>JAQHUG010000272.1:670375-683190 GCA_028555095.1 Dicrostonyx torquatus | reverse complement strand
TCTAGACTCTGTTTCTGCTGAACCTCTGGTGCACAAAGTTACGACTTGAGTGGCAAGGCCTCGGAAAGGTCCTTCAGTCATGAGGATGGAGCCCTTGTCAATGAGATTAGTGCCCTTATGAGACACAGAGAGCTCATTCTGCCTCTGTGGTCTCTACCATGCAGGGATGTAACAGCCAGTGGTTTTTCCAAACCTTGAATCTGGCAGGACCTTCAAACTGGGCTTCTGTAAGTGTGAGACATGTTTGTTCTTTGAGTCAACCAGTCGACGGTATTTTGCTAGAGCAACCCAAACTAACAAAGATAACCAGCAAGGAGGGAGGGGTGGAGGATAAGATGTTGGGTGATCAATAGCAGTGTCATCAACACGAATGGAAGGATGAGAGGAGAAAAAGATGTCAGCAGGCCCCAGGGCTCCGTGAATGCTCAGGTGAGAAAGAGATGTGTTGGTGTGTTGAAGACCTTTCTTTAAGGGGGTTAACTTATCTCAGTAGAAAGCCTCCAGGGGCAGGAACCAGGGTGACTTCTGACAGCCAGCTCTCTGAGAGGAGCATAATAATACTGACAGCTGTCTCAGAGAGAAATACAGATAACAAGTGAATATTTATGAGACACACAGATGAACGCTGTCACTAGCACTAAAAATAAACATGCACCTTCGTGTTTGACACCGCTCTTGCCTCATTGTCAGTGGCATCTTCATGGTGTATTAAATCCACTCACATCTTATAATAATGACATTTGACATGACAACACAGTTAATGTCAGCAATTCTGTTGTAAGTCTTAGGTCAAAGAACTGCTTAAACAATAAAGTCATCTGCAGGTTAAACCTTATGGTCGGGTTTCATTTCATATCCCTATATGCAATTTTATGATGCAATATAACTTTAGGTAAATAACTCTCCTTTGATGAAAGGAAGGACATTGTTTTTTTAGCTTATTTGAAAGAAGAAAGAGAGAAACTTGCCAGCACCTCACATCTGGCTCATCACATGTCAGTGTTTGCTGTGCACAGCCATAAAACTTCATGGGTCCTCAGAACAGCCTTGAACCCCATCCTCCTGCCTTGACTTTCTAAATGTTACACTAAAAGGCGTGTGCCCCTGTGCTTGGCTGTGGTGTGACTGAACAGACACAAGGAAAGGAGAAATCTCCACGGTGAGAAGCCAGCAGAAGATGCCACCAGATGACGAATCTCAGAACAAATGTCCCCAGCATTGTGTGGCCTTCTGGCTTGGCATGGCAGCCGACACAGCAGCTTCCAGGCAGAAACGTGGGCATCATTGCCAGAGAGCTGTGTTGCCTTTGGGAGAACAAAGACTCGTGGTGTCTTCATGGATACCATGTCTTTTCCTAGCTCGACAGACTCACACACTGGGTCAGGCACCAGGGGCTTGCTGCATACAGCTGGGGAGGATGTGGGTTACTGAAACCTCCGAGTTCATCAGGATGAGGACTCAAGTATCTTTGCTCAGACTGGGTGACGAGAGGTGGAGGTGGCTCTTGGAGTCGGTGATTTGGCCCCCAGTGTGCAGAATTGACTTGGCTTCAGTTATGGCTGCTTCTGCTAAGACTAACTCTGGATGCACCGGCGTGGGTCTGGCATGGAGAGGAGCCAGGGTCCCTGCCAGATTCCCTCCAAGCACCAGTCTCTTCACCTTTCCTCTGGTTATGGGTGCTTTTGCCTTTCTTTCCCAGACAGAGAAGGCTCATTGTCCCAGAGAGGGCTTCTATTGCTGTGATGAAACACCGTGACGGAAAGGAAGTTGGGGAACAAGTTTATTTGGCTTACGCTTCAGCAGTGCTGTTCATCACTGAAGGAACTCAAGGACAGGAATTCAAACAGTGCGGGATACCGGAAGCAAGAGCTGATGCAGAGGCCACGGAGGGGTGCTGCTTACTGGCTTGCTTCCCATGGCTTGCACAACCCACCTTCTTACAGAACCCAGGATCAGTGATGACACCACACATCATGAACTGTTCCCCCATTGTTCCCTAATTGAGAAAATGCTTTACAACTGGATCTGATTGAGGCATTTCCTCAGCTGAGGCTCCTTCCTCTGATGACTCTGACTTATGTCAAGTTGACACGCAAAACCACCAGGGCACTCAACCCTTCTTTCCTCTCCCCTCCTTTCTTTATCCTTCTAACCAAAAGCAGAAGACAAAAGCTAATTACCAACATCTCCCCACTGTACGAAGGCACAGAAAGTTCGACACTCATTCCTTGGCATAGGCTGTGTTCTGCTGCTATAACAGAACACCACAGACTGGGGAATTTATAAAAAACAAAAGATTATTGACATATAGTATGGAAGCTACAAAACCCATAAATATGGCCCCAACATCTAGCAAGGTTCCCTGTGCTATGTCACAAGATGGCAGAAGGCAATTGAATTTATAATGGATGGAAAGAACAAGAGTGAGCCAGGAAGACCAAGAGATTAGAGGTTCCAGAACTCAGCCGCTTGTGAAAAACCCACCATGAGGATAATGGCACCAAATCATTCAACTTCACAATGACCCCTACACCTTCAAGAACGCATCTCCCAGTGCTGTCACAATGGTAATTAAATTTCAATACGAGTTTTAAGGAGACATTCAATCCTTATGTCTTATGAAACAGTAGAATGTGGTATAAATGTCAGCCTTACATTTTAGAATCTTGTAACACAAAACTGTTGACATAACTATGTAAGGTGTCAGCACTGAGCATCCCAGGAATAGTGGAGTGGCCTTGCCCACCGGACCCCCTAGAGTCACCTTGCATGATTACTCTATGGCTGGGCTCTGAAAGTCTGCGGTCAAGGCCAGAAGACCCTCACCGATGACACCAGAATGGTCATGTGACCATGGACGCATCCACAAGCGACGCCTGCCTGGAGTCAGGTGGTGGAATTCTACCCTTTGGAGTTGTTCAAGTTAGCGTCAGCAGTCACCTCAGCATAAACCTAGAATTACCTGGGAAGACACAACCTCAACTCGATAATTGCCTTGAGCAGAGAGGCCTGTGGGCATGTCTGTGTAGGATTTCCTTAACTGCTAATCAATATAGGGTGGCCCTGCAGGTTGGATGGCAGTGCCATCCCCGAGTAGTGGGCATGGGTGGTATAAAAATGAAAGCTGAGCAGGCTACCAGAGGGAGCCAGGAAACAGTATCTCTCCGAGGTCACTGTTCTAATTCCTGCCTCTCCAGGTTGCTGCTCCGAGTCCCTGTCCCTGATTCCCTGTACAGCAAACCAGATAGACCCTGTCCTCCCACAAGCTGGCTTTGGTCAGGGTTTTACCACAGCAACAAAAGCAAACTAGAACAATAGTCTTCTTTTAAGGACAAAAAGGCTTTCTTCTAGTATTTTTTTACTGCATTATGTTTTTATTTATTTTTTGATAATTTTACAGATGTATATATTTTGACCACGTCCATCTCTGCATCACCTTCCCGACTCCTTACAAATGCACTCAACATGTCCCCTTCCAACTCCATGTCTTTTTTAGGATTAAAAGTAAATACCAGGTACATTTAAGTGTCTAAACATTATTTTAAAAACAGGGTAGGGGCTGGAGAGATGGCTCAGAGGTTAAGAGCACTGGCTGTTCTTCCAGAGGTCCTGAGTTCAATTCCCAGCAACCACATGGTGGTTCACAACCATCTATGAGATCTGGTGCCCTCTTCTGGCAGGCAGGCATATATGCAGACAGAACATTGTATACATAATAAATAAATAATTTTTTTTAAAAAAAACAGGGTAGTTTTACATGTTTTGTTTTGTTTTGTTTTAACCCAGGTTAAATCTATTTAGGACTTCAAATGATGTTTATTATTACCCTGAAATTAAATTAGAAAGAGAGTCAAGGTTGTTTTCTAACAAAAGCCTTAAAGAGAACAATTTTACCCTTGGTTTTAGATGTTCTCTTTTTCAAGTAAATTCTGATTTTTATCACTGTCTATTGACCAGCTTCTGATCAACTCTCTAAATGCCCACATACTAAAGAAACTCCTTTAAGTCAACTCGATAACATTATTAAAAGCGTACCTTTAATTTGAAAACTGTAAGGCAAAAGTAAATATAATCAACTGTGAGTATCATTGTCTAAATCTATGAACATAATACCCATGTTTAAAAAGCCACTGAGTCTAGTTAGTGCTGCTTATACGGCTATGGGTATGAGGCCATCCACCCAAGCATGGAAAACTTATCAGGGGCCACAGCCATAAAGGAAAATAGTGTTCCTTCCTCCAAGGAGCCATTATCTGCCAATAGTTCCTCAGTTAGGGTTGGGGGGGTCCCTTGAGAATCTGCTGTCTCCAAGCTTAGAATGCTAACTGACTTGAACTTGTGCAGACAGCAGTGGTCACTTTGAGATTACGGCTGCAATGGTCTCAAAATGTCTAGAAGACACTGTTCACAACAGCCTTTCCCAGCTTCTGGTTCTTAAAAGTCTTTGCACCCCCTCTCCTGAGACATTCCCACAGCCTTGCGTGGTAGCAAGTCATGGTGGTGACACAGATATCTATTTAGAATTGAGACTTGAGAAGTCTTTCTTGCTCAGGGGCCACAGCGGCACCTCAAAGGGTTGTGCAACCTCTTGGTCTGTAAAGTTGAGGTGCGGTGGCTTTGAAGATTTCCTAGCTCCACTCTCTAGGATAGTAAAGGGGCACCGCATCCAGCAGCTTTGAACTACTACACATTTGTAAGACGTTATTGTCTTTTTACTCCCTGTAGCAATAAAGATTTCAGAGAGGCAGTGACTCTTTACCTGGACCTGAAGGGAGAGTGGCCTTGAGCCGATGGGGTAGTACACACAGGGCCCAGACAGAAAAACTGATGAGAGCAAGCAGGTCTGGGTTCTGATTAGGGCCAAGCTGATGGCTTGGCCATGGCTAGAGCTGATCTGTGACATCCCCCAGGGCTCAGGCAGGAGGCTGGCTTCCTGGAAACATCTTGTGGACCTTGTAAGAGAAACAGGTTTGTCTGTCCGCTGAGCTAACACGTGGGTTGAGGGCCAGTGTTAAGCCCTCTATAGGGAAGTCTGAGATGAGCCTAGAAGCCTTTGGTAATTTGCTTGAGATCCACCCTCACCCTGAGCATTTATCTGACTACCCCAAAAGCTCTTCTTTCTAGGAGCAGGAATCCCAGGACAGCAGGCTATGGCATAAATGGAGCATTGGCAAAATTCAAGTTTCGGGTCCTTGGCACATGCCCTGAAAATTCCACAGACTTCCTTGGCATTGCAGAAGAGTTAGGAGTAAACAACACACCAGGAGTTTTCTCTATGGTGGGGAGCTGTCCTTGGCGAGGGAGTTAGCCACAGTTAATTACTACTTACAGACACTCCTGTGAACCAGTCCTGGATGCTCCAGCTATTATTATTCCGGTTGTTGAATAAAGTCTACAATAAAGTCTGCTGATGACTTTATGGTGTTTGCAGACTTCAAAGACTCCTTCCTATCTTATTTTCATGAAGTCTTTTTTTCTTTTTTTTCTAAAGAAAATTACAGAGCTCGGAAAGGAAAGGAATACTTTTTCCAGATGAGTTCAGAGTATACTTGATGGTCAGGAGTAGGGACTATGTTTGGGTGAGTCAGGTATAATTTCTGGGGGTACCAGCCAGCTTATATCAACACTCGCGGAGTATAGTGTCACCCCCTCAGAGGAAGAGGCCCAATTATCCTTCCCACGTTATCTACGTTATCTTAAATGACCTTCTGACCTTGGACTGTTTGGAGGTGCTGCTACAGTCCTCGTTCTTTGTTGTTCTGTTGCTACAGCAAAATCCTGGAAGCTGCACCACGTATTTTAAAAAGAAAGAGGAGGAGAAGGAAGATGAGGAGGCGGGGAAGAAGTCGTCATCTAGGCCAGGTGGGATGGCTCAATGGCTGAAGGTCTTTGTTAAACACGCTTGTGGCATGAGCTTGGTTCCTGGAGCTTATAGCACCTTGGAAGGGGACAAAGAATTCCAGAGTTGTCCTCTGAGCTCCACATATGTCCCACAGCACATGCAAGCCCCACCACAATGATCATGCAAAACAATAAAGATAATAACACAAATCTAAATCATTCAGATCACAGTTCTAAGGGCTTCGGGTTTAGGCTTAGGTGACCCCAACTCTTCAGTCTCTGATGAGGGCCCCCAGGGCTTGGTCACGTTTTGACAGATGGCACCATGGCAGGAGGGAGATGGAGAGACAGAGAAATTCGGGAGTCAAGATTGCTCCTTCATAACCACTTGCACTTGAGGGACCCAAGTTTAGTGAGAGCACATTTGTCCTTTCCAGAGAGCCCCCACCAACCGTACCACCTTCCACTAGGCTCCACGGCTTAATGGCAGCACCACCTCCCATCTTTGTCACACTGGGGCCCAAGTCACCAGCACACGAACCTCTCTGGAAATACTTGACATTCAGACCATGCCTTTGGCCGTTGCTCTGGAGTACACATAGATTCCACCAGCTGGGAAGGAGAGAGGCAAGACTTGATTGGATTCAGCCCACTGAGAACACTTTGCTTGACCTCAGCCTCCACTGAGACTAGCTCACCAACCAGGTGACAATACAGCAGAGTAGGTTGGAGGTCAGTTTGCACACAGGAGTGGCCTGTAGGGAAGGGAACATTTCTAGGATAGCTGACTATATCGGAGCAAAAGGACTATGCAGAGAAGCTTCTTGGTTACACCAGCAGGGTCAGGGGAAGACTGGACATCAGCTACGAAGCTCCTCCTCCAGGGATTATTAGCTTGCAACACAAGTTCCTAATGCCATCCTCATTTGACAAGCAATTTAGAAACTGGTTTGGTTTTTTAAATGGGTGAAACTAAAAGCAAAACATAACAACAAAGAAAGAATCTAAGTCTCAGTAACATTGTCTGCCACCTGCCCCCCCCCAAAAAAAAAACTGGGACCAAGCAAAGAGAGAGCAAAAAGGGTATGTCCCCTCAACAGAACCTCTCCGGGTTAGCATTGTGCAGCTGGCTATGAGGAGCGCTTGTTCTCAGATCACCCCTGTGATTCCCAGGCCAGATTCCAGGGTGTCCCAGGAGAACAGCCATAGAGGATGGTGGTGGTGGCCGTGACTTTCTGTGTGATCCAGTTGGCCTAGGTCAGCTCATTTTTAGTCTCTTATTCGTGCTTCAGGGAATGGAGTTAAAACATCTGTGAAGACTGAGAACCCTTTCAGGATGCCACAGCTATCCAGTTCTGAGGACCTCAGCTTAAGCTGAAGTGAGTGGGCAGTACTGGGCTGCCCCTCAGGCCAAAGGTACCACACAGAAATCTCTGTTATCTGCGTAGTCCAGTGTCTGCAGGTAAGCAACCCTGAAGTGTAAGCAGACTGGTGGGGGAGTCACTGGTTGCCACCAAGGACTCAAGTCAGTGTCAGGGGAGCTGTGCCAGGAATGTAGAAGGACAGGGCTTCTCTGGGCCAGCAGGACCAACCAGGAACTAGGCGGAAAATGAGCAGCCATCATTGTGGCCATGTGGCATCTGGAACCTGGTGACAGCCGAAGAAGAATGCTGATGATATGGAAGAGGGGAATTCGCTGGAACCAGACTCTCCTAGCCTGTAATTTTGCCTAAAGCCAGCCCTGCATTAAGTCTCAGAAGTGAACCTGTCGGCAGACCTGGGAGGGACTGTGTGTTATTTGCTGGCCTTGCAGAGGTCCAGGTGGGTGGGGCTGAACCTTTGCCCTGCCTGCCACCTGCTCTCAGCTGAGTGCATGGTGGGTTCAGGTGGCTCCTTGGGTGCGAAGGTGGCAGGCTAGGGTGGGAGGGTGGTGGGCTAGGGTGTGAGGGTGGCCGGCTAGGGTGGGAGGGTGTTAGACTAAGGCAGGAGGGTGGTGGGCTAGGGAGGGAGGGTGGCGGGCTAGGGTGGCATTGCAAGCAGAAAGAGACAGCTTTGGGTGGGATCCCACATTCTCAACCAAAACCTCAGTAGATGTTCCTCCAGGGCTTGCTCATACCCTGGAAAGCCTTCCCTGCTTAGAATTACTTCCTTACCTTCTTACCCACCCTTATTTTGCAGAGGAAGATAGGAAGCCATTTGTCAGTGCCTCACACACAGCCGCGAGTGCCAAAGGAGCCAGATTCCCCTCTGCCCTCCTGTTCATTACACTGGATCTTCCAGTCCCCCTGCAGGGGCCGTGGTCACACTCACTGTTAAATTAAACTCTTGATCTCCAGGAAGGTCCCAGAAGCTAAAACAAAGCAAAAACAAATCCCCATGAAGTGCGGAGTGGCCTACTTGAGCTCGGGGCCTAATGACCTTCCTCTCTGCCTGACTTCTCTGTGTTCGGTTTTCTCACGTAGGAAATGAGCATCATGTATAATGAAGTAAAATGAGTTAGAAATAGCATCACAGACTCACCCAGGTAAACTCTCAGGATTTAAAGAGAAAATTGAGTGTGTGTGTGTGTGTGTGTGTAAATACATATGAATGTATATATGAATGTGTATATATGAGTGTGTATGTATGTATGTATATGTATATATGTATGTATATATATATGTATGTATATATATATATTTATATATATATAAAACAAGTGTACAGAGTAACAAGATGTTTCAGTATGGATAAAGGTGATGGCAAACTTATCTCCCGCACACACATCTCTACATCTCTTATGGTGAGAAAACCCAATTCTTCTCTTCGGAGCCACCCTTGGTGGTGCAAACTTGGGAGGTTAAGGAGGAAGAATGAAAAGTTCTAGGCCCACCTAGGTGGCCATGGCAGAGTGCTTGCTTGGCAGGTGTGAGGCCCTGCGTTCAATCCTTAGCACCGCATGTGCATCCGGTCTTACTTTTTGAATATATACAATATACTATGCTTAGCTGCTGGCACCCTGTTGTGTAATAGGACACCAGGACTTGTTTCTCCCATTTAACTGCAACCCCATGGTCGCTAGTCAGTCTTTCCCACCCTTCCTCCAGTACTGGTCCCAGTCTTGGGAGCCCGCCATTTGATTCTCAGCTCTTATGAGATCAATGTCCTCAGACTCTGCATAAGAGTCAACAAACTGTCTTTCTCCTTCTGGGTCTTATTTCCCTTAAGTGAATAAACTTCAATTTTGCTACTCCAGACTCTTTAGATTCCAGCTGTTGAAGATCACTGACCATCGTGGACCATTTACAAATGGTTGATGAGACCAGTCTCAGACAGATGTGGCTTCGAATCACCAAAAAGACCTCTGGATCTATGCTGTTCCTTCAGTTCAAGACAGGGTAACGCCTGGAATAACTGAAACAGCACACAGTCAGTCCAATGTGAAATCCCAAAATACAATAGCTGCCAGGTGTGCCTGGTAGTATACTCTTCTAATTCCAGCACTTGGGAGGCAGAGGCAGGAGGATCTCTGTGAGTTCCTGGACAGCCTGGTCAAGTCCCAGGTCAGCTTGGGCTACATAGTGAGACTCTGTGTTGTGATATTCTGTGTGTGTTCTGACAAATGGGCAAAGCTAGGCACCAGTTAACCATAGAGGTCTGGAGGTCTGTACAGAGAAGGAGACAGGAAGTGACAACATGGGGCAGAGAGAGGAAGAGATAAGGCGGGGCATAGATAGGATCTCGCCACTTTAGGTGTGAGGATTCAGAGAGGTAAGAAGTCTCTGGTGGCTGCTGCTCTGCTTCTCTGTTCTTTCAGCTTTTTATTTTATTTTATTTTATTTATTTATTATGTATACAATATTCTGTCTGTGTGTATGCCCGCAGGCCAGAAGAGGGCACCAGACCTTATCACAGATGGTTGTGAGCCACCATGTGCTTGCTGGGAATTGAACTCAGGACCTTTGGAAGAGCAGACAATGCTCTTAACCGCTGAGCCATCTCTCCAGCCCCTGTTCTTTCAGCTTTTACCCCAATATCTGACTCCTAAGTTTTATTAAGACTAATTAGGATCACGCTTCATCTCTGCTTTAAAAAAAACTACTATCTATCTATCTGTCATCTATCTCTATAAGTTTATCATCTATCTACACTCCTCATTATACTCATGGACAGCTGGAACCACAACCCTTGCCTACATACCAAGGAAGGACAAGAACAAAAACCAAAGAGGAGGTTTAAAATCTCTCCAGAAGGATGCAGAAAGAAATTAAAGAAATTCTTCTAACTTCCCTCTGCAACAGAGTTGAACAATGGAAGGCAGCCTTTGCAGGACTAAGGTGCAGAACATTGCCACATCTTAAAAAACACTTCTCCTTCACAAACCGTTATTACATTTTATATATTTATTTATATGTCTGTCTGTCTCTGTGTATGTATGATGCATTACGTATGTATTTAGTGTGCATGTGTGCACTCACATGCTATGTCTCACAAGCAAGGATCAGACAAGCCTCCAAAACGATACTAAAAAAAAAAACACACACACACAGTGAAATGTATAGTATCATATTGGAGGCTTATCTGTTGATTCCAGACAGCTCATACATATGGGCTTCTTATCTAGTCACGTAACAGGAATATATTCTGAGAGAGGCATCACTAGGTGATCTCATCACCGTGAGTGTCCCTATTGGGGACCACAAATGTTTGCCATGACTTCGTAAATCTCTGTTATAAAGGCTTCATCACAATTGGTTTTCCTTCCAAGTCAGAGAAAAACAATAATAGAGCTCACCTCTGTCTTTCACAGTTTCACAGATTAAGTGGGAAATTGGGGGATGCATCTAAATGGTTCCCTCTGCAACTGTAGCAACACAAACAGCTCCTTTGTTCATATCATAGCTGACTTTACTTCTCCTCGTCCCTGGACAGGGACATCTCTGAGGCATTTTCTCCCTAAACTCATTTTCTATTTCAGAGTGACTTCTGTTGACTTCCAGTAGTGTGGCTGACGAGTGTGAGGCCCCATCCAATTCATTCCTTAATATCTGGAGCTTGGAAACTGGTCATGGTTTGAAAATCCTTAGAAGGAAGTTCTTCAGAGAAAGTTTAATTTATCAAGCAGCAAAGCAGGGTGGTCACAGAGCCACCACAGTCCCCCAGAGTCTGTGGAACTGTTTGCCAACTGTTGACTGGAGGAATCCTCTCATGATGCTTTGGAGGGAGCAAATGGGGGACACTGGGGATGGCTTGCCTTTGTGAGAAAGCTGACAATTTGCTCTCTTTTTTATTTGGTAGCCTTACAAAAATATGCATACAGACATACAAGAGAAACATTTTAAGGACTATATCAATATTTCAAAGATTCTGGTTGGAAACACTCAAAAAGCAGAGCTTCTGTTTCCATTGCCATTTGAAGGAAAGGTAGGGGGTGACTTTAACACAGCAATGTGACAAAGTCTCCTCATAGCCACTGGTGAGGGCTGTTTGTTACATTTTCCAAGAACATTCTTAAGCACAAGTTAAATTAAATGATACACTTTAGTATTCATTTAAAGTAGTAGAAAACTTAAGCCTGTGCAAAAACCTGCACATGGATATTTATAGAAGCCTTGTTCATAGGAGCCAAAACCTGAAAGCAACCAAGATGGCCTTGCAAGAGCAACTAATGGACTTTGATAATCCAGAAATCAAGATATTATACAGCAACGGGAAAGGAGCTATCAGCCATGAAAAACATCTGAAGAAATCCTAAAGTCACATCACTAAATGAAAGAAGCCAGTCATAAAAGGTCCCAAGGCATATACTTACAATTATAATACATTCTATAAAAAAAGAGAAATTATAGAAATGGTGAAATCAGTAGTTGCTGCGGGGGGGATAAACAGAGCATGGATGAATTTTAGGACTCGAACCTACTCTGTTTGATACTCAAATGGTGCCAGCATGTCACTGCATCTTTATAAGAGCCATGGACTGAGAAAACCCTGCATAAATCCTAACATAAACAGTGCACTGCCTGGTCTGGTTGCCTCTCCAAAGCTCTCGCGTAGAGCCCTTCTTTCCTCAATGCAGGATGCTGGCAGTGGAGGTCTATGCATGGGTTTGGGTCATGAGGTTGAGCTCACATGAACAGTAGAATGGGTAAGCTATCATGGGAGCTCAGCCACCTTGTTTCTGTCAGTCAGGTGCCTCTTTCCTTTAAATTGTCCCATCACAAGGCAGCCCGACACCCTCACCAGAAGCTGAGTACATGCTGACAAGGTACCACAAGCTGGCTGGTGGGACAGCGTAGTCAGCCTACACACCCTGGCTTGGGGCTTTTCTCTACAGAGAAATGCTTATTAACTATCTATGTAGACCTCCCACTTCTCAGCTCCACGAGTCAAAATAAATCTCTGATTAGTTATTACCTGGGATCTGGTACTCTGTTTAGAGAACAGAAAACAGACAATGGTGTACATCCATTCTACTTACCGCACATTATAGGGCATTGGTGATCAGGGGGCTGGTGGCTGTGTAATGAGGACCAAGGCAGAGTATGAGGACCTTCTGTACTTTCTTCCCAGTTGTTCTGTGATAAAACTATACAACTCGAAATTTAATAATCGTATTAAGAGCAGAAATTATTCACAGTCAAAATTTGTCACCCTTCTTTTTTTTTAAAAAAAAAAGTTTTTATTTATTTATATATAGGGTTCTGCCTGCAGGCCAGAAGAGGGCATCAGATCTCATTACAGATGGTTGTGAGCTACCATGTGGGTGTTGGGAATTAAACTTAGAACCTCTGGAAGAGGATCCAGTGCTCTCAACCTCTGAGCCATCTCTCCAGCCCCCACCATCCCCTCTTATTTTGTTAAATTTCATGACTATGTTCTGTGCACTCATATAGAGGAACACAAGGAGGCTGTGTTGTGGACTGGTAGCTGAAGTCACATCATCTATGGAGGGAATATTGACACTCTGCAAGCACCTTTCTGTGCAATAATCCTTT
>JAQHUG010000272.1:651492-666050 GCA_028555095.1 Dicrostonyx torquatus | reverse complement strand
GCAAAGTTACAAGGACTAAATCACTTGGAAGATACGACATAGTACATCATGACAGCGGCATGTGATAGAGGAGTTTATTCACTTCATGGTGACCCAGAAATGAAAGAGAAAGTACAGAGGTAAGCTTCCAATGTCCCCTTCAAAGGCATGCCCTTAAGGATCTAATTTTTTTCTACTGGGCCCCACTTCTCAAAGGTTTCACCACCTTCTGGTAGTGCCACAGCATGGTGACCAAGCCTAGCACAACAGAATTTTGGAGACAAGATCCCACGGAGACCACTAGCAGTGGATTCAGCTACTGAGTTCAGAAATTAGGATGAACAAGATGGAGAGTAAAGCATGACTTCTGGGAAAAGATGACAGAGCCATGGATCTTCATACATGATTAATTCACCCGATTACTTCAGGACCTCAGTTAGAATGCTTGCAAGCATTCTCTCTTCCGGAAGCCAGGAATCTTCAACCAATCTAAAGAATTAAGTTGCTTAAATTTGGAAGAAGGAAAGTATGCCTCCAAAATAGCTCTCCTGCCATCAGAACTGCACGCACCATGTTCTGGGTGATGGATTTTAATTGCCAAACAGTTGTAGTTAAATCTATCACCCCAGTTTCCTTCTGGTGAAAATAAAGTTTAGCATAATTGCATCACTTCAAAAGAACGCTCATCCCTCTAAAACTGTAAATCTGGGTCCCGAAAGGACGCTCCTTCAATGTACCTTCAAGGCTACAAAAGAATATAATAAATCAATAATACAGCCCAAGAGAGAAGCTGGTTGTTGATTCCTCATTTCACGCAGACTCTCTTGTGTCCTGCTCTAGCTCATCACTCATGTGTAAGTCTGTCGGAAGAGCATTCACTTTTCACCAACATTTGCCTCCAGCAATGAACTCCACAGGTCTGAAGCAGAGTCCAGAACGTCAGTGCCTCTTTCCAGTCAGTGTGTTGTGTTACTTCATCAATCGGAGCTGGAGGGAGAGGTTGAAATGGAGGCCATCTCACTGCTACTTCAAGAGAGCACAGTGCTTCCTTTCAGCCCCATGCCCCTCAGTGTGGCCTGTCTACAGGGGTGTTGTTGCATGGAGGAAGATGCCAAAACTCAGGCCTGAATTCAGAGGTTCTGGTTTAGCTTTTTTTTTTTTTTTTAAGAGAGCAGACAGCATCAGTACGTTTTGAAAGTGTCACGAGTGATTCTACTACACTGTCAGGATTAGGAATTGCTCTTTCAATCTACATAAAACCCACTGGTACAGGGGATGTAAATGTGTTGTTTGTCCACGTGAGATACAGGGTCAAGTCAAATCAAATATCTTTATATTGACCGGCCTCAGTGCTTACACGTCAAAACACTGTGACTGTTGGGTAATTTCCAGTGTCAAGAAGGCTCATCAAGCCATTCCAGGTATAACAAATGAGGGTCCATTTGGCAGTTCATAAGTAAGGGAGAAAAGGCAACAGCAGCCCGTAGGCTGTCCCCGACTGTGTTTCATGCTGCTCAGCCTCCCGGCACTGCTGTCCGTGTGTCTGGCCCTTTAAAAAGCCAGATCCCTTAGCTTTGTCAATCCCAGTCTATCCTTCCTGCTTATCCTGTTAGCCTAAATTGGCCCCAAACACCTCTTGTTCCTTACAGGACGATTTCTGTTTCCTTAAAGGAAATGGAAGACACTGATAGTAGTGACTAGCTTTCATCAGCATTTTGAATTCTATGAACAACAACAACAACAATTCAATAAGAGAAGGTTAAGTGACATGTTCTTCAAAAACTATGGTACTTTTGGGGTCTAGGAAGATAGCAAAAGACATCTACTCACTGCCTATAAGAATCCCCAGGGAAAGCCACCATCTTGGGAGGGGCATGTTGTCCAAAAGACACTGGAATTTCAGTAGCAACAAAAGGAAGATGATTTGAGGAGCAAGTGTAACAGTGTTCTAGTGAGTTCTGCCGTTGCCATAATAAAACCACCCTGAACAAAGGCAGCGTGGAGAGAAAAGGGCTCTTTTGAATCTTACAGATTATACAGTCCATCAGGAGCGGAAGCAGAGGAAGATAGTGAAGGCCAGAACTGAGAGCAGACTGTGGAGGAGAGCCGTTCAGGGACTTGCTCTCAGTCTTACATTCGGCTTTCTTTCTTATGTGGCCCAAGAGACCGTGACTAAGAATGGCACCACACTCAGTGAAATACAAAAACTCACGAAGATGGAAAGATGTACACACTGTTTAATAAATAAATCCAGAGCTAAATAGTTAAAAAAATCAAATGAAAATGAAAACACAAGATATAAAAACCTGCAGGCTATAATAAGAACTCGAAAAGTTTATAGCTATAAATGCCTGTGTTTCAAAAAAATCAGAGAGAACTTAAATAATGACACACATCAAGTTCTTAGAAAAACAAGAGAAAGTCAAACCAAAAATTAATCGATAGAAATAAATAAAAAAAAAAGATCAGGGAAGAAAGCGATGAAATGGAATGAAAAGAATAACAGAAGAGCCGATTTAAAAAGGGGGCTTGCTCTCTAAGACAATAAATGAGGTTAACAAACCTTTAACCAAAAGAATATCAGAGTGGTCCCACATTAACAAAACTTGGAGATGAAAAGGGAGATATGACAAGAGACATCAGTGAAACTCTGAGGGTCATTAGTGCACACTTCCAAAAAGACACCTATGTTCTAATAAATTGGAAACCTAAAAAAGGGTAGGTTTTTGCATATGTAATTTATAAAAATTAACAGGCCCATTAGAAGCAGTGAGATTGGAGCGGTAATAAAATGTCTGTCATCTACTAGAAGAGCAGTGCCAGAGTGGGCTCACCACTGACCTTTCCAAGACTATTAAAGAAAACTGGTCCAACTATCCTCAATATATTCTTCCAAAAGAAATAGAAAAAAAGGGAGAGGTTTTTAATCTTAATCTTGATTGACATCTTAGAATTTCCATGAAACAAACCTTTGGGCATGTGTGTGAGGAGTTTGTAGGCTTGGTTTCTTGTGCTGAGAACAGTCACCCTAAGTGTGGGTGGGCAACAAGTCCATGGTCAGAGTCCTAGAATGAACGGCTAGGTGAAGATAAGGCAAGAACCATCACACATCAGTCTCTGCAACTGATGCAGAGGCTGCAGCGTACAACGCCTGTCTACGGTCTATGCGCTAGCATACAGTTCCCGAGCTTTGGGCAAGGGGCTAGAGGTTAAAACACAAACAAAGACACACAGACTGACAGACAGAAAGACAGAGAGACAGAGACACGGACCTCTAGTCACTGGTAAGAAGCCCTTTTTTCAATAGCACCATGGAGGCTTAAATACCCAACAGTCAGGTGGGCCAACAGGTGAAAACCTTATCCCCTGATCCTCAAGGCAAGGCAACACATGCTCATGAAACACAGCTTTCAGTAACTTAAATCAGAAGTAAAAATCTCTAGCAGGGAAGAGCAGCTGGAGGACAGGACTCCAAATGGTCCCAACAGAGGCCATGTGACCAGTTGCCTCCGTTTCCTCTCTGTGAGGAACTGTGCCTTCAGACTGGGATCCAAAATAAATATTCCAGTTGCTTTTGTCAGATTCTATGTCATAGCAGTGAGACAAGTAAGTAACATACCTACCAAAGCCATTTTACAAAACCAGAATTGTCCCAATACCAAAACTGGATAAGGACACAACAAAGGAACAAAATTATAGGACAATCTCCCTGATGAACATAATGCAGAACTCCTTCATAAATGATCATCTCAATAAATGAAGAGAAGGCCTCTATCAAAATTCAGCATCCCTTAATAATAAAACCCCTAAAAATACCCTAGGACTAGAACAAATTTGCATCATCATCATCAACAACAACAAAACCTGTCACCAACATTGTACCAAATGGTGATAAACTTAAAGAATTTTCTTCAAAATCAGGCATGAGACAAAGATGTCTACTTTCTCCACTTTTATTCAATATAGTCTTTGAGGTTTTAGCTAGATCACTAAGACAAGAGAAATAAATGGGAAGGGAATAAAGGTAGAAAAAGGAACAAGTCTAATTATCTGTATTTACAGATGGTATGAGCCTAGACTGAAGAGATTCTAAAGACCCTGATGGAAAACTCTTAGAACTGATCAAAGTTTCAGTCAAGTATCAGGACACAAAATCAACACACACACACACACACACACACACACACACACACACACACACACACACACACACTTTTTTTCCTATATACCAACAACAAAAAGAGGAATCCGAAATAAAATCTCTTTTATGATAGCTTCAAAAATACCTAGGAATAAACCTAAGCAAGGTTAAAGACCTCAAGGACGAACACTTTAAAACACAAAGAAAGAAACTGAAAAGCCTAGAAGTTGGAATGACCTCCCATGTTTGTGGAAAGACAGAATTCATATTATGAAAATAGCTATATTACCAAAGTGGTCTATAGCTTCATTGCAATACCCATCACCAACAACATGGGGCTTGATAGAAGGTTCAGCGGTTAAGAGTCTACACTTTGCCAGGAGGTGGTGGTACACGCCTTTAACCCCAGCACTTGGAAGATGTTAGAGACCAGCCTGGTCTACAGAGTAAGTTCCAGGACAGCCAGAACTACACAGAGAAACTCTGTCTCTTAAAAACAAACAAACAAAAAAGAGTCCATCACTCCACTACCAGAATATGTGAGTGTAGTTTCCGATACCCACACCAGGCAGCTCTCAACCCTCTGTAACTCCTGCTTCAAGGAAACCTGATGCTTATAGTTTCAAAAAACATCTGCATTCATGTACACACACATATGTACACACACATGTATACACAATTAAAAGTAAATCTTTAAAACTCCAATGACATTCTTCATAGAGGAAAAATGTAATATTAATATGGAAACACAATAGACCCTGAATTGCCAAAAACTATTCTGGAAAGAACAATGCTCCGGTTATCACTGTATCTGATTTCAAATTTGACCACAGAGCCAACATAACAAAAACTCCACAAAACAGACATGTGGATCAATGGAATAAGATAGAGGACCCTGATACTAACTCATGCAGCTCCAGTGACCTGATTTTTGGCAGAGATTCCAAAGCATACAGTGGAGATAAGATAGATTAGACTGTTCATCAATTGATTCTGGGAAAACTATATCGACACTAATGAAATTCCAGGCACAGTACAAAAATCAATTCAAAACAGAACCAGGACTTACTCTGAGACCCCGTCCTCTGAAAGTGTTAGAGGAAACCACTCCAAGGCACAAGCAAGGCAAGGACTCCAACAGCTCAGGAAGTCATATTAATCATTGACTAATGGGATCATATCCCATAAAATTAAAAAGTTTCTGCACCACAGAGGAAACAAGCAACCGAGAAAAGAGACTGGATATAGACTGGTAAAATTAACCATTGCTAGCTCCATATCTAACATATATATATCCATCCCAAACCAAATAGTCAAATTAACAAGTTGACAAATGAGCAGACAGTTCTCGAAAGGCAAAGAACAAACAATCAATAATCATGAAAAGGTGTCCTCTATCCTCAGACATCAGAGAAATGTACATGAGAATGACAGAGACTGCATTCCACCATCACTAAAGCCCAAGTAACACCAAATGCTGTCAAGGATACAGGGAAAAGGGACCTTCGTGGGCTGCTGGTGGGAGTGCACACTGGTGCAGCCACTTGGAAAGCTAGTTTCTCAAGAAAAATGAGAAAGGAAATGCCTTATAACCCAGCTATGCCACTTTTGATATATGACAAAAGGGCTCTATGCAAACACGCCACAGAGATACATGTGTATCTATGGTTATTGCAGCATTAGTCACAATATCCAAGGTATAGAATCGGCCTCAGTATCCTAGAACTGAGGAATAGGTAAAGGAAATGTGGTGTAGACACACAATGACCTTTCAGTCAGCCATAAAAGAAAAGTAGACAGTGTCACATTAAGTGAAATGTGACACTCCAAAAGATAGATATGTTCTCTCTTACACATGGAGTGTATGTGTGTACATGTGTATGTGTGCATGTGTGTGTGTGTGCATGTATGTGAAGGAAAGTTGAAGTAAAGCTACTTGGGATGAAGAAAGGGACTGTGGACCACGAAGTTGGGAGGAGAAAAGGAGAACATATAGAGGGATTGATATGGCCAAACTATGTGAAACTGTCTCTGTGAATCCCACCAGTAGTCACAGTGAATGGCAGTCAATCAAACATCCTAAGCCTAAAAGTAAATACAACCAAGTGTATCCTTGGAAAAGAATGAGAACCTGGAGCATCTGAACTGCGCACAGAGAAAAGTTACGATGCACTGCAGGAGAGACAGCATCTTGAATGGTGCCTGTGAACATGAACTTTCAACATGGAAAGAAGTGGATGACTTTCTGGATTACCAATAATCCAAATGCAAAAAAAAAGAATAAAAAAATAAAAACCTCTGTAACATTTGGAAAGAATTGTAGGAAAATATCTTGATGTTATCAGAGTAGGAAAAATATTTTAAAATGAAATATATGTGCCCAAAACTATAAAGAAAAGACTAGTTTGGCTCCAGTTAGGTAAAAATACTCATTTGAAAAGACAGTGGAAATAAAGAGAAAAGAGAAGTTGAGAGTCAGGAATGGATACATGCAATTCATATAATCTGAAAAAGTTTAGAACCCAGAAACCAGTGAGCTATAGAGAGGGCAGAAGGAAAAATGGGCAAGTGCTGTAAATAGGCACATCACAGAAGAAAAGGCAAAAACAACAAAAATAAAAGGGCAGTAAAGAAAAAGATGTATTATTTTGATAGTCAGGGGAACCGGCAAAGAAGAAGAAAACTGCTGGGACACCCATACTTGGCTCAAAGGCTTTAGAAAGCGATTTAACACATCTGATGAAAGGGAACATGTGTGCACATGCATCCTTTGCCCTGGCTTCTATGGCCTCACTTTAGAGAAACTCACACAAGTCCCTTGCTATCGTTTGGATCTAAGCATCCCCTGGAATTTATATGTTGACAGCTTAGTTGCCAGGCTGAGATAGTATTGGAGGTAGTGGAACCTTTAGGTAGCAGGTCACAGTGGAAGAGAGTGTGGCCAAGGCCCTAAAGGGGATTCTGGGAAACCTCTCCTCCTCCTGGCTGTCTTCCTCTGTCCTCCTCTGTCTCCCTTCCCTCTCCTCTCCTTGACTTTCCATCCTTTCCCTTCTCCCTGCCCCTTCTTCACCACTATAGAATAAGCAGCTTTGCCCCACTGTGCACTCCCACCACGACACACTTTACTGCCACTGGTGCAACGGAGCCAAGCAAACGTGGACAGAAATCTCTGGGTCCTTGAGCCCAAATAATCCTTTCCTTTTATCGAGCTGATTTTATTGTACAGTTTATTATAGGGATGGAAAATGAACACACCCATAACAAAACATGCTTAGACGTGCAAACTCTGGCCTATACGGCAGAAGGGCAAAGCCAGTGATAGAACGACTAGCCTCTTCTCATCTGCTCACTCTGGCAGCCAACTAATACGTGACTCTCTTTGGCCTGCAGACCTTGTCGCCTCCGCTGTCTTGTCTGTCTCTTCTGGGTGTAGTTGCTTGGTGCAATGTTAGCTAGCTCATGCTTATGCAATTTGTGGGCAGTCCATCTTTGTTCTGTCAATCTGCGGCTCATCTCCTGTTTGTGAACCTCTTCCCTCCTTTCACCCTCCTGCAAACCAGCTTTAGGAAGAGTTTCAGCCCTTGGATTACCGTGAGTGATCAGGGGCTTTCTGTGTAACACCGTCTCATTCCCAAGCTACGCCCCACAGGGCAGTAGTTACCAAATAGAAGTCCGTGGGTCCACTCATCCTGCTTTTAATGCACTTGTCACAGCTGCCCCCCAGCATGGTCACAGGGGATTGCTCACATCTGGCAGAGGGTATAGTGTTGACATGAGACCTGTGTCCATATCCCCTGTGCATGTACAGCACTGCTGTACTGTTTGTGACTAGCACACTACGTGCGAGCAGTGCTGCTCTGCTGTAGTGTATAGGGAACGACAAGAAAGGAACTAGGTCCATGTTTGGGTCAGACAACATGTTTCTTGCCTCACGTTTTGGATTTATGGATGGTAGAACTCATGAATGAAGAGCCCGCGGATATGAGCCCACTGGGCTGCTGTGTTTAGATCTCTACTGTGTATATTTCTGTATCTATTTTACCATGGCATTCCAGCAGCAAGAAAAGTACTAATTATTGGGGGATTGTGTAGACAGCAGAAATACCTTTATAGTGGAGAAAGCAAAGAGCACAGATTTTTGCTGCATGCATTTTATAATTTCCTAGTGTATTTTCTTCTTAGCCAAAACAGGAAGGTACTGTCTGTGGTAATTTAAAAACGAACTATTTTCCTTAAAATTTTTTTTAAAAAAAACTTCTCTCATATATTACATCCCAACTGCAGTTTCCCCTCCTTTCTCTCCTACCAGCCCACACCCACCCCCTTTCCCCCCATTCATTCACTTCTCCTCCATTTCCCTTCAGAAAAGGGCAGGTCTTCTGAAGATATCAACCAAACATGGCATATCAAGTTGCAATAAGACTAGGTACCTCTCCTCCTTTTAAGACTAGACAAGGTAACTCAGTAGGAGAAAAAGGGTCCCAAAAGCAGGCAAAAGAGTCAGAGACAGTCTCTGCTCCTACTGTTAGGAGTCCCACAAGAAGACCAACCATAACACATATGCAGAGGGCCTAGGTCAGTCCCATGCAAGCTCCCTGATTGTCACTTCAGTCTCTGTGAGCTACCACAAGCCCAAGTTAGTTGATTCTGTGATTTTTTTTTTTTGTGGCATCCTCGACCCCTCTGGCTCCTACAGTCACTCTTCTCCCTTTTCCACAGGATTCCCTGAACTCCACCTAATAATGTTGGCTGTGGGTCTCTGCATCTGTTTCCATCAATTGCTGGATGCAACCTCTCTGATGGCAAATTTGCTGGGTCCTGGCCCTCCAGGCAGATTCAGGGGTGGGCTCCCTCTAATGGCATGGGTCTTAAGCTTGACCCACTTCCCCAATTTTTTTCCACTTTTATTCTTGCGGGCAGGACAAATTGTAGGTCAAAGATTGTCCCGCGCGACCGTCTCGCCAGCAAGAACGACGCGGCACACAAGGATCCTTCTGCAGTATGCTTTAATGCTCTTGAGAGGGAGAGCATAAGCTTCCAGAGTGGAGACCCAGAGGCGGGAAAACCCTTCCTTTAAATAGAGGCTTCTCCTCGCCTAGGACATGTCAGCCCCTGGTTGGCTGCAACCCATCGCACGAGATGACGCCACGGGATAGGCGGGATGGGACGAGGTGGAAAAACCCTTCGCATATGCGCAATGCACCTGTCCACCACTCGGGAACACAGGATATGGGCGCCATCCCGTAATGGCGAACAGCGGGCGAGGCTCCCCACAAAAGATTTTTGTGGCTTGATTGGTGTTCCAATCCCTCCACTGAAAATCTTACCTGGTTACAGGAGATGGCTGGTTCAGGCTCAATATCCCCCACCTCTTAAAGGTTCTACTATGACATTGGGGAGCAAGCTTCCAGTACAGCAACCTTTGATAGAAAACCCCACCAAACTGCAATACCAAGCAAGTCATTCTTGCATTATTAATTCCCTTCTAGATCTATAGAAACATCTGGATGCGATTCTTCACCTGGGAATAGTTTATTCTGGAAATGGTGTGAAATAGGTTGAGTATCTTTAATTTCCTGCCTGTCCCACATTAGTTTCAGTCCCCATTGTAAAGGATGTTCCTGCGTCTCACTTCGGAACTCAGGGCTCTAATGAGCTGCCGATTAACACTGATCCAAGACTCTTGGGTTGAACTGCTGTTCCTGGGATCAGCCCTGAAGTCCACAGTTCATGTCTGGCTTCCTTGGTCGAACTTGCATTTAGACTTGTCTGTCTACTGCCCACTCGAGTTTGTTTTCCTGTAGACACCATCATTGGAGCATCCTTGACTGCTAGCACCTACATCTTAACAGACCAAGCTTGTAAGTAGCGAGTCAAAGAAGACTCACCTCCACCTCTGCACCCTGAAAACCACATGTTCGGATAGCAGATGTTTAAGAGATATAGACTGGGCCAGTCAGCCAATCGACCATTTATTGGGTGTTCAGTTGGGCACAGTGAATCGGACAAATGAATTATAATTCTGAACATCGAGGAAGCCAGTCCAGAAGTGAAGACTAGGGAGCCAATGAATAATAACTGTATGTTGAATAATTGTCAAAAGTCAGTTCTGAGAATATTAAAAGGGATGTCCTCAGCTCCACCAAGGAGGAAAAGGTGAGAAAATAAAAAGGCCCAACACACACAAGGGTGACCAGAGGGTCATGTGATCTCTGAGGTATTTAACAGGGTGGTTGTTAGGCCTCTCCTTGCTGCAGGTGGGCTAAAAAGAAACAATCCCTCTGCCCTAAAGAGACCCAAGAAACGTTTCAGAAGAACAATAGCACCCCTGTATGGTGTGCAGACACCCTCTTGGGGGGTACTCTAGAAAGATCTGGCAGGTACCGGATGGCTGCCCAGTTTTTACAAGCATGGCTGAGTAGCCAAGGCCCTCTGAGGTCGGTCTACTCTTCTGAAAAATGCACAGTCTCTTCCCACGAGGGCAGGGACACACTGCTCCTGTCATTCCGCCCACTGCCCACTCCCACAGCCTGTTCCATCCCAGCCGTGCCCCATCACCAATCTTACAAGCAACTGTTTCTGCTAGTGCTTTCTTTCCGAAGAAGCCTGGAAAGAGGATGTTGGGAACATGCAGGGGGTGAAGTTCAGGAGAAGAGAGCTCTGGAAGATGGCCAGAGTTCTGTGTGAGTGGACACTGCTGGCTGCTGAGCCACTTGGCCTGTGACCTGAGGCCTGGGAAAGCTTGCTTCCTCTCTTTCATTTTATTTATGGAGCCGTGCAAGCTTCCTATTTATGCAAACATTCTGACAGACGCAGGCTTTCATTTGGCCACATCTCAAGGCTGAGCGACTTTTCCTTCTGCCTGACTCGCTGTCTCAGCCCAGGCCCTGTCAGCTTCCATGACAGTCGGGCTTCCGTGTTCTTCCCATGTTTGTTAGCTTGCCCATGTGCTGGGGTGTTCCATGCCTGGAACCTTCTGCAGTGTAGTTTAAGAATATTTATGATCTGCCACATCCACTCGGCTGTTGAGAGCTGGGATGTTGTTAATTACCAGTTGTTGGATGGAGACGTTTGTCCATCAGTGAAAATGGATATTTACTCTCTGTTTGGATATTGTATAAAACGAGAAGGCTTTAGTTCGCTGTTGTACAGCTGATTCTGCTCCTTGTTTGACTGACCAAACTGTGCCACCTGTGCGTAGATTTTCTGAAGGAGGAAGAGAAGCAGAACAGGACAGAGACCACCGTGCAGACCATTGACTCTCATGCTGCATCATGGCAGCAAGAGCTGAAACTCACACAGCAAGGGTGTTGAGGCCCTCACTCTACACGCTAATGAACTTAGCCTGACCTCTCTGGTGTGTTCCCATGGACAGCAAGGCACTGCACAGAGCAACCCTGATACTTCCAGAAGTGTGAGGATTAATGACATCCAGGCTTTGCTTCCAAGCCACATAACCCAGGGCAACCCTGTAATACGGTCCTCTGACGAATGTCTGGGGCAACAAACGAGGGATGCCCAGTTTTAATTAGCAAAATGGAACAACAATTAAGTTTCCAGGAGCAGGAATTTGCTAACGTCAGTCCAGCCATTGTAAAGGGCTGAAATCAGCCCTGGAGACGGATGACACCAAAAATAACTTTTGGGTCAGGAAGACAGAGACGTTCCACTGCAAAGAGAGACGTTTCACCACAAAGAGAGATGATATTCCAACGCCACAGCAACCAGCCTGCCTGAAGCTGCCTCTTCTCTCGGCAAACATTGGAGGGATGCTTTCTTAGTCACAGAAGGAATTGTTCTGAGTTGGCTTCGTTTGTTCAGCTTAAATTGGTGCAGCCCTCTGCGCAGACTGTCGGGGAATTTCTAACGATTTGTTCCTGCATCTTTAAGGCCACTCTTCAGAGGAAGCTGGGACCAGGAATGAAGGAGCTGGCCCAAGCATGAGTCACCTACAGTCGTAATTAGAACTACACCACAATGGCCAGCACAGGGAGATCAGGAGGAGGAAGGATTTGCGTCTTCAGTGTACCGGTGTCCTCTTGGCTGGGCTAGGCGGCTAAGACCTTTCTAGGCCCTCAGCCCATCCCCCTTTCCCCCTGGCACTTTTTCCATGTATTGGACAAAAAAACCTGCTATATAGAATCATCTTGGAATCAAGCTGTATAGAATCATCTGAGAATCAAGAGAAGCCTTAGGTCTGAAACCATTAGACTTACTCATTCTTTCACTTATGTCTCCCAAGGAAAGGATCCTAGATAAGGAGAACTATGGAATTCGAAGTGAAGGTGATAAGAGATGAGGAAAAATATTTTTAAAGATGACAATGAAGGTAGTAAAACGTGGGCCACTCTAGTTACTGTGTCAAAGGAAGGCAGTGTGTCAAAACACTACAGAAAAAATTCTATTGTTATAGCCAAGTGAATGGTGTACACAGATATGACCAACAACAAGGTAGGGTAAGTCTGTACGTTACCAAAGACCCAAAATATTTTAAACATTTTCAAAACATTTATTCATTATTTAATATATTTAGAGTTTTTAAAAGATTTGTGAAGCTCACTAGTGAAAGATATTCAAAAATTTCCCAGCCCAGTTGCTACACTGGGAATGAAGACTGTTCAAGCGGCCCTTCCCAAAGCAGAAGAATGCGGTTCATATTTGACTCGCACAGTTTTCATAGATTTTAGCAGTAATGCAATACCGAATCTCTTGGGGTCTGGCAAGATTCAAGGTGAACACATTATTCATAGTTTTACATAAATATATATTTTGTGTTATGTGTTTGAGTACATGTGAGCCCATGGCACAGCAGATTTGTGGAAGTCAAAGAAAAATCTCAAATCCCAGCCTGGCTCTCACCTTGTTTGAGACAGGCTCCCATGGTGTTCAGGTGTACAGCAGGCTAGTTCACCTGTGAGCATCCTGGGGCGTCTCCTGTCTCTACCTTCTCCCTAACCACAGGATTGCTGGGATTACAGTTACATGCTATGATGCCTGGCTTTTATGTGGATTCTAGGGACTTGACCTCAGGTCCTCATGTTTGCTAAGCAACCACTTTGCCCACTACACTGAGCCATCTCCCCAGCCTTACTGGTGTACATATTTAAAAGCTATATTTTGGTGATTTGCTTCCTATTTCTAGGCATACCTGTCAGTTATAAAGATGAGTACCTCTAGCCGGGCAGTGGTCCATCGCTTCTCCTTCATTAGGCATTCTATCACAGAGCCTAGCCCAAAGCTGGTGTCCGATGGTCACTCCTATGAGCAACTTGGGATGCTTTCTAGCTGATCTAACTTACTCGTTATTTGTTCCACACATAGTCGCCATGATAATTAACCAGATCAGCTGCAAGTGAGCACAGGGACCTCAAGCTGGTCTCCAAAGTCCTTATTTCAGATCCTACAACCTAATCATCTTTCTTAGAGATAATTTTATTAATCCCGCCACCTTGTGCGTATGTGACCAGCACACAGTGGTAAGAAGCAGCTACCTGTCCCAAAGAGAACCCTGCCACAGACTGCAAATAGACAGCTACAGTACATTTTGCCTGTCACAGAGGGAAATCTACTCATGAGTAGATAATAATAATAATAATACAGGCTTCCAGGGTCTAAAGTAGAGGAAAGGACCCCAGACAGTGGCCCAGATACCCCCATTCCTCTGCTTCCGCTCTCCATGCGTTGCCCTGAATTTTGTCTCATTTCCTGTTCTCTCACAGGAGAGTTTTTGGGTATGGCCAACAAGAAAATCAAGTGGAAAGTTTCCTCCAGCCCATTGTGTGGAAGAACAAGGAGGCCATTAAGCTAAGTGATGGAAGACAGCCATAGAAAGACAGAAGCTGCAGAATCTAACTTACCTGTACTGCAAGTCAATACATAAGATCAGTCAGCAATTGCACAAGGTAAACACTCTTATTTAAATTTTTGTTACGTTTGTTTATATATTGGGTATGCATATATATGTGAGTGTGTATGTATGTACGAGAGAGAGAGACAGAGACAGAGAGAGACAGAGCATGGACGTGTCAAGTAATAGAACAACTTATAGGAGTTTGTTCTTTTCTTTCACTATGTGGATTTCAGGAATGAAACTCAGGTCGTCAGGCTTAGAGACAAGCACCTGTACCTGATAGACATCTTGCTGGCCCCAAGGTTTACTCCTCATTTAGAATGTCACCTTTTATATCAGGAATTCTGGGAATCCCAGGCTGTGCTCTGTATGAATAGAGTGTGTGTCCTGCTCTTTACTATGGCACCTAACACGGTCCATGATGAAAGCCATGTCCAAGAACTGTTTATATGACCTATCTAGAGAGCCCAGTTATTTTTAAACTACTGGTCTCAAAATAATTTTCTTAACTAAAAAGTAGTTAATAAGTGGGGCCTAGTAGCTCATAGTTGTAATTCTAGAACTTGGGGAGCGGCTGGAGGCAGGAGG
>JAQHUG010000272.1:618517-640065 GCA_028555095.1 Dicrostonyx torquatus | reverse complement strand
ACATTGATGAATATCTTGATCACCACCATAGAAATTTCACATGATGGATGGAGATAGAGTCATAGACCCACGTTCACATCAGAACAACGGACTGAGCTCCCAAGGTCCAGTCGAAGAGCAGAAGGGGGGAGAAGACGAGGAAGGAAGTCAGGACTGAGAGGGACTGGTCCATCAATTAAGTGACCTTAAAGCATAGTGCTGAAGTATTGTCTGTACACACAGGAAGGTACCATGTACCTTACAAAGAAACTACGTGTTAGATAAACCTCCTGTAGGCATGAATTATGACATTCTTTGCCATGAATTAAATATTAATGAATCAATGACATGTATAAAGTGGGTTACTTTATGGAGAAATATACATAACATGCAGTTACATATTGATCAACTGACAATACTATGATCAGAATTTCATAAGAACCTCTCCCTGTGTTCCTTCAAGGAGCAATATTCATTGTTTACTAATACAGTGTTGATGGTGACTGTCTAGAATGCAAGTACTATGAATTATGAAAATCAAATTTACATGTTTAGATTCTCGGACTTTGGTTTTTAGATTTCTACATGGCCTTTCTTTTATTTCAAAATCCTGCAGTATTTCATTTTAAACCAGTCTTACTTGTTTGTGAACTTGTTTTATTAAATGTCATGTCAATATCCTGGATCTCCTCACTGTCGTCTACAGAGGGGAAAGGTTGACTCTGAGCCAGGCATGGTCTTTCTCGGAGAGCACAGCCTTCCCATCAGACCCAGATGACGATCATTTTCCCATTTAAGGAAAGCAATCAACTCAGCCTGCGGAGACACTGCATTTCCCTTGCAAATGAGCTTCATTATCAGCTTGTATTATGACTCTTCTCATAGCTAAAATGAGTGGTTCACGGCTCCGCATCATAGTGGAAACTGTCTCAGCCCTGAATTATGTGCTCGTCTATAACCAGGTTTAATTACGAACGTCACCGCGAGCTTGGGCTGTGAATACTCTTGTGAGTGCTTTGGAAGCAGCTCTTTTGTAGAGTGGGATTTGTCTCTGCTAAATACTTACCCTGAGTTTATAGAAAAAAATGGTCTTTTCGCATATCTTATTTATTGTCAGGCATTAAGCTGATTAATGCCAGTCTTATCATTATTAAGAAACATTATCTAGTGACTTGGCTCAAACTAAAATAAGAATTCAAGTGAGTCTGAAACTTTGAATCTATGTAACTGTGCCTTAGTGGCACCATGGGGCTTGATTATTGATTCTCAACTGTGGCCCTAGGCCATCACACAAGGAACTTTGTTTGCTTGTGGGGAAATTTTCTTACAGTTGTGTTGACAGAAGGTTTACTTAAATAGTAATATTTCCAAAGTTCAAGCTATCTCTTTCTATAAACACAGCAAAGAAGACTACATAGATGTATTAATAATTTGCAAAATAAGAACTAGGAATGATCAATAAGCATACACATGTGAGCGAGCTCTTCAATAAAGAAACAGCATGCAAATTTAAACAAGTTATAACTGGCTATTAAGCTGACTGATACTGTTTATTAAGAAATATTAAACTAATATTAATGGAAGTCCAAGCTAGGAGGCTGACCCAGAAACTGAGACACACTGAGTAAGTGGTGGTGTCCCCATGAGAGGGAGCAGGTTAAAACATGTTGAGAAAAATGTATATCTTCACATATTTAACCCCTAGAAGAGTCATCAGCCTTTTTGCTAAAGAATTTTTTTTTTTTGGATATCCAATGAAACTTTCTTTATATGTTAAAAGTTTGGAAACATGTATATACAACAATTAGGGGCAAGTCAATCAGCTGAGCCCCTTCCCCACGATGACCAATCCCTACGCCCCCATTAACGATGGTCTTCTGCACAATGTGAAGATGTTAATCTGAACCATAGTACTGAACCATTGAAACCCACCGGACTGGTGAGCGTTTCAACGTCCAGCAGGCTCCTGAGTTAAGAAGGACTCTCGGCAGTGTGAAGGCTAGGCAATGCTTGTGGGAGGTTAGCCCTGTACCAGAGACAGAAGGTGTCTCTGTTCCATGATTCCTCTGCAGATTTACTCCCGAGAGAGACTCTCAAGGGTGTGAGAGTAGAAGATATATTCAAGAATGCTCCAAGCAATGGCGTTCGTTAAAGGGAAGAAAGTTAAAAAAAAAATATGCCCAATTCGGGACTGTAGGTATGTGCAGTATATTCATATAGTGGTGTCCTGTGCACCAGTGGAGAGGCTGGCTGCACTGGACCTGAATCCACAGGGACCAATCTCCCAAACCAAAAGGCAAATTGAGGGCAAATAGACAATACTTAAGGTTTTATTTTGTTTTGAGATGGGATCTCACCATATGGTTTGTGATGGTCTAGAACACATGACCCTCCTGGCACAGCCTCCCAACTAGTGATATTACTGGGAGGCATCACCATGCCTAACATATTATTTCAGTTAACTTATTTAAGTTTAAAAATCTTTACTGTAGCCTAAAAACTAAGTATGCGAGGGGCTGGTGGGATGGCTCAGTGGATAAAGGTGCCTGCCAATGAGCCTGGTGGCCCGAGTCTGATCCCCAGGATACACAGGAAGGTAGGACACATCAACTCCCACAGCTTATCCTCTGATCTCTGTAACATACACATATACACATAAGTAAACATGTGTGTGTGTGTGTGTTTTTAAAAACATAGCTATGTGAGATAAATGTACAAAGAAGTGTTTAGGCTGGGCAGTGGTGGCACATGACTTTAATCCCAGCACTCGGGAGGCAGAGGCAGGCAGATCTTTGTGAGTTTGAGACCAGCCTGGTCTACAAGAGCTAGTTCCAGGACAGGCTCCAAAGCCACAGAGAAACCCTGTCTCGAAAAACAAAACAAAACAAACAAACAAACAAAAAAAGTGTTTAGGAAAGTCACCCAAGTCCAAAAGGAAATCAAGGGCTTAGAGGGACACGCGTGGCATTCAGGCACTAGGAGACCTTATATTGCCTTCCTGGGAGTGGGGACAGTTATAAGGATGTTGTTCTTGTCATGGTTTCAAGTCTATGTGCACAGATATACACTTATGTTTGTGTGGGTGCACATGCATTGGTGTGAATGTGTGTATGCAGAGGTCAGAGGACAATCTCGGGTGTGAATTCTCAGATCTTTATATGAGACAGAGTCTATCTTTGACCTGGAATGTCACCACATAGGCTAGCTGGCCTGTGTGTGCCCAAGACTCCAACTATAGTTTTCTATCTTGCTACAAGTGTGTCCCACCATTATCTGCTTTATCCATGGGTTCTAGGGATCCAGACTCAGTCGTCATGGCTGCAAAGCAAGCGTTTTACAACAGCATGGAAGGTGTCTCTCCTAAGTGTTAGCAATGTGTGGTATTGTTAGTAATATAGTTAGTAATGCTTGATTCTTTAAAAAGACAGAATGCAGAACCAGCCAGAGAGATACAAGGCGCCATAGCACCGTACACAGAACAGAACTTCACAGTGCTTCCCCTGGGCTCCTGTGGCTCCTAGCACCACTTTTTCATGCCACTCAAGGCACAGTGGCTAAGTACAAAAAGGAAGGACTCTGGGTCACTTGGTTCTCAACAAAGCAGGCCTAACATGCCCTCTGACCTTATCTGCTGGGGGCTGAGGTGACGGAGAAGATTCCCATTCGATTCCTTGCTGGACCCAGACCCTTTCTGCAGAATTCTGTTTCAGGATATGTAGGTCACGCCACCCGGCAGAATAATAGCATCCAGTGAGCTCTGCGCATGCATTCCCAAGTATTTCCCGCAGCTGAAAGGCAATCATGCATAATTGAGTGAGCTCTTCTCTGTTCTCAAAGCCAGCCTGGTGACATCTGAGACCCTGAGCCCTGGATAACTGAGAGTATTTTATTCTCTTTCTCTGGGGCTCTCTTGCCCTTTAACCTGAGGTTTGCTGTCTGCCAGGTGTACCACAGACTGGCAGCCACCTGTTCGGGCTCAGCCGGTGCCCTGGCTGTGAGGAGGGCACAAGGGCCCCAGCCCTGGTGTTCAGATATGGAGACAAGCTGCTTTGCCCTTCAAAGCCTCAAGTTTCTAAATGAAGATAAACCAGGGAAGGATAAGGAAGATTTTCACAAACGCTAGTGATGTTCTGAAGGCAGCTTGTGCCTCTGTGTGTCATTTTAAACAAAGACAATTGCTAAAACCATGCACGTATACCACCATGCATGGACGCTAAGTAACACCAAGTCTTGCACATAAGACAATGACTCACTCATTTCTTTTGTTTTCGAGAAGAAACGGTGACTCCTTAAAAATCACTCCCATGGAGCTAGCATGTCACAAAACAGAGTCAAACATCATGTCTCCACCCCAGACAGCCTATCGCAACTCCTGTGAAAATCTGTAAAATCGCTGGGTCTTATCTCTAAATTCTGGGACAGCCGAAGCAGCCATACCCGTGGACAGAAAACTCATTCCAGTGTGGTAGCCCACTTGGAGTGTGGTGTCTCCAGCTTGGAACCCTCCAGGAGATATCAATGCTGTGTATGAAGCCACCTGCCTGCTGTGCAGCTGTCCATGGATGGGGAATGAGGGGTGACAGGCTGTGGGAGGGTACCCCTTCAGACCGTCCTGAGTCTGCAGGCCATCTATGGCTTCCCCACCGTCGCCTTCTTCCCTCCCTAGTGAGGAGGCACCTGGGCCTATAAGGGAAGTTTGTGTGTGTGTGTGAGGGGGTGATGTGTAAGATGGAAGCGATTTCATTTCTTTTTACTACTAAACTCAGATTCAGGTGAATAAAAGTGGTAGAAAGATAGGAAGGTGGAGAATAGCAGGACTATCTGAATGAATGAATGAATGAATGAATGAATGAATGAACCCACGTTCTACTAGGTCTCAGAATATCATGGGAGAAGGGTACCTGAGATATGATTTTTCTCATGTAAAAATTAGCACCATGTGGGTACTGTATGTGCCCCATATCACTAGTATTCCTGTGCCCCAAAGTCTGCCCAGAGGTGAGCACTTCCAGACAATGGCTGGCAGCCCTGAATATGCAAACATGGGAGCTCTTTGGCCTCCTAGTTACAGCATCTTGGGGCCTCACCATCTAGAGCACCCTGTGGGATTTACGGTTACTGTCTTCCAGAGCTTCCTCTTCTGTGAGACAGAGTTCGTCTGTACTGCACTGTGTTTGATCTTAGTTTGGAAGCACTTCTCAGAAGGCTTTGGCCTTCCCACACTTTATAACCTTATCAACCAAAAATATCCATCTGAGCTGCGGAAGTACTCGGTAACGCCAGGGAAAGATGTGTCCTGAAGAATATACCACCACCAGCAATGTCTCTTGAGCTTTCAAAGGTGTCATATTTCAGGCCTGCACTGCAACACTGCTGAATCAAAAGCTATCTTTCCGTAAGGTCCTTGGTCCCTCACATTCTTGTATGCACTAGAGTTGGTGAGATGACCAAGACAGGTTATCCTTGCTGACAACTTAAATTCTTCCTAGCCATTCATATGCTTTTCAACACATGCCATCACCTTGAGGTAGCTAGAGGAACTGATTGCAGGTGCCACAGTCCATAAATACCCAAGTCCTTTCTCCAAAAAGGCATGGTGTTTGCATATATCTTACATATAGTCTCATGTGTAGACACCTTACACACTTTCATGTAATAGGAATGCTGGGTAAAAATTGTTTCATTGTATTGTTTGGGAAATTGTGACAGGAAAAAAAAACCATCAACATGTTTCTGAGAACTGCTGTGTTTTCTTACATTGGCTGTTGGTTGGCTGGATAAATGTAGATTCTTTAGATATGGAGACTGTAAGCACGGTTGTGTGAACTGTTGGAGTTGGTGGCTGATGCCCTAGTGAATGTGATTTCTTGGACTTTGGGCTAGAGGTAGGTGGGAGGCAGGAGTTCAGAGACAAATCAGTCAGAATCAATAAACAAGTCACACCTGATGCTGTGATTGCACACTTGGGAATTTCCCGCTGAGTTTTACCTTAAGATGCCATGATTTAAGTACAGAGAGAAATTCTCTCTGTGTGTTTTGCGTATGTTCGTGTGACACACTCCAGGACACCTACTAAACAGCCCACTTTGATTGAGGAAAGCGTGGACTTGCACTGTGGCCCATACTCACTGCCTGGCGGTATGCATTCTCTCCCTTGATTACCAAAATGGGCTAGACTGAGTTTGAAACAACTGTTGACATGGTGCTCAGAAAGCATTAGGGTTTTTGTTTGTCGTCTCCAGCCGTGTACCTGTTTTAAAAGGCATTAAAATACTTCTCTTGGTATGCTTAAATTGCTATTTTAAAACTCTATTCTTCCACTTTCTTCCTTTTGATACCAGCATCTGCATTATCAGAGTTCATTATATTTATCTACTGGCTTTGCAGCTCGACACACAACCCCTTGCTCTCTTAGCCACCAAATACTGTGGTGTCAGAGCCCTGGTACCCATGCCGTTACCGTGTCTCAGCTGTTATTCTGTAGGTTCGTAAAGAGCTTCTGAGAAAGAGACTTCTCTTACAGAAGGAAGATCTCCCTGCTTGCGTACCCTGAGCTTCAGTCTTCAGGCAGGAGCTGCTGTGGGTTTTCGGTTTAACACATTTAGTGATTCATCCACACCTAAATTTGCTTTTGTCCATGGCGTAGACCTTTGTGAGTGTCTTATGTCATTATTAGACTTTACTGGTGGCTGTCAAAACCACAAGAAGTCTCATACGAAGAGCTGGTAGAAAAATGAAGGAAGCCGTTTTACCCACACTCAGGGGTGAACCAGAAAGAATCAAAAAATGTAAAAAGAAATCTAGATCAAAATACTCTTTGAACCTAATACACAGAGAATTGAATCTCTTAGCACAAATCTCTACTCAACAGGCTGGCTGTTTGGAGGTCAGTCTTCCCTCTCCGTTATCCTAAAAATTGACTGGGACACAGTGGCTGAGATTTTTTTTATATTAATAAATTAATATATTAATTAATTAAATGTGTGGGTGTCTTTAGTCCGCAGGTATGTATGTGCGCTTTCTGTGTGCCTGGTACCTATGAAGACCAGAAGGGGGCATTGAATCCTCTGGAACCAGAATTACAAGTGGCTGTTACAGGCCATATGGATGCTGGGAAAGGAACCCAGGTCCTATGGATGATAAGCAAGTGCTCTTAACTGCTGAGCCGTCTTTCCATCCCCCATGGGTTGAGGTTTTACCTTGATAATCCCAACAGCAGGCCCAGGCACATCAGATCCTGGTAGCAGAAACCTTCTGTGTCTTAGAAGAAAGTCATGCTTTTCCAACTGGCTTATGTCCCTTTTTACAAGCTAAGAAATTGCCCTTATTACTCTAGAACTCATCTATATGTCATCCAGCTAAGGAAATGTGAATTTTTAAAAGAAGAGAACAGCTATTAATTAAGCTCAGTGCTTATGGAGGAATTAGTAGTTCTATATATCTACTAATTTACCTGTTCAGATATAACACATTACAAATAAACATAACAGCTTTGAAGGTCCAGTTGCTAAAATTTATTAAAGAGGTGTTAGAATAAAGGCTTATAAAATTCACAGCCTAGGTGAGCAATGAGTGGATTTGGTTTGCAGAATTAACCTCTCTATATAACACCTAGAGAAGTCACTGTACCTATTTACTTTAAAAATGCAAATTAAAACTGGGAATGTACTATGCAATGCAAATGGGCAAATGATGAATAAATAAGGCTCAGTGCTAGAAAGGACAATGTGTTTCCCTCTCGCTGACTCCTGAAATGAGACAGCTTAAGGCAATTAAAAGCTTTAAAAGAAATTGGTCCATATGTATCAAGAGCCCTAAAAACAATTAATGCTTAAAACCAATGATCCAGTTTCTACTGATTTATCTTAACTAAGCAGGTACTTGGGTTGAGAGTGTGTAGCTCAATAGTATACTTGTCTAGCAAGCATCAGGCTGTGGCTTCTTTCTCTAGACTCCTCCTCTCAAAATCCAGCTGATTTTGGACATGACGTGACCAGGATTTGGAACTACCACAATGGTAAGTGCTTACCTAGCGTGCCTGGGGATGTGGATTCCATCCCCAGTATGGGCAGGGTCCACAGACAGTATCGTTACCGTAAAAATGGAGACCGGAAGAGGGTATTGGATCTTCTGCACCTGGAATTGCAGTCAGTTGTTACAGATGCTGGGATTGAACCTAAATCCCATTGAAGAGCAGCAAGTGTTTTTAACTGCTAAGCCATCTTTCCATCCACCAACGGCTGAGTTTTTGGCTTAATGTGTGTGTGTGTTGGGATTTGTTTATATATCTCTCTTATGGTGTAGGAGGGATCTTCTGTATTTTGTGTTGCTTTCATTGGTTAATAAAGAAACTGCCTTGGCTTTTGATAGGGCAGGACTTAGGTAGGCAGGGAAAAGAGAACAGTATGCTGGGAAGAAGACTGGGTCAGAGAGAGATGCCATGATGCTCCGGCTTGAGATGGACACTGATTAGAATCATGCTTGTAAGCCACAACACGTGGTGATACCCAGATTACTAAATATGGGTTAGACTAATATGTATAAGAGGTTAGAACTAATGGCCAGGCAGTGTGTTAAATGAATCCAGTTTGTGTGTGGTTATTTTGAATGTAAGCTAGGCTGGGCAGCCGGGAGCCGGGCGGGACACAGCCCGCACCCTCATTACAACACTCTTACACATAACACATAGATCCATGAATTCTATATCTTGTAGAAAATTATTTTAAGGCGTGTTACTTTTGTTTATGCTGCATTTGATTAGTTCTGTGAAGCTGTGCCTCTTTGCCTGTCTAAAATACCTCATGGTCTCATAAAGAGCTGAATTGCCAAAAGCAAGGCAGGAGAAAGGATAGGCAGGGCAGAGAGAAACTTAGAAAAAAAGGAGAAGAGGAGGATACCAGGGGCCGGCTACCCAGCCACCTACAGAGTAAGAGTGAAAGTAAGAGATACAGAAGTAAGAAAAGGAAAAAAACCCAGAGGTGAAAGGTAGTTGGGGTAATTTAAGTTTAGATAAGCTGGCAAAAAACAAAACAAGCTAAGACTGGGCTTTCATAACTAAGAATAAGCCTCTGTGTATTTATTTGGGCATGGTGGGCCCCCAAAAGAGGCAAAAAAAAAAAAAGAAACAACTACCACCACCAACATCTGTATGTTTAAGCAGTTGTAGACTGAAAGTTCTCCTTCCCCTTCTCCCCTTTCTTTGGTACTCTGCACTGAACGCAGAGCCGTATACCATGCAAGTGTTCTACCTATAAACACATCCGAACTGAAAACAGTCTATAAAAAATTATGTCCGTACTGAACTTATTACAGGAGTTTTTTTTGTCATTATTCTCTAAACTATAGCACCTATTATGTCACTCACCTTGTACCAGATATTATGAGCCATCTGGAGAGGATTTAAAGTATATGAGAGGATGTGGGAAAGGTATATGCAAAAACTGCTCCATTTTGTATGAGGGACTTTAGCATTTGCAGATATTGATAATTCCATGAGCAAGCTGAAGGACAGACACACACACACACACACACACACACACACACACACACACACACACACACACTGGGAGAGACAGAGAGAGAAGCTACTGTTAAGAGTGAACACTTAACAATAGGAAATGTTACATGGGGCTTCATGCTTCATAATCTGAAGAAGAAAGGAAGCTTATGAAATTATATACATATATAAAGTATATTATATATGATGCCAGTTTTTTTAAAAAAAATAGGGAATTATATTAGAATGTAGTCAAAGATTTGGGAGTTTATTTTTCTTCTTTTATGTTTTCATTTACCTTTCTCATTTTCTGCAATGAATGTGGGAATTGCATTTGTTAGGAAAACATTCGTTTTAAAATGTGCCAACAAGAGGCAAATGCACATATATGTGTGCACACACAGACACACACAACAGTGGCTAAAAATATCGGAGTCAGAAGGCAAGGTTCACTTATGCATTAGGAAAAAATGCATGCAGCTGAAGTCTCAATGACCACACAGTGTCACGAAGACTCCCCAAGGCCTAACTCCACATTCCTTTCACTCTGTATAAAGAACAAAGCCTCTGACAGACCTGCTAATGCTGGTGCAACCTTATCTCTTGTTAGGGCTCCAGTCCATAGTTCTCCTGTGTTCTACTGGTTGACATTGTGAAGTGACCTCTCTGCTTCTAATACCTTCATCTAGAAATCAAAATGAAAACCTAAATTCAGCATCGTGTTACTAATGTCTTACAGTGCCGAGGTGGTCCATCTCTACTCTAGAGTCAACAAATCCCCAAGCAGGAAGTTTACTGACAAATGCAAACGCATTCCAAAATGCCTACAGATTCTATAACCACCAACCTTCTTCCGTGAATGTCATAATTAATTTCGTCCCCAATTAAACAACATGCCAACAACAGGTGAGAGTTCTTCTAATCAACGCCACTTAAGCAAAACTCTCCTGGTCTTGCCGAACACATGTGTGATGTAGTGGAAATAATCCACAAAATAGAGATTGGGAACTGGGTGAACAGACCACGATCAAACTTATAAGAAAAGCACATTGTTCTTATAAATGAAGACATTAGAAAATTGAACTTTTGTTAGGATAAAATATTATGTGAGGAATATAATATTGAAAAATATTCAAAAGCTTAAGATCTCACTCACAAAAATAACCCTCCTTTTAATTAAAAAAAATCAGTAAGAAGCTGGTAAATGTTATCTAATAAAATTAGATAAAACTAAAGAACAATGTCTGTTAATGGAATTAGGGAAACAACTTGGCTTTTTTCTCTAAAGGGACAATTTGGTCATTAAATAACCATATGTTTATTTGGATTTAAAAAAATGCGTCATAGATGCCAAAGAAAGCCAGGGTTCTATTAGGCTGTATTAAATAAGAGTACAGTGTCCAGAAGGAGGGCAACAATAGGCCTATTGTTCATTCCCTCGTTGGAGTGCAGCCCATTTATAACCAGCTGACAAACGAGGCCTGCCAGGCACAGGACCCACTGGAGCATGTCAGGCAAGGAACAGATGCTGTGGGTTGATTCTAGAATCCTCCTCAGACACCCAGTCCACGAGTGTGCAAGGCCCCTGTACAAATTCGTGCGGTGTTCATTCGCAACCTATTCACATCTCTCCCGTAAGCTTTAAGTTGTCTCTGGAGCACAGTGGCATTTAGTCTCATGTGAAGTCTGTGTCAGTAGCTGATACGCTGCCGTCTCACTTGGGTAGTTATAAAAAGCAAACTCCTTAGTAGGAAGCGGTTTTCTTTCGGTTGTTTTCGTTCTGGACTATAGGTTCAAAGCTGCGGATAAGGAGATCTAACGGTATGACAGTTTATTAGCAAGATGTTAGTGATGGTAGAGAGCTTTGCAAACCTACTGAGACACCTCCATAAGCTTATCATTGATGGGCTTAGCCCTGAGCACGACTTTAGGGGTAGGGTGAGCCCAGACCCTCCTCTCCTGTTTGCTAATATAACCTTTCTGCTTCATTCTCATTGGAAATAGACATCTCGCCGGGCGGTGGTGGCGCACACCTTTAATCCCAGCGCTCGGGAGGCAGAGGCAGGCGGATCTCTGTGAGTTCGAGACCAGCCTGGTCCACAAGAGTTAGTTCCAGGACAGGCTCCAGCTACAGAGAAACCCTGTCTCGAAAAAAAAAAAAAAGAAAAAAGAAAAGAAAATAGACATCTCTGTTTGCTCCTTGAGTGTCCATGTGGGTTTAATCAAGGGATAAAAAAAAAAATCTCTTAAGTCCCTGTTATTTGTAAAGCATGATATTTGGCCATAACTTTGAAGAGAAGGTAAATAATATGAATCCCTGACACACGGAGTTTATTGTGTGGTTAGGAAGAAAATAGAGGATATACAAGTTTCCCTTTGTCTATTTCTCAGATCTCTATGGTTTCAGTTCCCATGTGGTCAGTCACGGACAAAACATATAGTACACAATAAAATATAAAAGAAAGGCCCCATTCCTATCATTTTTCTTATACTATGTTTTTATAGCTGTTTTAATTTATTATTATTGATGTTATAGGCATACATATACAGGAAGGTACATAGTGTATATGTGTGTATATGTACATATATATATGTATGTATGTGTGTGTGTGTGTGTGTGTGTGTGTGTGCAGTTCCTATGTGCAGTTTCAAAAATGCACCAGAGTGAAGCAGCTTTGAATGTGTTCCTCATGGTTAGGGAGACTACTGCACAAATGAACATAATCCCAGTGGAAGGTAGTTTATGAGTCTTTTAGGTGGTTTGAACTCTAAAATGCCTCAGGAATTTTGAGTTGGGGCGACTGGCTGGAGAGATAGGACACTGAAAACTTGAAGATTGCACAAGTGCCAAGAATGGTTGTGAAGAAGAAAAAGACTTGCCAAACAGAAGATTGGACTCGGTGGGGGAAGCCAAGCAATCAGGCTCCAAGCCAAATCCTTTGGTCAATGATCCGTACAGGGTCCTGGGTTACTGGGGGATAGATTCATTAGTAAGTAGTTGGCTCTCAACATCAATGGTGTGGTAGTTCACATGTATCTGGCCCCACAAACCCATAAGGAGTGGCGCTATTAGGAGGGGCAGTCTTGTTGGAAGAAGTGAGGTCTTGTTGGAGGAGGCTGGACGACACAGGCCTTTAATCCAGACCTTGAGGCTCGAGGGCACACCTTTAATCTGGGCCAAACCTTCTGTTGGAAGTGTTTCACTGTGGGGATGGGCTTTGAAGTCTTTTTCTCAAGCTTCACTCAGAGTGATAGGCAGTCAATCTTATTGCCAACAAGATGTAGGACACCTAGCTGTTTCTCCAGCACCATGCCTGCCTGCATGCCACCGTGCTCCCCGCCATGATGGCCTGGACCTCCTAACCGTAAGTGAACTGCCACAGTTAAATGTTTCCTTTTTACGAGTTGCCACGGTCTGGGTGTCTCCTCACAGCAAAGAAACCCTAAATAAGACAAATGGCAAGGAAGGACATGAGGCATGGTGACACCAACCTGTAATCCCAGTATGTGGAGGTTTAAACAGGAATGTCAATAAATCCAAGGTCAGTTTTCTCTGTATAGGGAGACAACATCTCAAAAACAGAAAGAAAAATAGAGAACTGGGAAGGGACACTTCTCACTAAACATGGGTCCCTCCTCAGGTGTGCTCTGAGGTGACCTTGGCAGATGATCTCAGACTTTAGGAACTGCTCATGTTTTTCAATGGTTTGACTGTCACCGTGTCATGCTAGGACCTCAAGAAACAAGTTCAGCTGAAGAAAGGGACCGGTACACAAAGACCATCCAAAGGCCTAGTGACAGGCTGCCAGCTGTGAGCTTCGCTAGGGAGTCTCCTCACTGTGGGAACTCCCTAGATTATGCCCTCTACCAGCCCAGGGCCTGGATGGAGCAGTCTGCCACCCTCCCAGGCCCTTCCCATAGTCCATTCTCCTAGGTCACAACCCTTCATGGCTTTGTGGCATTTGGTAATGTGGTACACAACAGTGTGTTAGGGAATTCTTAAGCTGTGTGACTTTTGTTTATGTTGCATTTGTTTAACTCTGTGAAGCTGTGATTCTTTGCCTGTCTAGAACACCTGATGGTCCAATAAAGAGCTGAATGGCCAACAGTGAGACAGGAGCAAGGATAGGCTGGCAGGCAGGAGGATACATAGAAGGAGAAACAAGAAAGAAGGAGCAAAGAGAGAACAAGGAGAGGAGAATATCAGGGGCCAGCCACACAGCCAGCCACGGAGAAAGAAGGAAAGTAAGACACACAGAAGTAAGAAAAAGGAAAGCCGAGAGGAAAAGGTAGGCGGGATAATTTAAGAAAAGCTGGCTAGAAACAAGGCAAGCTCAGGCCAGGCATTCATAAGGAATAGTAAGGCTTCATGTGTGTGTTTTATTTGGGAGCTGGGTGGCAGGCCCCCAAAGAGTAAAATGAGCAAAAACATCACACAACAATAGTGAGCGTCTATGTATCTGAATACAGCAGGGACCGGAGAAGGTTCTAGGCAGTAGGGAGATCAGATCTGTAGCTATCTTGCAGAACTGCTGCCAGATGTGCGAGCTGATGTTAGCTGGAATGCATAGGTGCAAGATTATTTTTCCCTCCACCTGAGCTCGATCAGCTGAGAGGACAGGTTGTAGTCATAGGATACGAATCTTTGGAGGACTTTTTATGGTCCTTCAGAATTGGCACCCTTGACTAATTCGAACAAAAACACGCAGACCCTGTGAGAGCATGGTGTTCAGTTCCACTGTGGGCTTCACATAGCCAGGAGGACGGTTTTCTTCCCTTCAAGCAGAACTGAAAAGAAAGGAGACAGTTTGAAGGTCACAGCCGGTCCAGAGACGAGGGCAGATCCTCTCTGTACTCCTCATCCTCCCCGCCCCCTCCAGCCTTCCACTCCCACCCCACCCCCCTCACAGCTCTCCAATTGTGCTTAAGGGCTGTACAAACTGCATCTTTTGGATGTTATACTTTCTGTTTTCTGAGCTGAGGGAACAAAGGGAACAATGGCCGTCCACAATCCTTCCTCACCAAGCATCTGAAAAAGGACAGCCCCGTGTAAACATTCGGCACATTTCCAGGCACGGCAGTTTGAGCAGTCTATGAAGTAGCTGTGAACTAGAAGGAAATTCTTACTAGTGTGCTAACAGCTCCAAGTGTTCTAGACGAACCCCCCTTCAGATGCTGCCACCAGCCAAGCTCAGTACTTTCCAGCCTAAGGCAGTTTTAGTTCTGAGACTTTTTTTTTTATTATTATTGTTAAGAAAGTCCCCTTCCCCACCCCACCCCCACCGCATACAGGGCTGTGGGCTGGCTCCTGGAAGGGCGGCTGGGACAGCTGCACTGTGAGCCACCCTTGACACAACACTTTCCTTCTGGTCTCTATTTATCCCCAAACAGCACAGTGGCGGTTTATCCAGTGACAATCAAATTGCAGTTTCTAAACATCCTGACTCCAGGGAGAGAGAGCTCTATTGTAGTCCCGGTCCACAGGCCTGCTGCTCACACAGGAAATTAATGACTTCGGAGACTGACATTTCTGTGACCCTGGAGAGCAGAGGCCGCTTCCTGGTTTTCTGCTGGTCTGGAAACTCTTCTGGAAGATTTCTGTGTTGCAAATGAAGCTGTTCTTGCCTCTCTGCATGCTCTTTTACCTCTTAGATATGTCGAGAAGCAGACGATTGAAGCTTCTGCTGGCCAGTTATTTGCTGGGTGGCACTTTCGCCTAAAGCAAGGGGCCAGCCACCCCCCAGTTATGGTTCCTCAGGTTCCAAAAGACATGTGCCACCTGCTCATACTTAAGGACCTGGAGTAAACGTTACATCGGAGACAAACTTCTTGCCCTGTACTTTCCAGACTGAATTAAGGCAAGAAAGATTGGAGGGGATAGGGGCCAGACAACCGCTTAAGACAGCTGTGTCCGAATGCAAAAGATTTCGTGTGAGAAAACCCGAGTGGGAAAGAAGGACTAGCACAGGGCAGATGTCCAATTCAAACAAAATAATGTCAACAAGGCATAAAACAACACATTCTTACAGAAAAACAAATAGAATACCAAACAGCTTTGACTCAGCTTCCTTCTGATTCAGGGCTTCCTATTTTGAAGACACAGCCCTGATCCTCTAGCCCGCCCCTTCTCTTTTCCGGCTTGTGGGTTGGGGGGCTTCCGAAGTAACCGCTTGGTGTTTCAATTTGGTTTCGTTAGGGATAACTGCCTTCCAACTGGGTCTCTGCCATCTTCCAGCAGTGATCAAGGAACACTCCATTTGCATTGCCAAATGGAAGGAACTCCTCAAACCACTGGGCAGAAAAGAGAATGAACTGGAGCTCATGCCTGGAGCTAGAGGATCAATTCCTGCCCTGCCCTGCCCTGCCCCGCCCTGCCCTGCCCTGCCCTGCCCTGCCCCGCCCCGCCCGGCCCCGCCCTGCCCTGCCTGTACCTTTAGTCTGACAGCATTCGTTTGTAAGGGCTCATCACTCTGCCCACTAGGCTTGTCAAGGTAAGCTGTATTACCCATGAGGCCACAGCAGAAAGACCCCAATCTGGTGCTTTCAAGAAATCCCATCCCATATATCCTGATACTCCCAGAGAATTGAAGCAAAGGACCCTGGACTTCCTTCCCTCTTATCCCAACCCACTCTGCCTCTTCCATCTTTGTTTTTCTCTACCCCGGTACCACCACGAAGTCCTGATAAGTCTGATTTGAAAGCCACAAGCCTACTAGGCTTTTAGTATGCTGAGCCGCTCATGTCAGCAAGCATAGTTGACACCACTCAGCATCGCTTGTGGGCCTGTTTCTTAGCAGGTTGTCGATGGGGGCAGAGAGAGAACCTATTCAGAGAGCAAAATTCTAAGTGTTTCTAAGAGATGCTTGGGAAGGTTTCTTTCTCATCGAGAGCTTTCTGTTTCTCCTTTTCCAGATCCACATCAAAGTCTTGACTTCCTCATTCACAAGATGTCACGGGTATTAAGTGAGAGGCGTGGGTGTGCCTGGAGACTGCAAGGCGCTGAGTAGATGACCCCATTACTCTCCTTGACAGATGCCAGGCTTCCCGGCTGGTCTCCCGCTGTAGATGATCAGTTCCTGGAAGGCAAAGTGGGGGTTGGGAGATGCTTCTGCATCCTTTGGTTCCCATTTTCTAGTACATGCCAGTTTCCAAGAGATAAAGGAAGGGAGAAAGGAAGAAAGGAAGGAAGGAAGGAAGGAAGGAAAGAGGGAGGGAGGGAGAGAGGGAGGGAGGGAGGGAGGAAGGAGCAAGGGATATATGAGTGAAAGTGACTGCTGTTAGAGAAGCCATACAGTCAGCAAGCTGAACTCCTTACTAATGAAAAAAATGACAGTCTCTGGGGATTTGGAATTATTAAACAAGAAGGACAAAGTACGTTGTGTACCACACAGATTTGTTCAACCAATAGAGTGGTGGTCCCGGTGACAGCAAGGATCCCACATCCCAAAAGGTACAACATGTAGAGGGACATGCGGAAATGAAAGTACCTTGTCCTACTCCTCGAGTTTCTGATTTAGCAGGTCTTCAGCGAGGCTAACAATCAGTAGTTCTAGCAAGTTCTGTAGGTGAAGCTGTTGAGCTGGGGCAACGCTTTAGACACCTGAAGTGTAAGGTTGTGAGGTGAGTGCTTACCCAGCAAGAATAAGCTCTGGGTTTGGTCCCCAGCACTGACAAAACAGCAGTAGTCACAGAATGCCTGGTGTACTGGGTAGTGCTGGGTCCACTCACTGCTGCTGAATGTCCCAGCTCTTCTTCTGGGGGAGGAGATGTTGGCCAACTCCCTTGTCTTCCCCAAGAGTCAGCTTCATCAACTATAAGTTTTCCATATGCCACCCAGAGTGATTATGAAGCATCAGTGAGAAATTAGGAATAAATCACAGCATTCAGGACATATTCAGAGTGAAAGACTGCTTTTCAGTTTCTGTGTATCATTCCAATGAAAAGCTAGAAGGCCAAGCTAGCCTTTACGTCTATGCCCCCAGTGAAGTTCAAGGGTGACTCCAGACTATTGTGGACGAGGAGTAAAAAGGAACCAAAGTCAAGCTGCCCATGTCTGGCATGGTTCATGGTAACAGGAGAACAGATGTGGGATGGGGCAACACACACAAAAAAATGGAATTCTGTAAGATTCTCGGGATAAACCACAAATTAGCAAAGGACCGTTGCGCCAAAGTTTGGAGACTGGGCTCTGGTCCCAGATTTGCTCCTGACTGGTATTGTGACCTCAGCTTTCCTTCATGTCTGCAGGACTTAATTTCCTCGTGTGCTAACCACATAGGGATGAGTGAGCTCTGAGCCTGTGAAATCCAAAGAAGCAAGTAGAGAAAGTCTCAGGCTAGGGTGCCAAGAGCAAGGCAGGAGGTGACCAATTCCTGAGAGGTAGAAGGAGATGCCAAGCCACTGGGGAGGAGAGAGGAGGCTCTGAGGATGGGGGACTGAAAGGAACTCCGGAAGGGAGACATCCGTCCTTGACAGTTTGCCCAATCTCCCTCAAGGGCAAATTCCAGGGAGGAATAGCACACTCTCTTGTCTTAAATCTAAATTGGACTGAATTCACAAATAGCTCCCAAGTTTAGTGGGTAGGTGGTCAGGCCTACTGTGGTTAACCAAGGAAAAGCTGAAGGTTCCAGGTTATCAGACAATGAGAGGGGTCACCAGGACCACACATCAAGGCCAGTTTCACAGAGAGACCAGTTTTTATGCCAAAGCAATTGAAGGAAAGAATCAAGGCCCTGATAGATAATCAGCAGAGATTAGCCTGATTCCTGGAGGGCCTGCTCCAGCTCAACAGGTCCTGAGAACTCAATTAACTGCATCTTCAAAGGTGACTAACAGTTCAGCTATACAGCCTTGAGAGAAACATTGGGGTTTAGTTGAAAAGTATGTTGGGTACAGATTCACCTTGGGACTCTCAGTCCTCTGGCAAGGAGCGCAGAGGATTAAGTACTAATGTGTGCTCAGTTCCTGTGTCCAGTGAACTGAGTGCTTGCTAACTTTGCTATCATCGACTCTTTACTCTCCAACAATAATAAAGGATTTTTGCAGTGGGAAGCAGTCTTAGGCCAGACCAAGTGCAAAGGGCTCCCCAAAAGCACATCACTACCCAGAGGAGTGATGGAATATTTTTAGTGTTGGTGTAATATAACCAAACGCAGGGAAGAAGAGCATATGCTGGCTCACAGTTCCAGAGGGACAGAAGAGTCCCTCTGTGGAGAGGAAGGCAAGGAAGCAGGATTGCATTATGAGGCCAGTCTGGCAGTCAGGAGGCAGAGGGGTTACAGTTCACCCACACACAGGAAGCAGAGAAAGGGAACGGGAAGTGAGATCAGACTATAAACCCTCAAAGCCTGTCCCTGATGGACTGAACCTCCTAAATGTCCCATAACCTTCCCAAACAGTGCCACACACAGGGGACAAAGTGTTCAAATGCACGGATCTACGGGGGACATTTCAAACCAGGAGGGAAGGCAATGGCACAGAGGAAGACTGCTGGGGTTGCTGCCAACGAGCAACTGACAGGACATCACCAGGAGGAGAAGAAGCCGGAACTTTAGCTAAAAGATTTTCTTTTACCCAACACTGGGGTGAGCAGGAGAAGGGTTGGTTACCCCAAGCCTTTACTCCCCTATACTAGTGGTTCTTAACTTCCTAATGCTGCGACCCTTTAATGCAGTTCCTCATGTTGTGATGACCCCAATCAAAAAAATAATTTTGTTGTTCTTTCTTACTTATTTTTCCTGATTTCTAATTCTTATTTTAATTCCTTTTTTTTTCCAATGGTCTTAGGCACCCGTGTGAAAGGGCTGTTTGAGCCCCCCCAAAGGGTCATGACCCACAGGTTGAGAACCATTGCCCTAGACTGACCCTACTTTGAGAGCAACAGCTTGTCTTTTATATGATATTGTGCATATATTTTTAGTTTGTTAGATCCTTAGTATGACTTCATCTCTCTTATGTCATCTTTCTGGACAAGGAGGAAGGACATAGTGAAGCTTAGGCACTTATTGAATGCCACAAGAACTCTGCATTAAATCAACAAGCTCAACTAGCATCCCTTGAGACCAGATCATGGCTAGGCAGTTGATAAAGGGAAGAAAGATTCCTCCAGCTACAAACTTGTGTCTACCTCTCTTTACCTTTACAGGATATGAAGCCCCTAAAAGGAGCCTCAGCGATGAGTTAAGGTGTATATGTCTGGGATCACCCCAACAGTAGCTTTGACTACGGGTCCATTTCGTTACAGGTTGATGGAGTACACAGAAGAGGGAGTCTGGACAGGAGAGTCCACTATGATGGAACCCATCCTGTGGGATCTGGATTAGGGCATGGAGAAGCCTGAGGCAGAGGCCATGTAAATGGGTTATCATGCCCCCAGGGAAATACACACAGGACTGGAACCGTCACCAAGCAAACTAAGCAGAGAGATGCTCCCCTGGTGAGCACCAGAGCAGAGGACTCAACTGTTGGCACTGAGCTAGGGGTTGGGAAGGGCAAGAACACATTAGAAAAGAAGTGGCAAGAACTGAAGCTCCCTAGACCCCTTTCATTTATACTTTATGCCAAACCTATAGAAGCATAGCATTCACCCTGTAGTATTAGAGTTTGTAATCAGCCTGTCTTCCCTTCTGGAAGGATTCATAATGTGTAGATATGGACAGATGTGTGTGTATGTATTCTATATATCTATCTTTCTTCCTATTACTTGACTATCACTATAACCCCCTCTCAACCTAGCGAAAGTCAGGATGCTCCCCCATCCTTCACTTCCTGTTAATATTCCTTCTACAATACTAATTCCTATACTTGTAAATACCTCAGACCAATTTGTCGTGAAAAACTACACCTCCAAGTGTTTGAAACTATGGTAGTTTGATAAAAAATGACCCCCAAAGGAGTGACACTATTAGGAGATGTGGCCTTGTTAGAGGAGGTATGCCACTGTGGGGATGGGCTTTGAAGTCTTTTTCTCAAGCATCACTCAGTGTGACAGTCAGTGGACTTGCTGTTACCTCTAAGTCAGCTTTAGCCCCGTGTCTCCCTGCACACCACCATGCTCCCCATCTTGATGACAATGGACTGAACCTCTGAAACTGTAAGCGAGCCCCCTCAATTAAATGTTTTTATTCATAAGAGTTGCCATGGTCATGGTGTCTCTTCACAGTAATAGTAACCCTAAGACAGAGGTCAAATCTTACTCATCGCCACCTGCTAAAATCTCCACCAAACTCCACTCTCCGTTTAGTTTCCTAGAACAGAATTTTCCTTCTCTGTCTACAAATGGCCTTTAGCCTCCTCCTGAATTTTGTGACCTTCTGCTACCCCAGTGAGGCTATCATAACCACTCTCTTTATCTGTTCCCTTCATGGCAGCAAGGCAGTCCCACCCACTCTGCTGCTCCTGGGGAAACGACTGAGTCGCCTGTCTGCTCTGTCAAGGGCCTAGTCATTGGCTCTGACTGCCATCCCTGCTCATCCGTCATTCTCCTACATGCCATGGTTTCTCTGTCACCATCTGCCTCACTTCTCATCTTTGCTGTCTTGCCACCTTCTGCCCACCTTGCCGTCTAGGGGCCTAGCAACCAGCCCCACTTCTCCCTCCCTACAGTTGGGTTCTCCATAGTAACCATGTGCTCCTGGTCATATATTGTCCTATATTCTCTGCCTGTCAGAGCAGGCTGCCCTAGCTAGCTAGCTAGTCATTTGCATAATCACACTGAGTAGAATGATTGCTTCCCATCTTACTGCATAGTTATCTCCCCGTGTGTGTGTGTGTGTGTGTGTGTGTGTGTGTGTGTGTGTGTGAGCTAATTCCTTCAGGGTCCTCCTTTCTAAGAACTAGTACAACTGTGAAAAATAATAACACTAAAAATAATATAGCCAGACAATGGTATATTGTTCAGTGTCAAAAAGAAATCAGCTCAGTTCTTAAGCTATGAAAAGAGTGGAGGAGGGAACTTAAATGTATAATACTAAGTGGAAAAGCTGATCCAAAGAAGTGCCAGACTGTTAGCCAATCTATATGCGACATTCTGGAAAATGCAGACCACTGCAGTGAAAATGGAGACCAGCAACCA
>JAQHUG010000272.1:606485-618200 GCA_028555095.1 Dicrostonyx torquatus | reverse complement strand
GACATAGCAAGGGGCAGGAGACATAGCAAGGGGCAGGAGACATCATAGCAAGGGGCAGGAGCCATAGGTGCAACGTGGAGGGTTTTTATGGCCTGAAGCACCTGTGATGAAGTTGCCATATGCTATTGTAGTGGTGGACACATATTAATGTACATTTTACAAGTCCACAGAACATTGCACAAAGGGTAATCCCTAATTCCAGCTGTGGTGACACCAATGTCTTGTGGGCTCATTGACTATAACAAGTACACCACTGTGGTAGGGATGCCGACAACAGGGATAGCCCGTGGAAGGTGGGCTATCTCAGTACCTGCTACTCAGTTTGCTATAGACCCAAACCTGCTCTGAAAAATAATACCCATACAACGGTTACCCATAAAAATGGTTATTATTTTCATAACAGCTACCTCGTAGTGAGAACTTTCTTATACCCTTTTCTAAAGCCACAGTCCTATCAGCTCTTTGTACAAAAAACAAAAACAAAAACAAAACCTGAGGCTTAGAAATTTAAATGTTGTCCAGACAGCACTGGATTCACTAGCTAAGGGAAAGGACCTTGAAAAATAAGCTGTCTGGGCCAACAGTTTTCAGAAGACTACAAGTGAGATAAGTCCCTAACAGAGAAGGGCAGAGTTTATTAAAGAAGACGGGAAGTCTCTGCTCTTCTCCAGCAGCAGACAGTGAGTCACTGGCAGGCTGGGAAGCAAGCTGACCAGGTACTCTGTAAACAAATGCGCTCACCCTCTCCACAGGAGAATGATGGACTAGAATTTCTATTCCCACCAGAGCTAACCTGTATTTGCCTTCCCGGTCTGTCTGCCCTGTGCCTCTGTCCTTTAGGGCAAACAGCTTCTTTGGTGACTTAAGACTGCACCTAGTGATTATTGAGAGATGTTTCCTTTAGCGCACTGGACTTTCAAGTTTTTCAGGAACGTTATTTTCAATTGTTCTAGGGATTAAAGAGAACCGGCTCAGCCATTAAGAGCGCTTACTGCTCTCGCAAGAGGACTGGCGTTTTTGGTCCCTAAGAACTAAGTCAGGGGCTCCAACCACCAGTAGCTCCAGTTCCAGGGGAATCTAATGCCTCTGGCCTCCCTGGGCATCTTCACTCACCTGTATAGACACACACACGTACACACAATTAAACATAAAAATAAATCTTTTAAAAGAATGGTCTTTGCAAGCCACGAAGATGAATAAAATAAAATGGATAAAATATGGCATGTGTAAGAAAAGAGGTAGAACATGTATAAGACTCCAAAATTCTAAAATCTTAAATTAAAATTCTAAAAGGCAAATACCACAGGTTTTCTTTTGTATGTGAAATCCAGATTCAAAACAAACAAACGCATGAACAAACCATAGGAGAAAAATCCAGGAACAAGAGAGGGTGAATGTGATCCAAACTCATTATATACGCTAGTAAACATGTCATTATTTTGAATAATTATCCTATGCTAATTCTAAAAGAGCAAAAAGAGCATAGTCCTATAGGTGTCCTTGTTGCTCTCTGCTGCTGTGATGATCACCATGACCAAAGGTAACCTGGGGAAGAAAAGGGCTTATTTGGCTTAAACATCCATATCACAGCCCATCAAGGGGAAGTCAGGGTAAGAACCCAGTCAGGAACTTGAAACTAGGTGCTGAAGTAGAGACCATAGAGGAACACTGCTTGCTGGCTTGTTCTCTAGGGCTTGCTCAACCTGCTACCTGCCTAGAAGGGTGACCATTCACAGTAGGCTGTGCCCTCGAGCTTCAATCACCAATCAAGAAAATTGATTGGGCCAATCTGATGGAGGAATTTTCTCCGTGGAGGTTATCCCTTCCCAGATGAGCCCAGCTTGTTTCAGACTGACAATAAACTAACTAACCAACACAGTTGTTCCCCATCCTGGTTCGCTCTCTTAATTCCAATCAGATGGGAGTAGCAAGCCCAGGCTGGAAAGCCACTGGGCGAACGTGTTAGATGAGGCCTGAGGCTGTGAGCATCTCATCTCAGTGCAAAGCCAGAGACCCAGTGAAGCTTTCTGGCTTGCACTCATCAAACTCATTGAAGGACAGAGGCAAGCTCACGCCTAGGCTTCTGACTCCATGGCAATGTCCTTCCCTCTAAATTATGTCCTGTATCTGTTCTGCTCCCTATCACTCCCTTGCCTCCAACAGGCCTGCTGCATCCCAGAGAGCCACAGGACATCAAGCAGCCACTGTTCAGAATATCAGCTAAGCAGGTGATAACTTCACTGGGAAGGGTCGAAAACATTCTGCATTGGTACGTTTTGTGTTCCTGTAAGAAAATGCGTGACGCTGGGTATTTTTTATAAGCAAGCAGGTTTATTTGGGTCACCATTCTGGCTGTTGGAAGTTCAAAACAGTATGTTTTACAGCACAACTGAGAAGCAGGGAGGGAAACAGTCAAAGGCGGAAGCAAGCATGTGGAAGCCTTTGCTTTGCAGCAGGCTGCCCTAGGGAGAGCTAAGCTACTTGAGACAGTTGGCCTTGGCTGTGAATTTGATTGGACAAAGGAGACTAGTGGAGGACACCTCTGGGTGTATCTGTGAGAGCATTTCCAGAGCTGATTGATTCATCAGTGCTGTGAAAAAAGATTAATTTAACCCTTTGTGTTTAGTGCGTGTGAACCGTGAAAGCAGAGGCCAGATGGGGGCCGTGAATCCTGAAGGAGCACACCCTTACGGCTTATGTCTTGCCCTGACTCCTTTTTAGCCCTGGTCTTCTTTATTTCCTGACCACCATGTGAGCTCCTCCACCTTTCTTCCTGTCGGCTAAGAGGTGAATAACTTCTGCTACACCTGCTGGCTACCATGCTATACTATTTCACTCTGAGCCAGAAACACAGAGAAACAGGACCATGGAGCGAACCATGTGAAATCCCTATTAACTGTTTCAGTTATGTACATAACTGAAATCTGAGCGACACTACGTAAACGAACACACCAGTCTCCAAGATGCCATCCACTTGCACTCCCAGAGTGAGGTGGGCACCCATGTTCAGCACCTTCAACTAGGTTTCTGCTCTACATCCCACCAGCTCAGCACTGTACCTGGGTGCCAAGCCTCCTACATCTCAATGTGTGCTGCCAGCAGCATCTAAACCACGTCAAACCAAAACACAGCAGGGCCCTAGTTGTCAGTAGTTTGGCTTGAGAGTCTCAGCTCTCCCTTAGGGCCAGCCAGGACCCTGAATTCCCCAGGGTCTCTCACTCCTTCCAGTCCCCTTTCTGAACACTTCAAATATGGGATCCCCTCAGGTTGGCCTGCGTCAGTGTGACTCTCTCCACACTGAGCTAGACCTGCACTCCTTTATCACCAAAGCTTTGCCATCTAAATGTCATTTGCTTTCCACCCTCCCATGGATAGCATCAGTAAGAATCAGTAGGGCTGGGGAGATGGCTCAACGGGTAAAGAACTTTGCTACACAACCTGTGAATTGCGGTTCAGACCCAAGCACCTACATAAAATTACCAGGCATGGTAACTGTCTGTAATTTAGGCACTTGGGAGGGGTTCCCTGGAGCTGGCTGGCTACATAGACTAGCCAGATTTGTCAAGCTTCAGGTCCATTGAGAGACCCTGCTTCAATTAAATAAAATGCAGACCAATTGGGAAAGACCCCTGGACATCAACTTTGGGTCTACACATACATACACAAACACACACACACACACACACACACACACAGAGAGAGAGATACAAACACACATATACACACATACAAGCATACCCAACACACTCACATACTAAAAAAAAAATAAAATGTCAAAAAGTAGGGCTGGCATGTAATTCAGTAGTAGAGCACTCTCCTAGCACCTAGGTTCAACACCCTCTACAAACAATCAATCAGCCAATCAACCAAGAAGAAGGCTCTCCAATGGTTTATCCATCACAAGTCACTGCAATATGTGCATATGAGAGTGTGGTACCCAAGTTGAGTGGGAGGTAAGGGTGTAAGATCAATATTCTCAGATCTAAGAAATGGCTCCTGAGACCTGAGGGCAGATTCCAGGCAGGAACTTAAGACCTGCATCAGCCAAAAGTTTCTAAGGCCCAAAGACATTTGCAATGCACATTGTATGCTCTTGGGGTGGCCAACTGCAGAGAGGTTACCGTGGTTTGTGTAGGTATAGGAGGGGAAGACCTTCACAAGATGACCTCCTCGGATAATTGGCCGAGAGAATGAACTGACATTGGAAAGGTATTTGAGAGTTTGAGGCCCCGTGGAGGCAGTGGTGAACTATAGGAACTTAAAATTTTGCCTTGAGGGTCAACATTTTAAGTAGTACCCCCATCATCCAAAACTGTATCATTATCAAAAGCGAGGCTGAATCTAAATGGCAAGGACATTTCTGCAAAAATACACAGCCCCACAAGGAGTCATTACTGTACGCTTGGGGCTTGTTTTCTTTTCTAGAGTGTGTTTGTGCACAGATTCCTGCAGATTTCCACTTGGACGACCAACAGGTGCCACATCTGTTCCCAGTACTCAAGTCCGAGAAATCTAGCTCATGAAAGTAAAATGTTGTGGAGGAGCCCTAGGATGAGGTTCGCAGGACGGGAGTGTAAAGCCTTACTGTTTCTAACCAGGGCCTTCCAGGGCATGAAAAAGTCATGTGACATAATGACCGTGGGCTGCAAGCTTAATTTTTAGGATCCAACCTCTTGTTCAAATCTCAGTGCTCTGAGAACATCTTGGTGAATGTTCGAGAAGAGAGTCTCCTTGTTTTTAGTGTGAGTAGAAAGAGAATTTTGACATAAAAATGTTTATTGCTTTCCATCTGACTTGGTCTTAGGATAAGGGAAGGGGCTCCTTTTAGCCTAACTTTTAGATTCTCTATGTATCTTTTGGGTGAATGTATAATTAAATATCTTTTAGAAAAGATGTGTAACTCACGAAAATAACCAAAACAACTCTCTTCAGAAATGACCTTCCACATTTTCCAGGAGAGCCCTTCACAAAGAAGTACCCAGTTTTATTTCAACAATAGAATAAGTACAGAATGTATTTCACCACCACCAACAAAAAAATCTGTGGTCTCTAATTTAATATATTTTAAAGGGAAGTCCTCCAGTCTACTTTATATGAATTTATTTGAATAAAATTTCATGGCAAGAATAATAATAATAGTACTCTCCCCTCACTTAGGCATGTTTACTCCAACTTTGTAATTAAAACTGCAAGGAGGCAAAAATAAAACAAAAAACCCACATAATTACAGAAAAGCCTTTCCCCAAACAGAATGACTCAAGGCTTGCAGGACAACAATTGAATGACCTGACTGGCCAGGTAATGTCATGCACACGGAGGTGGACGTGTTCCCTGTTGGTCTAAGCGGGGACACAGCATCTGAGGTTACTTAGGGCTTTTGCATTATTGAGCCAGAGAGATGGCTCAGTGGTCCTGAGTGCATTCTGCTCTTCCAGAGAACCCAAGCTCAGTTTCCGGCACTCACACCAGGCAGCTCACAGTTCCAGAGAATTCACTGCCGCTGTTCTCCTTGAGTATTACAGTCAAGCGCCCACACCCACACACAAACCACACAAACGCACACATGACACACCATTAAAAATACATAAATCTTTTTGTAAACGAAGTTTAGTATCGCCAAGCAAAACTGGAACGCTTTCTTGTATAGGTTAGCGTTCGATGACATCACCCCAGGTTCCTCTTCCTCTAAAGGAACTGGGAGTTTCTCTGTAGGATGAAGAGCACCACAGGCAGGAATATAAGGACCGACACAGTGTGAGTTTTCCACCGCGTGCCCAGCTAGCGCAAAAAGCAAGAGGAAGTGGAAGGATGAGCTGGGAGAGGCCACTGGAGTATGGCCAATGTTGCAAATGGAAGACCAGTCAGAAACCAGGCTCCTGATGTTTCCTCAGTCCTTACAGACCAACCTGACTGGGCAAGAACGTAACTTGTAAAGAACACTGGCTTCTTCATTTGTGAAACAGGTTGATAAACCTCAGTAGACCTGGGACTCTCTTCTGTTGCACTCTGTGTAAGAATAATGGTTGAAGTGGAAGCTCCGCCTCTGCTCTGGCCTCACTCACCCTCATTCCAAACCCACCCAGATGTTTGGCTGGAATCCTGGCCCCACTCCTTCCATTCTAGACCCAGTCCTCAGAAAGCCTGCAAGAGTCAGCTCCTCCCCTGGAGCTGCTCGAGACCACACCTACAGTGTGGTTAAGACCTGGTCCCCAGCCGGGCAGTCGTGGTGCAAGCCTTTAATATCAGCACTCGGGAGGCAGAGACAGGTGGATCTTTGTGAGTTCGAGACCAGCCTGGTCTACAAGAGCTAGTTCTAGGACAGGCTCCAACGCTACAGAGAAACCCTGTCTCGAAAAACCAAAAAAAAAAAAAAAAAAAAAAAAAGACCTGGTCCCCAGACCTGCCTTTCTACTCTGCTTTGATTTGCTCTGTGTATTAAATCTGGTCTTATTAATTAGGTTTGATTTGGCTTAATGCATTGGCGGAGGAACCCAATAACCAGGGATCCAATACTTATCAATAACCAACCTCTAAACCTATGTGATAGAGGAGACACTGCAATGGAACCGATCCCCGTGTGATCAATTCTAAGCCATTAATTTTTGTCTGTGACAAACTTTTTCAGTGATAACTTTCTCATTTGGTAGGGGAGATTGGAAGGCTAGGGGTTAATGAAAGGAGACATTAACCATATACTGAGAAAGTTAAAGAAGGCAGCCTTGCCAGGTATTAATATTGGGGACATAGCTGCTGGTGTTTTTGGATTTAGTATATGTTTTTATCGTAGAATTATAAGCTTCAAGTTAAAATAGGAGATGTTTTTCTGGTTTCCAGAATCTGTTTTTATAACCACTAGTTTCAAGAAATTATTTCTTTAAAAAATACAACTTTAAAAGAATTACACACAATAACTGGGTAAGATTTATTCTTGGAATGCAAGAGGAAGTGGAAGAGAGAGCTGGATTTCCAAACTATAAATGTGTGTGGCCTTGGCTAGCTTCTTCCACCACAGAAGAGAGAAGGGTCACAATACTCCACTTTGGGGGGTTCTTAGAGACAGGGTTTCTCTGTGTAGTCCTGTTCCGGAACTCACTCTGTAGACCAGGCTGGGCTTGAACTCACAGAGATTTGCCCGCCTCTACCTCCCGTGCTGCACCATTGACAGAATGAAGGGAATCCACAAGGCAATCTTGATTATGCAAACATAGATCTGACAAGTTTATATCCATGAATAATTAAAACAAAATCAACAAACAAATAATAGACAGACTAACCCTAACTAACCTCCAAACAGCGTTGATCAATAAAGAATGACCGGCAGTGTTTGCTCTATGAGCAGAGGGCAAAAATGACCACTCTCAACCCCTATCGGTCACCACCATCGCTAATGCCCTGCCAGAATGAAATGAAGGAACAGGAATTCAAATTGGTCAGGAAGAAGTAAAAATATCCCTTTGGAAGACTACAAGGTCTTATATGAAGAGATTCCCAAAGAACACTCTCTCTAGCTCTCTCTCTCTCCCCCCTGCCCCATCCCTTCTCTCTCTCTCTTTTTCACACACACACATGCACACCAAATTTAAACCTCAAATTCACCAAAGTTGCAGTGTATAAAACCAGCACACAAAACTCCACTGTATTTTAAATGCTAACAATGGACAATCCAAAAATAACTGTTCTATTTATAGTAGTGTAAAAATTCTAAATCAAGGTGACAAGAGACCTGTGCATGGAAAACTACAAAACATCAGGTGAAAAGAGGTCAAAGAAGACAACAGAACCACACATGGCAGGAACTGCGTGCAAGGATCTGCAGAGTGAACACAATCCATACCACATCCAGGAGCACTTTGGTTTGTCTGGTTTTCAGAGATGGAAATCCCTATCTTAAAACGCATATGGAATCCAAGAGACCAGGCATGCCGATAGCCACACAGGCACAGATCACACAGAATTCAGACCAGAATTCTGCCAAGGGCTGAGTCTGATTTTAACTTCATAGCTAAATTTTTCTTTAAGATTTAACTTTCTTTCTAAAGGACTAATTATTCTCTGAGTAAATTGTTTTGACACATTTATTAAAATCCAATGGCCTACACAATTGTGTCTAATTATGTCCCATTGATCTACCTGTCTGTTAGTATACCAATATTACCTGGTCTTGGTCAATGTAGTTTTATGGGAGTCTCAAGACCTGATCAGTGCTCCAACATTCTTCTTCTCTAAAGGATTTGGTGACTGTGTCTGGAGTTATCTTTTAAATTCAGGAACGAAGTCTGCAGGATTTTCACAGAGACTGAGCTGAATTTGTCGAATAAAATGCAAATACTCTTCCAAACCATTTAAGTAATTGATTTAACTCACCTATATAGGTTGTCACTAAAGTATTTTCAGTGATATTTCTGTGCAGAGAAGTCTTACATACCTCCTGTTATATTGGTGAAAGCATTTTCTATTTTGGTGAAATTAAGTAGAGAAATAAAATGGACTATAGATGAAAAAACGGAAAAAATGGGTGTGGGCATATCAACTTTATACATTAGCTATACATTTATACTAAACTCACTTTCTTGTCCAGCAGCCTTTGGAGATTTCATGTGTTTTCTGCACGAACAGTCACATCATCTATGATTACAGTCAGTTTTATACTTCCTTCTCAGTCTCGGCTTCTCATGTCTTAGTCTTGGACTCCCACCCCTACAAGGACCTACATCAGCACAACGGCTGCTGTTCCCAGCATTCCCTGGCTCACCATTAAACACTGAAGGAATTTTCCTGGAGGTCATTTATAAGCTGAAGTTCTTTTACATTCCCACTTGGGTGAGGATTTTTATGATGTGCTGTGTTTTGGTAACTGATTGCTCTCTCCTCTACCTCCGTGTTATGATAAATTACCTTGGCAGATACTTTTTTTAATGTTTAACACAAATAGGATACGCGCCAGTTAAGCATGACATGTTACGTTTATTATTTGTTTTATACATTGCTGGTATTTCTTAAAGACTTTGTTTATTTTTATATTAGGTGTATGTGTGTTTTGCACCACACGCATGCAACCTGAATGTCTGTAGAACATATACATGCAGTCCCGTGGAGGCCAGAAGAGGACACTGGATCACCCTGGAACTGGAGTTACAAATGGATGTGGGCCATGAGAACCAAACTCCAATCCTCTGTAATAGCAGCAAGGGCTCTTCACTACAGAGATCGTTCTCTCCAGCTCAGCATTGCTGGTATTTTCTCAATGAGCATTTAAAAAATATTTTCATGAAAGATATTAGTCTGCAATTCCTTTTTCACATCATCCATGTGCCCTGTATTACACTGACCCATAACTTTGAATAATATTGGCATCACTTCTTCCTTAACTGTTTGGTAGAATTCCTCCGTGAATTATCTGAGCTTGGAAGGGGTCTTTCACCATGTGTTTATGAGTTCAAGCTCTTGAGCTGTGAAGCTAGTCCGATTTTGCTATGTGTTTATATGCTGCTTATTTCAAGTTACAGTTTTCAAGGAATTTGGACATTGTATACAAGCTATTAGATTCGTCAGTGTGGATCTTACTTATCCAGTTCCCTTATCTCCCTTCAGGGTCAGCAGGCTCCTGCAGGGGCCATGCTCCTGGAAGCTGAACTTCATCTCACATCCTTTCATAATTAGTTTTGCTAGGAGCCAGCTAAACTTACAATTTTTTTTTTTAGATAGTTAACTTGTGACTTTCACTACTGTATTTAAGGTTCCTGTTTCATTGACTTCCACTATTGATTGATTGATTCACATTCCCTATCCCGGGATTCATGCATATTCAACAAGTGCTCTACCACCAAACTCCACCCACGGCTCTTCATGTTAGTTTATTTATTGATTTTAGTTTTTACTTTGAGGCAGGCTGGTCTTGAATTTGGTTTGAGGCTGTGGCTGATCCTGAATTTTTTATCCTCCTGAAGTAACTGGACTTACAGACCTTTACCTCTAGGCTTGGCTTACTTGCTCTCTTAGTTTGGCTCTTGGCACTGCAAGCATAGCTGGTATTAAGCCTTTCCTCTTTCCTATAACTATCTTTTTTTTAAAAATATTTATTATGTATATAGTATTCTGTCTACATGCATGCCTGCTGGTCAGAAGAGGGTGTCAAATCTTATTACAGATGGTTTTGAGTGAGCGTGTGGTTGCTAGGAATTGAGCTCAGGACCTCTGGAAGAGCAAGGAGTGCTCTTAACCACTGAGCCAACTCTCGAGCCCTCCTATCACTACCAACATTGAGCCTATTCTTTGCTATAAAGCACAATGTAACACATCAAGGCAATATCAGCATTCTCAACATCAAGGTGAAGTTCTTTCTAATTTCTCTGACATGTGGATTGTAAGGAAATGTGCCACATTTAATTGTAAGGTAATTGGAGACTTTTTGAATTTTCATATTCTCTTTAATTCTATTCTGATTTGGGAAAATAATTCTAATCTTTTGAAGTTTATTAAGTCCTAATAAATACCCCAGCAAACAATGAGTTATGATTGAAAAAGTTATACTACATTGTCAACTTAAGAGTGCTTGATAGATGCTTTAAAATTCTGTGTTTGTATTGATTCTTGCCTAGTTCTGTTCGTCTCAAAGAGAAGGATGTTCAAGTTTCTAAATAAGATCCTGCATCTTTCAAGTCTCTTACATTCATATTGTATTTTTGATACTTGTCTTAGAGTTTCTATTGGTGTGAAAAAACAACAAGACCAACTGCAACTTAATGAAGAAATGGTTTGTTTCATCTTACAGCCATAGTCTGTCATCCAGAGAAGTTACAACAGGAACTCAAGGCAGGAACCTGGAGGCAGGAACTGAAGCAGAGGCTATGGAGGAATGCTATGTAATAGTTTATTCTTTATAGCTTGCTCAGCGTAATTGTTGTATAATACCCAGGAACACCTGCCCAGGGGTGGTTCTGCACACAATGAGCTGGGCCCTCCCATATCAATCGCTAATTGAGAAAATGTGTTCTAGTCCTGTCTGGTGGGGGCATTTTACTCAGTAGAGGTTCCCTCTTCACTAATGACTCTAGCTATGTCAAGCTGACATAAAACTAACCAGCACTACACTCTATTATCAAAAACATACATGTTCACCAAATGTACCCCTTATCTTTTGAAATACTCTCTGTGATGGCTGCTTCATCTGCTGTCCAATGCTCCTATGATATGAATGGAACATTATCTTCTTCTCTTCTAGTTTTACTTCCTCTTCTTCTACTACTCCTCTTCTTCCTTTTGGTTTTACAAGACAGGGTTTCTCTGTATATTCGTGTCTGGCCAGAGCCTATAGAGATCCAGTGCTGGGCCATGTCTGAGAAAACCAGGTAGAGGTTGAAGAGTATCTTCCATTGCCTCTCCTTCCTGGTGTCCTACTCATGTAGTTCACAGCAGTGAGTTTTATTTTAAAAAGTTTTCATTCAAGATAGAAGAGAAATTAAAAAATGTAGCATTTTCTTTTATTTATTTATTTTTAATGCACTCACACCTTTTTTTTTTTGGCAGGGTATCACTTTTATTGGTAAATTTTTATATAGAGTAATTTTTGAGTAATTATTTTACAAAAAAAAATCCAGGCGTCTGAAATTCCAAATCTTGAGGAAGAATTTTCTTTTGACTTAATGAACCCATACCCTATCATAAGGTCCCCACAAGTTCATCTGTTATTACTTCCTCTGTGAGCTGTCTAAAGGG
>JAQHUG010000272.1:580686-604885 GCA_028555095.1 Dicrostonyx torquatus | reverse complement strand
TGTACTCACTCATTAGTGGACCTTAGCCATTAACAAAGGACATTAAGCTTACAGCTCACAAGCCTGCAGAAGCCAAATAGCAAGGTGAACCCAAAGAAAAACATAAAGATTTTCCTGGAAGTCGGAAGCAAACACTCACACCTTTTTACATTTGTGTTGATCCTTTTCCTTCTCTGTGAATGTAACAGCAGCTTCATGAGGAGCCAGCTTCCCCTCGGTCCCCCCAGGTCCTTCTGCTTTTCTTCTGGGCAAATTGATTAGCAGCAAGTTATCTCGGCTTTCAGTTGTCTGAAAATAATTTTTATTTCACCATGATTTGTAAACACTGATCTCTGCTGGAACAGATCTGCGTTCATCCACCTCTGCCATCTGTTTTCTTGTCTCCTGGCCACTGAAGCTTGTGGTGACAAGCCCGTGACACAGACACATTCCAGTTTGAGGATCCCAAGGCTTTCTCTTTGCTTTTTTGTTTTCAGCTGATCAACTCTGTACCTATAGAGTTTGTTTTGTTATGTTTTTTGTTTGTTTTTGGAAGGGTGTGCTCCAATGCCTTAGTGAAATTCTTTGAACTCCAAGAAGAACTTTTATGTCATATTTGAGGGTTTTTTTCATCATTTCTTAAAGTCCTCTGTTGCAAAGAGAGGCTGCTCGTTTGTTCCAGACTAGCTTACACCCAAAATATTCACACAGAAACTGTATTCATTAAAACACTGCTTGGTCCATTAGCTCTAGGTTCTTATTGGCTAGCTATCACATCTTAATTTAACCCATTTCTATTAATCTGCATATTGCCATGTGGCAGTGGCTTACCAGGTAAAATTCAGCACATCTATCTCTGGCAGCAGATCCATGGCCTCTCTCTGACTCCGCTTTCTTCCTCCCAGAATTCAGTCCCATCTTCCTTGCCTACCTAAGTTCTGCCCTATCAACAGGCCCAAAGCAGTTTCTATATTAATCAATAAAAGCAACACAAAGACAGAAGGTCCTCCTACATCAGTCCTCTTCCTGCCCCCATTTTCTTTCTTCTATCCTTTTGAGATCTCAAAGATATGCAAGATTAAGTTGCTTGGCTATGTCCCATGGATCACTGTGATTCTCCTCATTGACTCCAGTCCTTCATTTTTCTGTATTTTAGATCAGATACTTTTTTTTTGTATATAGAATTTGTATTTTAGATGTACTTCTCGGCTCTAGAATTTCCTTTTACTTCTACTAGGCTTGAGTAGACTTTCTCTGCTGAGATTATCCATCTGTTTACCCTCAAGGAACATCCATCCCCTCCTCTAAGTTCATGAGCATCCTTAGACTAACAGGTCCAATCCCTCACTCAGAGTCTAGCTCATCTCAGGTCTGTTAGCTGTTCTGTTCTTGAATGTGGTTCACACTTTCCTTTTGGTCATGAACCTAAAAACCTTGTCAATTTTATGCTTAACATTTAAAATGTTATGTTGTATGTAGATTCTGCATGTTTTGCTTTGAAGGGTGCTACATTTGTTTCAACCGTCTATTAAGTTACTGTTATCCTGAACTTGTTAAAACTTTTTTTTCCATGCTTCCTTAGAGCAAGTCAGCTATGGCTCTCCTCTTTAGAGTGAGTCCTAACATCCCAGGCAAAGTGTTTAATCCCAAGGCATGGCCTTTCTAGGGTCTCAGTGGGAAACTCCAGGACTTTACAAAACCCCTCCAATTTGTTAGGACTTCTTACTACAGTTTGGATATTAAGTGTCCAGCAAGACGCTGGTCTGCAGAAGGCTTGGTCCTCAGCTGGATCTGAATCCTGGGAGGTAACTGACCCATGGACTGATGATAACTCCTGCCTCCACTCAGGAGGGAGGGGTGATATGGTTTGTCTGAAAAGGGTGGGAACCTTGGGAATCATGATGTACCTCGGGTGGATTACTCCACCAATGGATGTCCAACCTGATGGCATGGCTGGAAGGTGACAGACAGTGAGGCCTGATTGGAAGGATGCTGTTCAAGGTGTAGCCTTGGATGATGTACCTTGTCCCTTGACCTCTCTCTTTCTCTCTCCCTCTCTCTCTCTTTCCCCTCTCTCTCCTCCTCCCTCATCCCCATGTGCGCATGCGCGCGCGTGCACACACACACACACACACACACCACACACACACACAGATATACACACATATCTAGTGATCATCCAGGGAGTTTATAGGTAGAACTGGACCCATCCATTTGTGGCTCCTTCTTTTCCAGATTTCTTCTTTCAGTTCCAGCTACACAAGTGGCTTAGACAATATACAGGTGAGACTTCGGCTTCAGGTCATCCTGAAGGTCAGCTCACTGACTAGGGCCACCCTTGGAGAGACGCTTTCTTTACACACAACATTTCCTGGTTTTGAATGCAAATTCTTTCCCAGTTCTATTATTCGTTGCCCTCCAGAACCTTCAGGTAGGCCTTTAGCATCATAGTCGTTATCTGCCAAAGGATAAGCTCAATATAAACAACGCTACCACTTTCCAAACCACTAGCTTTCTACAGCCTGTGATCATGCTAACACAACATGAAGTAAATCATCACACGACAACAAAAAAGTCTGCATATAAGTTATATATTTCGAAATTTAGCTATACCTATTTGTATTATTTGAAATTAGTTTTTTAATAAAATTATTTGAGCATGTAGTGAAAGATGCATCACTAGAAATCCTTTTAAAAGGTCAGCCTTAAAGTTGCATAGCGGTTGTTAGGTTGGAGTGGGGGGGCAGCTTTGCTGACATGCTGTACATCTGTATAGAAACAGCACAGGGCAGGGAAATAGATGAGATCTCCTGGGTAAACTGGGGACTGGGTGGTAGAGGGGAAGGGATGGGAACATGAGGGGTCAGGATGGTAGAGTTAGGGGAAGGACAGAGAGGGAGAACAATAAAAGAGATATCTTGATAGAAGGGGGCATTATGGGATTAGGGAGAAACCTGGTGCCAGGGAAATTCCCAGGAATCCACAAGGATGTCCCCAGCTAAGACTCCTAGCAATAGTGGAGAGGGTGCCTGAACTGGCCTTCTCCTGTAATCAGATTGGTGAATACCTTAATTGTCATCAGAGAGTCTTTCATTCAGTAACTGATGAAGCCAGATGCAGACATCCATAGCCAAGCACTGACCTGAGCTCCGGGAGTCCAGTTGAAGAGAGGGAGAAGTTATATGAGCAAGGGGATCAAAATCATGATGGGAAACACACAGAGACAGCTGACCTGAGCTTGTGGGAGCTCATGGATTCGGGACCAACAGTTTGAGAGCCTGCAAGGTACCTAGGCCCTCTGTATGTGTATGACAGTTGTGTATCTTGGTCTGTTTGTGGGACCCCTAGCAGTGGGACCAGGATCTATCTCTGGTGCATGAGCTGGCTTTTTGGAACCTATTCTCTATGGTGGGATGCCTCGCTCAACCTTGATGCAGCAGGGAGGAGCGTGGACCTGCCTCAACTTGATATCCTATGCTTTTTGACTCCCATGGGAGCCCTTACCTTCCTCTGGAGACAGAGGAGGAGTGGACAGTGGGGGTAGAAGGAAGGTGGGGGAAGGGAACAGGAAAAGAGGAGGGAGGGGAAACTGTGGTTAGTATGTAAAAATAAAAAAAATTAAAAAATGAATCCCATTAACACACACAGTTAACATTAGCTAATAAGGACTATATGAGAGGATGATACATTAGGGTTTTACTGCATAGTAAATCACAATAAATTTAATGATACTTATTATACAACCATTCATTACCTCTACCGTTTGCATGTCAGAAATCTGAACATACTGAATCTGGGTCCAGCATCAGTGTCTCACAAGACTTAGATCTAAGTATCAGCTAGGCTGAGATTCTTTTTCCCCCCTTGTACCTTTATTCTTGTTTTATTTAATTTTTGTTTTTACTTATATGGAATATAACTATTTTTATTGTTTTTATTGAGCTATACATTTTTCTCTGTTCCCCTCCTTTCCTCTCCCTTCCCCTTCTAACCCTCTCCCATGGTCCCCATGCTCCCAATTTACTCAGGAGATCTTGTCTTTTTCTATATCCCATGTAGTTTAGATCCATGTATGTCTCTCTTAGGTTCTCTGGGATTGTGAACTGTAGGCTGGTTTTTCTTTGCTTTATATCTAAAATAGGCTGAGATTCTTATCTGGAGCCCAAGCCTCTTGTCTAGCTGTTTAACCCTGTGTCAGCCTGTTGATGTCCTGGTCATTGCTCCTGTTTATACTCAGAGAGGAAGGATGATAAAATTTGCCTGCCTCAGCAACCATCTTGGAATCAACTCTGCCCGAGCATTTGCTGGCCTTGCCTGGAGGAGTCAAACAGGAGAAACCCCCCGATCCCCAGCTACAGAGAGCTGCTAGCATCAGTAAGCGACAGCAGCTTACTGAAGCAGAAAGGGTGTCCGGGAGATTTGAAGTGAGGCGTTGCTTTCACAGCTGATGGCGGTAGTACAATTTCATCTGTGGGAAAAGGTTGGTGCACACAAGACAAGGCGTGCATTTTATGCTGACCCAGAACCAGACCAGTTTCCCTCACGAAACCTGTCTGACGAACAACAGGTGATGAATCTGCCTATTTTAAATTGGGAAATTCAAGCTTAAATTAGTTAGGTCATGAGTTCTCCCCTCCCCCCTTTTTTATTTTTATGTTCTCCTTTGCTCTCCCTGGGGTAGGTTACCTTCCAGTATGGAGGTGTCAGGGTACTTATTGCTCAGCCGTGGCTGCCATGGTTCTATGGCTCCTCATGCCTAGCCGTTACATTACCCGCCCTGGTCTGCATACCCGTGGCCTGCTCTCCTGCCTCCTCAGGTCCACAAATACGCTACTTCTCACTCCCTCCAGAGGAAATAGGCCCCCAAGGAACTTTCGTCGAGCCTGAACTTTAGCAACAGCCATATCAGGAAAGGACCTTCACTACCTCCCTAGACTCATCCCCTCCACCCACCCCACCCCCCCAAACCATGTGGTAAGCCTCTAACCACACTGAATACCCACTACCTCTTTCCATAAGGTTTACCTCAGAACAAGGAAGGTGGACCCTATGACTTCTGCCTAGAAGTGTTGGTCCCATCCATCTATTTATGTGACCCTGGAGAAACTCTTTTTCTTTTTTTTTTTTTCAGAGAGGAGATAACCGTAGCTATCTTGGCATTCTCCATCCGTGAGCTTGGCCGCAGACACCATAGTTTCTACTATGGACACAAAAGCTGTCCGCGTGAGAGGAGCAGACGCTCTCTGTCTTGTGTAGAATGAGAGAGCTGCCGCATCTCTCGCATCCTGAAAGATGCGGGCTGGGTAGTAGCGAGGAAGCTGGAGTGGGGAAATGGGAAGTTCTAGGTGAGCTCTGATGGGAAGCTGCTGGGAGGGGTGGGTTATGGTCAGGCTAACTGGAAAGGAAGCCTCCAATGGGGTTGGTTAGAGCGACCTGCAGGGCTTTTCCTGGTTTAGTACTAAGTTGGAAGTGAGAAGAGAAGTTGGCATGCGCTAACAGGGCAGTGTCCTTGGACTGGTGGTTCCAGGGGCTGTGTTTGGGCCACGATGTGAATTCCCACGGTTCTGGCTCTTACTCAGCACGTGGACTTCTGGAGCAAGCTGGATTCCTGGACTGACTGTAGGCCACACAGTGTTTCTCTGTATGGTCGGGCTACAGCCTGTTTGGGGATGAAATATCTCACAGCACGCCACTCTGTGTCTGGAACCTTATCTCTCAGAACAAAGCCTGGTTTGTATGCAATCAGTCTGTTTTGTCTTTACAAAATTGACTTAGTAACAGCTCTCAGCCCACAAGCAGAAAAACAGATTTAGGTAATTCAAATCCAGGAAAGGAGGTACAGGGAACTGGCCTTGGCGGGGATAGGAGCGGGAGGGTATAAGCAGGGATACTGAAGTGACCTCAGTGTTAATCTCAGATGCAGCTCCCACTCTGTAAGTAAAGGAAGGTGAGGGAATGGAAGGCGTCATCGGGTGCTGGGGCCAGGGCCTGGGTAAGTAAACATCTTCATAAAGTTGGTGTTTGGGACTCTGAGAAAGGGCTATGTCAAGCCCTAAGCTTGAAGTAAGTCTACTACTTCAGGACAAGGCAGGCAATGGGCCCGCTCAGTTCCCAGCCTTGTTCCAGTGTCTTCTATTTGTCACCGATGGTCTCTGGAAGCAGGTCTGGAGAAGGGAGGTGACTAAGTTCCAGCCTCTCCATCACAGAACGAAGGCTGGACTTAGAGCTGGGCTTGGTTCCCTTCTAACAAAGGAATGGATGGGCATGGTGGGCAGGGCGGCAGCTTGGCTGTGCCATGAGGATGTGTGCAAGGAGGAGGACAGCATCCTGTAACACCGTCAAGACCCTGCCTCCTGCAAGCTCGTCACCATTGTCTCACCTGGTGTGTAGGCTGCCTGGCATGTGCACCCATGGTTGTGCACACACAGGATGAGCGGCATAATGAAGACATCCTCCCCGAGCATCTTCCCATGGACAGCACTCAAGATAGGTCAGAGTCTGTGACGCAGTGAGCACCACTCTACAGAGTACGACATCTTCTAGAAAATATGAATATCACAACTTTAAAAAAAAAAACTTAATGTACCTTACTAGTGCCCACTGACACTTTCAGTTCATGGCCATAGGTCACTGCAGGAAGCTGCAGGAAGTCATATGAAAGTTCATGGTGTGTGGTTTGACGGCAGCCATCTCGGTGATTTCTGACGTGTCCATCTTGGTAGTGAGAAAAAGACAAGGAAGCTTGTGGCCAGCAGGTGTTCTCAGGATGCTCTCATGTACTCTGGAGTAGAAGGTTCTAGAATATTTACAGAAACTGTGCCTCTGCTGATGGGCACTAATGGGTGTGCATGCTGTTTAGTAAGATGCTTCATTCAAAGGAAAATGTTGTGGGAAATACAGTATTGTCTCTTCTTTTGATTTCCTCCTTTGCCAACTCTTCAATCCCCGCTCCCTCTCTTCCATTTCCCAGAACATCCCTAAGGGTACCTTTGTGTTCCCAAGGGAACTCAAAACCTATGAAGGCTGCAGCATGAAGTCTTTCTCAACCTCGCATGTGCACTGAGAATCCTCTGAGGGCCTGGATGTCAGTTTTGACTCCTGTATCTCACTAGAGAGCCTGTAAATAATGGTGGGAGGGGCCAGAAGCCTCCATGGCCAATGTCCTTTCCCAGGACTGACTTTTGAGGGCTTCACCAGAGAGGAAAATCAATTCAGAGATAACTGTGACCTGTCTTAGCACATGACCCATATAATTAAAAAGGGTCTACAACCATGCAGACACTCACTTTGTCCCTGAGTTTGTGTGCATATGTGCGTGTGTGTGTGTGTGTGCGCGCGTAGGTGTGTGTTCCTTAACTGTCCACCTGATTTTTCAGGCAAGACACAGGAACCCACCAGTCTCTGTCTCCACATCCAGTTTTTTTGCATGGGTCCTGGAGATGGAGCACATGTCTTCAGGCATTTGAGGTAAGCCCCTTCCTGACCCTGCTGCACTAGTTCCATTTCTATGAGCTACTTTTTATTATTTTTTAAAAAGATATTGATTATTTAATTTTAGGCCTAAAATTCTAGCTTTACTGACATATTTAAGTTCATTGAAATGAATTGCTAGGTTGATTCAGTGGTAGAGCACTTACTTAGCATGCTTGAGGACCTGTGTTCAATCTGAGCACCACCGTGTGTGTGTGTGTGTGTGTGTGTGTGTGTGTGTGTGTGTGTGTGTAAGAAAAAAGAAAGTCACCGTCACCATGCTGGTTTATACTGGCTCATGGTCCTTCTATGGTGACTTTGTCTCTTCAGGCGTGGTGACATCAGTCCTACCTGTCAGGTTGAGAAGAAATAGAAGTTAATGACTAGGAGGAAAAGAACTTTCATGCAAACAGGCCTTAAAAAGTTGCCGTCCCGAACACAGTGGAGATGATAATTTGAATGATAATTATCCCCCATGTTCTCTGGCATTTGAATACTTCGGATAGGCTTAGGAGGTGTGACCTTGCTGGAGGAAGTATGTCACAGAGGTGGTCTTTGAGAGTTTAGAGACACACATCATTTCTTCATGCTTAGAGTTCAAGATGTGAGCTCTCAGCTTCCTGCTCCAGCTGCTATGCCTGCCTTGGACTCAGCCCCCTGGAAGTGTGGACCAAATAAACCCTTCCTTCAACAAGTTGCTTTGGTCAAGGTGTTTTATCCCAGTAAAAGTCACGGGTGCAATGGCCCTTCCTGCTGCTCTCCTTCTTGCTGCCTTTATATGCACTGTTCTTCTAAATTACAGCCTGTATTCTACAGTTAATTCTCTCTTTCATCTTTATGGATGTTGTCTCACTGGAGTTAGTTGTCAATCTTTGCGGCTTTAATGTCAGCTGTCCTTGAAGGAAGGTGCTCCCAACTGCAATTTCCCTGAAGGCTGTAAGAGGTACAATTAGTCCTTCCCCGAGATCTATGGAGTGCTACTGTCTAACTCAGTCTGAGTGTCTGTAAGATGCTGGGCTGAAAGAAGACCTGGGGAATCAGCTCATTGCTGAGGATGCTCCACCTGCAGTGACACTAGTGAGAATGAGGGGGAGAAGGAAGAAAAAGGAGAAGGAGAAGAGAAGAAGAAGAAAAAGGAGAAGGAGAAAGAGAGGAAGAGGAGGAAGAAGAAGAAGAAGAAGAAGAAGAAGAAGAAGAAGAAGAAGAAGAAGAAGAAGAAGAAAGAGAGAGAGAGAGAGAGAGAGAGAGAGAGAGAGAGAGAGAGAGAGAAGAAAGGAAGGCAAGCAAGCCAAACCTGTCAGGAAGAGGTGGTACACTGTTTTAGACCAAAACAGTGCACCCTTGCTTAGCAGTGGGCAGACAATCTCAGCACAGGCAGCCTCCTAATGTAATCAAGAGATACCATAAGATAGTGAGGCTGCTGCCGGGGCATCACAACACACTGTTTTATAGACACACAAGGAGAAAGAATTCACTGTAAAGTGGCAATAAAAATATGAGTGGTAAATGTGCAAACAGCAGGCGTCAGGTACTGATGACCACATGTTATGACTGCATATAATTAGATGTGTTTTACTGTCACCTTCTCACATGACTACAGTCAGGACAAGAAATGTGACCACACTAGCATCATCAGGGATATATAAAAAGTGTGTTCTGCTGTGGTGCTGGATGGCCATGGCATTGCTAGGAAAGAAAACCTCTTGGGCTTGTTGCCATCTTCCAGGACGGCAGCTGTGGATGCAGTCCACCACAGATAGGAAGCATCCCCGGGTTGCACATGAGTGTGTTTCCTGGCTGTGGCTCAATTCTGATCACTCCGCTTATCCTCTGGCCCACAGGGCAGCCCAAGACACGGCTTCACACTCTCGCAGTTTCTACTCTGTGCTCAGTCCAGCAGGCCCTTCCCTTTTGAGATACGCATGCTTACGCACTGTCTGCCTTCACAGGCTTCCTCTTCAAACCTTCTGCCTGTCCACATGAAACTGAGCGGCTCCTAGGTAAAGAGTAGACGATGGCGCATCACTTAGTTAAGAGAGGACAACATAGTTTGAAGGACCTGCGGAGTCAGAGTGAGAATGGACTCTGTGGGCTTGAGAAGGAAGGCTTTATGGACACAGAGAAAATTCAAGATGGGAAACGGTGGGTGTGGGATCAGAAAATGATGAAGTCAGTGTACAAGTTGCCTCTGGACCAATTTGGGGAATGAACGTAAGAGAAGGGCTTTGGTGATAAAGGTGAATTCAGCTTACATTGAATTGAGGTGTTGGAAAACACCCTTTGAGAGACACAATTGCTGCCCTTCAATTGACAACCACTGAGTTAGCCTTAAAACAAAAAAAAAAAAAACTTAAATGGGACCAGGCCACACAGGTCCAGAACTGCTTCTCAGGACAGTCTCTTCCTGCTGTGCCTCATAGTCACAGTGGCTACTCAGGCTCCTGCATCACACCCATGGAGCAGCAAGAGGAGCAAAACAAGAAGGAAGTCAAAGCAAAGGTACATGGCAATCTGTTTTTATTTTGAGGAACGTGGCTTCCTTTGAAGCCCCACCTGTGGGCTTCACCATCGGGCCTGTTTGTACAGCAAAACTGGGGAAAGAAGAGCCATCACTAAGTTGCTTTGAACACGAATAGCTTTACTGGGAAAGGAGGGGTTCAAGGTGAGATGGAGAGCTGGCAGAGTCAGGACCGAAGTCATCAATGACAGGCAGTTGGTGCTCCATATCTGTGGGTTCTGAATGTGTCTGTACTGAACATATACAGATTCATTTGTCTATCATTTTCATTATTCCCCAAATAAGATAGGATAAAACTAGTTACACTCCCCTCATCCTGTACTCTACAGTGTAAGTAACACAGAGACGGCTTCTAGCATATGGGAGGATATGCAGGTTACATGCAACTATGACGCCATTGTTTACAGAGACTTGAGCATCTTGGAATTTGAGCGTCCGCCATGGTCCCATAACTGGTCCCCTGTGGACACTGAAGGAAACCTGAACTGTTTCTGGCCCGGGGCTGGGAATTAAGAAGAATAGAATTCTTATTTTAAAAAAATGCCAGTTGCTCTCTAGGGAGCATCTATCACGATAGTGCTCAATGTAAACAATTCACCTGAAAACGGATTATTCACCTTTTTTTTATACAATTACATTTTATAATAAAAGATAAGACCCAGCCCAATCTGTTTTCTATACTTTATTATTAAAAAATTAAATTAAAAAAACCCACTGTCTCCAAAGCAAATTTTTCAGCTTCCAGATGTTGTACATGTGGGAGCAGTTATTTGTGATAATCCTATTACATGTTCACAAATCAACAGGAACACATGTTCCTTTTAAGTGACACATGTAGGAAAACTTCAGGGGATGTTAGGTCTTGGAAGATGAACAATGGAAGCCGGATTTGTTCGTCCACTTTGTACTGCTATCATGAAGTGCCTGCGGCTGAGAAACTTAAAGAGAAAGGTGTATCTGGCTCCCAGTTCTGACGGGTCAAGAGTTTGCACCTAACAATGTCCTCCTTGATGGCAGAGGCACCACTGGAGAAGAGACAATGTGCCCATGTGTCTCCTTCTTGGAAAGTCACTAGGATTCAACCATCAGGGCATCCTGATGACGTGTTCTAACTCAGCTCTAAATGACGCTTCCCCCATGATCACATTAAGTTTCAATCCGCCCAGTAGCTTGCAGTAGCAAATTCAGTACGTGAGTCCTTGCAAGGTAGGGGGAGGGTCACACTCAGAATTCGTATCGAACTACAGCATCAGGAGAAGACATCCTATAGGCAGGGGTGAGTACATCATGTTAAAATAATTTTAAAAATGTTTACTTTGCTTCTTTTTAAAAATATCCTTTATGCAGACTTCAGGTTTACTACAGAACCTTTCAGCATTCATGAATGTTTGAGGGTGAAATAGATTGCCATATCAGCTCACACAGCCCCTCTTTCCCCTCTGTACGTGTGATGAGAGCAACTAGAACCTACTTCCTTAGTGGACATCTCTAACAGATACAATCTTACTGACTTTAGTGCTGTGTAGTAGGTCTCCAGACTCCAAGACTTGCAGGGAAAATGGTTCACTACAAATAGAACAAGAAGTAAACAAGGAGACATGGCTGGAAAATGGTTTCAAAAGGGAAAGTGATCTTTCCCCACAACCTCCAGATCTCTCTCTCCTTCCAGACCAGATGGATGGACGCCTGGGTCACGGCTGGGGGAAAACAGGGCAGCTGTGGAGAGAAGGGCTTGCTGAGAGCACAGGCTCTGCCCCTGTAAGGTGGAGATCGTGGGGCAGCAGAGCTTGAACGTACTTCCTGTTTCTAATGCTGGTGCGGGAAGAATAGCATCTGTAAGCAGCCGGGGAGGGGAGCATGTAAATTCTGTGGTACAGAGAAGATAATAAGATCTATCTTTTATCGAGTTGGGATGAGTCACTAAGGTGGTCTGAGGAGGATGCACAGTGCCTGTATGTGGCCCACGTTGTCCCATTCTTTATTATCCAATCTAAGCTTCCTGCCTAATTTTATGTCCCCACACCACAGTCCATGTTCTTCAGGTGCAACTTATAACAATGTAGACTTTTCTATTTCTGTTGCTACCTCACACCATATAGTTAATGCTGGTCCCATAACGACCAAGAATGCAGCATCCTCCATGGCTACTGACTCCCAGGGGCACTCAGTTTCACTGCGCTGTGTTTACAGTGGCCGCCGATATGCGGGATACCCAGGACTTCTGAAAATGGAATGTGAGCGTGAGCATTCACTTTCTGGTCACGTCATATCTGCTGCTCAATGTATTTTAGCATAAACACTGAGCGACATGCTTTTCCAGGACATTGCCCCGGTGATGAGGGGAGATGCTCTTAAGCCATCCAGCCTGTGCTTTAACCACAGATGCATTTGCAGCTGTAAGATGCTCATTCCTGCTCTATGAGGAGAGATGGTTTGAATTCATTTATTAGATAGGAACAGCGGGCAATAATCTGTTAAATCCTGGGTCTGTTTTCCTTGCTCCTCTGAGGCACTTTGGAAAATGGGTTTCATTCAAGATTAGTTTGCTCTTGACTATTCTAAATGCCACTCAAATGTCTTTTGTGCCAGCATCAGCACAGGTAAAAGGGCATCAAGCTGTTGACCCTCTGTCCATTCTTCTGGGCTCTGCTCCAGTACAGTCTACTGAAGTCTACAAGAAAGGGCTCCAGATGGAGCCCTCTGAGGTCACTGCAGCTCTCTGATGATGCGCATTCCCCTACGCCTTGTGATTTCAACACCACTCCCTGGGTGGTACCAGAGGAACATCCATGAAAGCGGCGTGGGCATCCAGCATGAGGCACGTGCCTCACTGGAGTGAGGAAGACTGTGTATGCTCACGTCTACTTTTCTGTATCTTTGGGAACTCTCCTGGGAAGACTATAGTTCTCTAGAGGGAGGAACCCAGGGTACCAACCAGTGAGCTGGGCCTGCCTCACAATCTGGCAACGCTCAGGCACACCTGTCCCTTGATTGGACCATCCAATCAGGAATCCTGCTTCTTCCCCCAGCAATCAGATAAACACAACTCTGACTCCAGGGCACTGAACTTCTCACTGCCCTGTGGGCAGACAGACAGAAGGTGCCCCTCCCAATACCTGTGTCATCCCACCCTTTGTCCCCGGCCTATGAGCTGCTGGACATTCAATCCAAGGCCGGTTCTGGCTGCCAGAGTCTATCACAAGTTTCTGATGCCTAATCCTTCCAAGAGCAGCCCTTAGTCAATACCCAATGAGACAAAATCCATCATATAATAAAATGTTGACTAATTCATGCAATTATTGAATGCTACACTTAAAGTGAAAAGTAAAATGATTATGTAGATAGACTTTTTACCATCATAAGTCTAAACTAAATAATGGCAATCTTGGGATGCAGACAAAGGATGAATAGACTATATATGTAAATATACATCACTTTATACACAGGACAAATATGTGAATTTTTATGTCCATGAGGCTTTCTAGAATTATCCTCCCAAGTATTGACAGGTGACTGTAATATGGGTATCATGATCACAGGTGCTATTCTATGTACTGGCATCTGAGCTGTAACACGACAGGTAAAATTGTGCCCTTTGGGGGCTTAAAGGAGGATGAGGCAGCTAAGATGATTAGAATTACTGGGTAGTTCAAGGCTAAAAGAATGATCAAGGGGAATTGTCACCAAGGAAGGAGCATCAAAGTTGTACAGGCAGTGAGGGACAAGCAGGCCCCAGAGGGGCAGGTCACCCCAATGATGGGCATCAGCACATGCAGAGATCCTAAGTGCATCTGTCATGTGCAGAACCGAAACACTGGAAGACACTGAAGCAGATGAAATCTGGGGAGCAGGACATGAGTTCAGAAAGGGATTTTTTTTTCTCATTTAATTCCCTAAAGGAATTTGTCACTGCCACTGGGAGTACTCATGGTGACAGAATAATGCTGTCCCTGGAGTCCTTCCTCATGAAAACTGGTTCTTCTGTATATGGTATACATGTTGACATCTTGCTCTCATTCTGATATAATGAGTTAAATGTATATTCAGGCTCCTTGTGTGCGGGGTAAAATAAGAAGCAGCCTTGGCTAGCCTTAAAAGCATCAGCTTTGGAGGGAGGTAAAGAATTGAAGAGGCTAGGGGCTGGAAATACCAGCAAATACCCCATCTTACAAAGTGGACACTATTCTTGAACTGTGTCCTCTTTAAAGCCCAGGTGCTGATACTCAATGGCCAATGCGATGGTCATAAGAGGTGGAGCCTTAAGAGGTGTGAGGTCATTCATGTAGCCTCCTGACTGCACCCAGCATTGGGCTTTCTTGTAATGTAAGGATGCAGTGCTCCTGCACCTTAAAGAACGGAGCAATAAGGTGCCATCTTGGAAGCTGGAAGCAGCCCTCACCATGGAGAGAGTGGAACCTGCTTGTGCTGTGGGCTTAGACTCCACAGCCTCCAACACTATGAGAAATAAGTTTCTGTTCGCTATAAATTACCAGGTCTCAGAGATCTCGTGATAGCGGCACAAATGGACTGTGAGGGGGAGACGGGTTTGTGTTTGGGATGGCTAAAACAAGATAGAGGCATTTATAGTTTTACTATGGACCAATGATGGGAAGGAGCTAGTCCAGAATCCTCCTGGAAGAAAAGAAGAAGACAGGTGTAGGATGAGTGTCCATCATGGCTGTCACCAACAGTTAAGTCTAAGGCAGCAAAGAAAGAAATCTTGATTGAAGTGTATGATTGAGAGGTATATTGGTGGCCACATGAACAGCCACCAACAAAATAAAGCGACTTGTCTTGGGGAGAGGTTGAGGGAGGAGAGTGTTGCCTCTCAGAAGCCCCTGAAGTTCTAAGACCCGGGGAGAATGCTGAGAGAGACGTGTCTGGCTCCACTGGCAAGCTCTCACTAAGCGCTTGGACTGCTCCAGGTCCTATTTCCGTCCTCCTCCAGCCCATGAGGGAGGTGTCATAGGTTCCCAATCTCCTATTGGACATTCTTTGGAACAAACTAGATCTCAGGATGTTTTTTCAAAACATTTAAGAGTTTTTTTTTTTTAAATAGAAACATTTTACACGTATCACACATTATCCAATCCCCCAGAGAAAGCTGGTGCAAATCTTGGGACCCATATAATGGGCAGAAATTAACCTCACATGCTCCCAGAGATAAACAAAGGGAACACAGAGCTCCTTGATGGATCGGGCCAGCTCTGCCTGAAAACTTTGCTTTCAAGCTCTATGAAATGCACATGAAGGAGCATGTGGTTGTGGCCCCATTTTACAGATAGCAAAATGGAGGTGTAGAGTGATCCCATCAGTGATCCAAGGTCGCCACAGCAGAAGAAGCAGTAATGGGAGTGCGAGCCCACTAAACTCATAGCTCTTGGCGGCAAAGCTGCAGTTTCAAGCAAATCCAAACAAAAGCAAAAGCAAAGCAGCCAAAACAACATCCACAAACATTTCATTAAATGTCCACAAAACATATTATTATGTCAACTTGTTAGCTGTTCAATTCAATACATGGAAAAAAATTTCAACACACTTGAAAAGTATTTCTAGAAAACAATTTTAATATACTTGGCAAATCCCTTCACAGGCACCACGTTCACTGAGTCATTTGAAGACACGTAATTTCCTAAGCAGGATTATAAAAATTAATTTTTAATTTTTATAGTCCATTATGTTCATTTAATGGGGCTATGGTTACATTTTAGTAGTTTTGACAACATGTGCTATTAGCAATTCCAAAACTAATTAACTGTACCTTAGATCTGTAAATATCTGAAAACTTCTTTTGTGGAAGGAATTACTATTTATTAAAATCCTCTTCTCTCTTTTCATTTGGGACTACATATGAGATTGAGAATTTTGTTTTGCTTTGTCTTGTCTTTAACATGATAAACTCCGAAGTAGGGAAAAGAAGAGCGGGTGTCCAGGGCTATGAGTAGGAAACGAGAAGTGTTGATCAAAGGGACAAAGGTCCTGGCAGGCAGGACCCCTAAACTCCAGCGATCTAACAGTGTAGTGGGTGACCGTGGTCACCATGGCTGTTCTATGGTCACAAAATGGACAGAAATGGATCTGAAATGTTCTCACCGTGAAAACAATCCCTGAGAAAAATTAGCAAAAAGTGAAGAGCTAGATGCGCTGCTGAATTTGAATGCTGGTCGCTGCAGTGCACACCAACATGAACTCCTGTGCCCCCCAAATTCTTATAAGTTTGTCGCCATGCCTCAAGGAAGGAAGAAGGGCAGCTACTAAAGAATTACAGCTTCAGAACATGAGAAAACTCCAGCGTTGGCGTCTTTTATGACGATGTCATTACAGTTACAACTAGATGATTATATGATATACTTTCTCACAGGTACATTTTAAATGCTTTATTCAAAAAAAAAACCCACACTGGATCTTAATAAACTTGTCTAACATTTGATCTGTTTGGTCTGTGGAAAGATTACTTTGTTCAGTTGGATGCTTTGGTTCTGTTTCGCTTTGTTTTCCTCCCCCCTCACACACATACCCCAGACACAGCAGTAAGAGGCTGTGCATCTGTGTGTTTACTCTGCCGCTTTCTAATCAGTTTTAATATCGGATGGAGTGTCTCCCAGTAGCGGAAGATAATCTAGTATGTTGCCATTAAATTAATTCCATAAATGCTGGACAGATTAAATTAAACTCTTGTTTCCTGGTTGGACAAAGGAACTGCTTCCGTGGAAGTAGAACTCGCTCTCAATATTGTATCATAAACAAGGCCAACAGTGTTGCTCAAAGTATCTTACATAATCTGAAGTTCACATGCAAAAAAAAAAAAAAAAAGGATGTGTGACAACATAGAAGTCGCTCAATTGTTCACTCAAGACAGAAATGTGGGGCTTTCCTGGACATCCTCCCACAGTCAGGCCACCAATGACCCAGATGTACCCCCAGCACTGGCTGAGTCACACCACCACTCCACTCCCCTGGCTTCCCACTGTGCCTTCAATAAAAACATATCCTTTCACGAGGTCTGCAGTTGCTGTGCAGAACCTCAGTTCTGACCTCAGCTTTGCCTCTGTGCCAGAATGGGCAGTGGCATGTCGACCCCCAAATCAAGCTCCCTGCAGACCTAAGTTTACCATTCCTGCATTACGGTAAGTGATGGACAACATGGACTACAGTGGCCTCATGAGATCACATGGGATCTAATGAGTTCTGTAGTCTAGAGGCATCTTAGCACAAGGCATTCCTCCATATTAGTGCTGATGCTGGCGGAAGCAAACCGGCTGTTCCACCAATCAAAGCGGAGTCTCTGCAATTCTGTGCAGAGCATCCTCCCTAAGAATGGTAGCAGACGACAGCCATTGGCCATGTGGACTCCATCTATGTTCAGTGTGCGCTCTTTCCGAGTACAAAACAAATAAAGCCAGATGCTGTGCTATGTTAGCAGCTGCCGCACACATGTTGTGTTGGCTTTGCCTCTTGATGACATCAGGCCACGTGCAGTGGTCGATTCACGTCATCTAGGTGCAGTGCACAAGGTGTACATCAGCTGAACATCAGGTTTCTCAAAACCTGTTCCTCGGTTATGGGACGTGTGGCTGACTGTACAGGCAGTAATTATTATGTCATAACTTTTTAACGTTTAGATTCAATCACGCAAGTTTAACTTCCACATATTAAATTTCCCTAAGAAGCAGAATAGAGATCACAGCAGCAGGCAGGCAGGCATGGTGCTGGAGCAATAGTTGGGAGCTTACATCTGATTCATAAGCAGGAATAAGAGAGAGGAAGTTGACTGGGAATGGCACTGGCTCTTGAAACCTCAAAGCCCAACCCTAGTGGCAAACCTCCTCCAACCTTCTCAAACAGTTCTACCAACTGGGACCAAGACATAAGCCTATGGGGGGGTCATTCTCATTCACACCGCCACAGAGTCTAAATATGTTCATGATTTTTACATGTGTCTATGTAAGCTGTGCGTAGATGTGTGTGTGTGTCTGTAGATTTATGAGTATGGATGTTTTGTGTATGGCCTGTGTGCTTTGTGAATTCGTGTCTGCTTGGGTGTGAGTGCTGTGTTTGTGTAGTGTGTGTGTGTGGTGTGTGTGTCTCTGTGTGTGCATGTGTGTAGTATGTTAAGAGGAACTGGAGGATCCTCCCTCCCATCATGCTTTAGCTCTTAACAATTGCTTCAAACTGAGTCAAGACAACTCAAGTCCCAGAGAAAGCCTTCGCTCTCTTCCTGACAGTAGGAAATTCCCTGGCATCGACTTGTTTAGCATTTGTCCTCTCGTTTCTTGACGAGAACAAGAAGGATATGCCCGATTTGTTCACCACCTCACGCACCGCCCCCATCTGCACTCCCAACACAGAATGGCTGGACGGAGGTGAAATGTGGTCTCTAGGGGCCATTATGTACAGGCAGCGGTTGCTTTGGCCTATTTTTGAAAATCTTTTATTTTTGAGAAAATGGGTTTTCGTATCATTCTCACTGATGTGACACTTCCGTACACTGACAGTGATGACTTTGTTGCGCTGTCTCTAATGAAAAAAAAAAAAGAGTTGAAAATGGCCTAGTTACTTATGCTCATTTTCCATGAGACTTCACACACAATATACCCAACTCGATACGCTGCTCTAGCACGGGAGAGCTGTGTGCAGTTTGCTATCCGGTCTTGTGGTCTGCATTTGATTTTTCACCACGTATTTTCAAAATAAATTTAGATCCATTCTTCTAACATCCCATTTGTAGCTCCGCTATGGTGAGTGGTCCCCAGGTCTCGAGGTAAAAGTGATTTCCTCAGAGACACTTTTCCTCCTTCAGTCTAGAAGACAATGGGGTAAGTCCAGTCAGGATGAGTTGGTCTTCTCAGGGGAACCGTTAGAGACAAGTCATCTATTACGTAGTTAGTTGAGTCGTGTCTCAGTATATTCACAACTGTTCTACTTTATTGTCAGTTATTATTGGTAAGCTTTAATAGTTTATAAACTAAATTTTATCATATGTCTGTAACACGTATATATTTTCGTGTGTACATACGCAGTTTGGATCAATCAGGAGTCCACTAGGAGTCTTGGAATATGCCTCTCTCAAATAAGGAGGTGGTGGCGGGGAGGGTGTTACTTTCTATGTTACTTAACAGGAAACACGCGTGTGCATGCATGATGCTCAGGAATATGATTCATTTATTGCTGGTGTCTTAATCACTCCTTGCACCAAAGCTTGAAGCTGGCGTGGCTCCTGTAGCCTTATGTTTGTAACCCTTGTTCCCCAGCTGATAGCATAATTCGAGGACCCCTTAGCAGGCAGGGCTGGCTAGTAGAAGTAGGTCGGTGAAGGCGGCTCTCTGAGGGAGATAGCCTTGTCCCTTGTCAGCAAAGGCAGGCTCTCTGAGGGAGATAGCCTTGCCCCTCGTCAGCAAAGGCAGGCTCTCTGAGGGAGATAGCATTGTCCCTTGTCAGCAAAGGCAGGCTCTCTGAGGGAGATAGCCTTGCCCCTCATCAGCGAAGGCAGGCTCTCTGAGAGAGATAGCATTGCCCCTTGTTCCAGCCCAGTTCACACCCTGATCCACCATAACGCCTCCGCCGCACATTCCCACAATGCAACCCACCATGCCCTCCCTACCACCATGAGCCAAACCCGCGAGCAAAACCAATCCTTCCCTCCCTTGACTTGTTTCTGTCTGGTGGTACGTCACGGTGATGCCAAACACAGATTGTTCATGCAGTCCATCTCAGTAAACGGCTATTGCCCTGCGCTGTGTGAGAAAGGAATGCTCTGTGACCATTGCAATTCTTACACCAAGCCATCAGTTTCAAAGTGATCTCATCCAGGTCAGGCTCAAAGTTTGGATAGAGACTTGGTCCTAGACCTGCACTTAAAATCATGATGTGAGGTCTCTCTTTTGAACTTCCAGCCCAGGCTCTACGCTCTGGGCTATGAGTTTGAAGGTTTCCGGTGGTCCTTTTTTTTTTTTGGTTTTTCGAGACAGGGTTTCTCTGTGGCTTTGGAGCCTGCACTGGAACTAGCTCTTGTAGACCAGGCTGGTCTCAAACTCACAAAGATCCGCCTGCCTCTGCCTCCCGAGTGCTGGGATTAAAGGCGTGCATCACCACCGCCCGGCGCTTCCGGTGGTCCTTAAATGCTCTACAAGGCTCCAAACAAAACTGAGGGTCCCTTGTTTTCACATAGTTGGGAATGACAAAGCCAGGCATGACCTAAGTTTCTACACTTCAGGGTTGTTGGGGCTTCATTTACTTTGCCTTCTGTGGGGGCCACAGATTTCAGAGGTAATTTGTACCCATATTTTAAGTTCTCTAAGCTGCAGATCTTAAACACATCGAGAATCTGCTCGGGTTTTGATCATATTATAGGAAGAGATTTTCAATTTTCCTGGTTTGCTCTCTACTTTGGACAGTGACATTTCAGTGTCTTCATTGACCATGTTAAATTATCTTACTCACCCTTGATTTAAGCCTGAAAAAGTCATAAGAGGTGATGTGGTAAGCCAGTGTGTATCAGTCCCTGGATCAATCCCTGGTCAAACTCACCTTGAAAATAATCCCAAGAGAATGGAGGCAGCATGGTCCTGCACTCCGAACAAGCCTAGCTCATTTCTTCCTCCCTTCCTTCCTTGTTCCCTTCCTCCCTCCCTCCTTCCCTCTCTCTCTCCCTCTCTCTTTCTTTCTTTTTTAACATTCAGAGAGGTGTTCAGACTTGAGGATTCTGAGCGAATTTTGACCTTCAAATTTTCACGTCAAACCTTCCAAACAGAAACCTGGAACATTTCCATCATCCACTGGGATTGTTAAAGTGAAGAAGGTAATCCTTTTAGCTTATCGGGTCTAAAATGCTATCCATTAAGAAATTGCTTTATGTGTAAAAAGGAACTCGTAGCCACACTTTAACTGCAGTTAGAAAAACGTTTCAACACCGAGAGCAGTTGTGCGTGAAAACCACTCATCTGTGTCTTTATTTTCTGGGTCTTTTTTTTTTTTTTTTGGAAGAAAGAGAAGATTGCTTAGCGTATTGAAAACTCCATCTTTTCCCCTGGGTGATTTGTTCAGAGAGAAAAGCTGGTGTTTCACTGGTGAGTAAAACTTAAGATTGTGGCTCAGTGCCATTGCAAGGAGATGGTGGACTTCTACAGCCAAGCCCCTCTCCAGCGGAGTCTATCTGGTTCTCCCAAGACCCCCTCCTCTGCGTGGACCTTTCTCCTTCCGCCCCTGGAGCTAACATGAACTCCATCTGAGCAGGACCAGTATCTCTAAAGAGACCATGCCCCTGATTCCACACTCAAAATTGCCTGAAAACTGTGCTGTCTTCAGGCTGAAGGTTCTTACCATAGCTCATTGCCTTTCCTTCTAGAACTTTCTTCCAGAGAGAGCACACCATTGATCTTTGCTCTTCCCAAGTGACCACAGCAGCTCCTCTGAGCTTCAGAACCATTCTCTTTTTAATCGCTATTCTACTGAGGGAAAAACAATAAGAAAAGAGCAGAGCTGGAATCGCCGAGTGGGTGGAACTTCCCAACTGGAGCAAGTGCTCCAGAGTCACCTGGAGCCCACCACGCCTGCTGCTGTCCCGGGGCACAGGGGACACCGTCAGGTCTGGGGCTCCGTGATCACAAGCTCTGTTGGGCTTCACTAAGCAGGACTTCCTTTCGGTTTTTCTCTAGACATCAGAAGCAATGCAGCCCCCGACACTCAGATACTCTCAGCTTCCACCCCCAAATGATTCTCGGAGTGTTTTCGTTTTACCCATTCCCTTGATACTTGCTGTTTCTATCTGTTCTCACTTCTCCTCGGCCAGCTGCCCCCCCCCATGCAGGTGCTAACATGTCAGCGGCTGCCTGCCGTTATACTTGGCAGAACATCTTTCTTCATCCTGGCTGGTGGGCTTGGAGTATGGGCTCTGCGTCTGATTTTGATGTAAGTATCTTAGATAGCTGGGTACAGTGGACCCAGCACCGGGAAGGAAATGGTTCGGGATGTTCACAATTGAGTCCCTCTGCAGTTTCTAGGGTTAACTCTCATTGAAATGTCTGTCCTTCACTGCTTTGCAGTGCACAGGTTGTCTGGCTCTCAGGTCCTAGAGCCATCAAAGAAATAACTTCTTGGCATACTCCCATGGGCTTGTGAGACATTCCTGTGTGGGGCTCAGTCTCACAGCATCTTTACGACAAGGAATGTTGAATCTCTCCCCACCCCTCTTTGACATTCCTCCTTGGCCCTGCATGATACAAAGAGAAGTAGAGATCTGGCCATCATCCAGTGGATTTGATCAATACAGATGACCTGAATAGTTTAGGCAGCAGAGCAGATGTGTTCGGACACTAAGCCACTCCACCTTGTTAGCAGTGCAGACTTACTAAGCTAAACAGGATGACACCAATATTCTATTTGTGTTGTGCTGTGACGTCATACTTGAGGTTTGTAACAAAGACTGAATGAGAGTTTGGGTTTGTTTTTTTTTTTGGATCCCACAATTAAAATCAGAACATAGTTTCCTTCCTGCCAGACTCTCTATGTCCCTATGTGTGTGTCAGGGGTTTCTAAACTGAGTCTCACTCATGAAATTCTTCCTGTTGATGGAATTTTAGGAAAAAGCCCGAGAGATTGGGAGAGCTTGGCTTCTCTTGGTCACACACAAAACAGCGTCCCATCTCACTGTAACATGCATTTCAAAAACTTCTGACTGATAAAATGCCAGGATGCAATCTGTCCTTGACCCAATCCTGCCACGCACTTTGCGTGAATCAGGAAAAGCAAGAAAACAAATGGATGGCACTGTCAACTGAGGCCACTCAGAGAGGTTGGTTCACAAAGAGACTCTGGATGATGGGCACAGGCAGGAGAGCCAAGAGATGCAGGCTGCAACAGTGACTACCCCAAAGTCTGGGCTTCGCATGAATGTGCGTCAGGGAATTGACAGGGTAGGCCACTTTTCAAAGTGCCCAGTATCTGTACAATCTGTTGAGATACAAGAGAGAACAGGGAGTAAAGGCCCTTTCCTCTCTCCTCTGCCCTCCTTCCCATTTCCTGAAGGATCAGTAAGGCCACATTCCAGGGTCCCATTTCCTGCAGGATCAGTAAGGCCACATTCCAGGGAGGACAGAAGCCATTGAGGCTGTTCAGTCATGTTTCACAGGGAAGCCAGCAGAATGACTGTGTAGAAAGGACAGAACCATCCCTGTCTCCGCTGTGACTAGTTCTTCCTTTCCTCTCCCCTGATAGCCAAACAAAGATCTATGGTATTGAGTTATTTCCATGGTGTCCTAACAGGCCTCCTTACACCATCCTTCTATCACCCCACTGCGAAATTAACTGACCCCCAACAATGTAGAAGGGCAAGTTAGAAAGCTCTTGTCCTGACCCTGAGGGACACCCCCGCCAGAGATGATATACTATTGTTTACAAATATACACTCACACTTAATGCTAACTCTTGAAAGTCTGACAAGTCCTCCAACACTGGGCTAAAATCAACGTCAAAAACTTCTGCTCATTAATTTTAGTTGCAATGTTGCAGGGGAAGTCCATTCTCTCTTCTATATAAGAGCCAACATCCTCCGTATCTTAATACCCAGGTATCTAGCGGCTACCCACTGGGAGGCTCCTGCTTACCCTTCTGTTGTGTGGTGCCAGTGGGCAGATGCAACAGCTTTTCTTTCTGCAAATGGGCCAGCCGACTCCCTGTGGCTTTGATTTGATGCTCTTGGCACACAGAAAGCCCATAACAGGTATCATTAATGAATGAATATATCCTGCCAGTGATTTCCTCTTGGTGGAAGCCTCCTATTTCAATTATTGAAGAAGCTAAGTAATATCCAGCTGCAGCCCAAGGCTCCTGCTGGGTTATTAAACGCCAAGGTTTGTTATCCTTAGTGTTATCCTGGACTCTAGAGAATGCACTTTAAATTTTTTTTTTCAAATGACATAGAAATCCTAGAAATACTTCAAGTGTAAAAGCCAGACTGGGTGACTTATACAACAGAAATTTACTGTCGCCATTCTAGAGGCTTTTTAGCCCTGAATCGTGGTGTCAAAGGGTTGATATTTCTGGGGGCTGTTCTATTTACTTTTCTCGTGGCTGTGACAAAATACCTGGCCAGCAGACCAAGGGAAGAAAGGTTTGTTTTGTCTCACGGTTTAAGAGTACAGTCCATCATGGTGAGGGAGGTGGGGCAGTGGGGGATGAGGCAGCTGCTCTCGCAGGGTCCACACCAGAATGCAGGCTGGGGGGATGAGGCAGCTG
>JAQHUG010000272.1:566733-580049 GCA_028555095.1 Dicrostonyx torquatus | reverse complement strand
TATCCACCCTCTGCCCTTGCAAACCCCTGCCCCAAATAAAATAAAATTTAAGAGAGGAAAAAAAAAAGGAAATGTCCATTTCTTCATGGAAGCTGTAGTGTGGCACAGTGAGCCACGCCAATAAACCCCTTTAGCCATAGATCTTCACTTGCAGGTGTTCATCACAAAGAGTCATTGGTCTGGTTTGAGGCCTCTGGTTTCTGCTACACTATTGATGCTAGGCTCTCACTAGGACTCTTCTTGGATATCTTGTTTTTGCTCTGTGTAGTGGAGATTCTGAAGCTTTGGGTCTTCAGAATCATCCCCTTCATGTGCTCCAGCAGGTCACAGATGGGTTGGATGTTGGGGTAGGCCAATTCATAACCCTGGTTCTGGCCCTAGGTGGCTGCAGGGTTGGACAGCCTACTAGCTCTCCCTTGTCCTGACCACCAAGGTGAATTCTCCAGCACTGCCCTGGCTAGTTCACCCCTTGCAGCAATGAGCAATGGGCAGGGTCACTTCTCTTCCTCTCATGCCTTGAGGGTCGGCTCTCCCAAACCTACACCATCAGGGCCAGCTCTATTGTGTTGCCCAGGAGAGGTGAAGGAGCCACTCTCCCAAGTGCCGCAGCTGGTGAAGGACAGGGACAGCTTTTCCACTCTTACGACCTCAGGGCCAGCTCTCTCACCTGCCACAGGCATTGGGGGAGCATCTCCCCCTCATCCACACCACCATATGGCAGAGAAGGGGCAGGACCAGATCTCCCACGCTCATGCTGGGTCATCTGCACCCAATCAATAGGTCAGCTCTACTATGCTGCCCAGGTGAGGTGCAGGGCCCACTTTCCCAAGTGCTGCAGCTGATAAGGGGGAGGGTCAACTCCCTCATCTACTGCAGTCACTGAGGTGTGAGGAGTAAGTGGGGGCAACTCTCCCCTGCCCATGCCTCTGAATGATAGATGAGGAGTAGGGAGAGCTCTCTCATGTAGTGGGCATTTGCTCTGCCCATGGTGGTGCTTCTGCTCTGCCAACCCCTTTAAAGAAAAGGGGGGGGGCAGTTGCTCATTCTCTTGCTCTCACACTGGCTTGGATGGTAGGAGTGAAGCCGGCAGTTTGCTGTTGGTGCTCTTCCCCTTTGGGCAGAACAACTGCAGTGGTGTCTAACCTGCTCTCTATCAGTGAGTGTTCACCCCTATTATACATCTGAATCAGTTCTTCTGAACCTCTCCCAGATTGTCATGGATTCACACTACACTCTCATGCTCACAACTTCAGGGCTGGCTCATCCACACCTCTGCCAACAGGGTAAGCTCTAACTTGCTGTCTGGGCAAGGAGCAGGGCCTGTTCTACCAAGTACTGCAGCTGGCGAGAGGTAGGGGCAGCTCTCTGCTTTTATGATCTCAGGACCAGCTCTTTCATCAGCCTCAGGCATCTGTCCCCTGTCCATGTCATCATATGGCCAATGAGGGGTGAGGTCATGTCTCCCACATTCACGTTCTCAGGCTGGCTCATCCCCACCCCTATCAACAGGGTCAGCTCTGCTGTGCTACCCAGACCAGATGCAGGAGGGCCTGCTCTCCCGAGTGTTGCAGCTGGTAAAGGGGAGGGTTAGCTCCTTTGACAACTGGAGGCAGTAGAGCCAAAGGAGACATCTTTCCCTCACCCCCACTACTCCATCACAGACAAGAGAGGTGGTACCAGCTATACCCCACTCAGGATCTCAGGGTTGGCTTACCTATGGCCCTGTTTACAAGGTCAACTCTACTGTGGTACCCAGGTGAGGCACAGGGCCCATTCTCCCCAGTGCTGCAGTTGATGAGGGGTTGGGAGGTGCACATTTTAATCCTAGCACCTAAGAGGCAGAGGAAGGCTCAACTTTGTGAGTTGGAGGCCAGTGTGGTCTAGCTAATGAGTTTTGGACCAAACAAACAAACAAACAAACAAAAACCACATTTTATCTTATTGACCCACTACCTCCAAATAAAATAATATATTGAGGTACTAAAGGTTCTGTTGACTTTGACGTGAATTGCAGTTGGGAGGAAGGAACGAGTCACCCTATAATTGTGTTACCAGACCCACCTTCTTCCGTGGTCTCTCTATGGGAATGCCTTCTGAAAACATCAGCCATAAAAGCAGCCAGCATATGTCTTCTTGGGCTCATGGAAGGATGGGGAGGTTGCCTTTCACAAGAGCCCACTCCTTTGTTGGGAAACGCTGAGTGAAAGTTTTTGCTTCTGTTAAACTAAATAAATTGTACCTTTCTTCATACTCTCCTTCGCCTGGGCCTTTCCAGGCATGGCCAAGGTAAAACTGATCCATCTCACATATGCTGTTCTGTATTTCTTGGCAGAGAAGCTTTGCAAACATCTCCAAGTCGGAGTCTGAATTCTGATGACTCTAGGCCCCATTCACAACCACCCAGCACAGAAAAGCCTATGAAGACTTTCCCACACCAAACAAAGTGACTGGTTACTGGAAGAGGAGACTCCCCCAGTCCTCTGCTCTGCCAGGGTAGCTGTTATTAGAAATAGTCCTTTTTCTCCCACACACCCACCCTGGAAACATAGCCTGTTCCAAACTCCCACACGGAAATTCAGAATCTCCACTGCCCTCTTTGCCAGTACTTTAACAGGGCTTTAACATTGACCCAGGTTGAATCAATCCCAGAATGCTGGGCTTGTTTCTTAACAATGTAATAAATGACTGAAAGACAGGGCTGTGTTCTTTAGTATGGGGCATTAGTAATGAGCTCATGCAGCGGGAGCCAAGATCAAAATAAGGCTAGGGACAGTCTATCACTTGGGGTGTCTTGATTACGGATCTCTCAACCCCAGTCTTCATGGCTACAGGCATGCAGAAAATATGGCCAATCTGGTCTTGATTAATTTCACATAAAGATTCCCTCCACAGACACTAACTCTTGATATCATGACAGTTTGGACATTTTTAATGGTGGACCCAAGTTGGATCCGACTTCAAAGCATTCTGTCTGAGGAATCGTTTTCATGGTTCCAGAAGGCACCATGCAAACTTCTAAAGGAGGAAGCAACCAATAGTAGCCATGCTGCTACATGGCTAGTGTGTCATGAACCACAACAATGTCCAGTAGGGCAAGAATACCCTAAGGGTGCAACATGGCTCATATCTTGGATATAACCAACAGCTCTATAAATGGACTTAAGGCCCACTCAACAGGAAAGAAATTGTGCCTGGTACTGGAAACCTAGGCAACTCCCCAGGGCTACCTAAGTCATGAATCCTGGAAGAGAATCTACAACCACCACTTTACCAAAGCTAAGCCAACGAAATTCCTAACTGCATCAAATATTTGTCCTTATATCACAGATAAGTAGAGCTTTCACCCTCATCCAGGAAAATTCTCTTTGCAAAAGAAGGAGCACACTATAGAGAACCACAGCCAGTCAAAATGCAGAGACCAAGTGGTCATGTGTGTCCAGCCCCACTTGACACACCCACAACACAACTCCGGCAGTAAGGCTCATAGAACATTTTGGATGAGGAGGCAGGAAGATTGTAAGATCCAGAAGACCAGGAAATCTGCTGTGAGATTGTGCCTCCTAAAAATGACAAGGAAGCTCAACACTATGGCTACCACAAACAGGGACAACACCAATAGACACACTATCCTGGACCTGGGGTATCTCATGGGGCCTCGCCCAAAAATAAGAACTAAGGGCAACTAAAGAGCATTGTAAGAGGGAGAAATAGTCTTCCCCAGGGATGTGTGCTCCCTATTTGGTTATCCAATACCAAGTGGTCAACCCTGAAATCATTCACACACACACACACATACACACACATACACGCACACACACATATACATATATATATATATATACACATATACACATATATATACACAAACACTACAGATTTAGCAGATTGGATTTATATTTTAGATTTATATTTTAGATTTATATTTTAGAGATTGTGTGTGTGTGTGTGTGTGTGTGTGTGTGTGTGTGTGTAACAAAGAAAAAGATTTCCTCTAGAAATCATGGCTAAGAGGTTCATGGCACAGGAGGGATTAAAGGAAAGGGTAAAATCATGTAACTATATTTTACTTTAACAAAAATTAGAAAGTTCCAGGCACATCCTGTTGTTTACTGAAGCCAGGCTATACTTCCCAGAGGGGAGTGAGCATACTCCTCCTTTCTTTCTCTTTGCTTCCCAGGCATCCTGAAGGGCACAGATTCCTTGGTCACGTGTTTTCCATCAAAACACACTGCCTTGCCATGGGCCCCAAGGCAACAGTTTGAGACCCTTGAAACCATGAAGAAAAGAAACTATTCCTCTTTCCCATTGATATTTTCACATAGCCATCAAAACCCGAGAGCACAGGACTAGAGCATCTGCCAGGAACTTTGGGGACCTGGAACCAATCTCTGCAGTTACCTATGACCACATCTATATACCCACGACCACATTCCTCATTCCCAACTTTGCTCTCTGGGAAGCTGAACATGTCAGACTTAGACCTCCTCCTACTGTGACTTGGGCTAGGTTAAACAGAGACAAGAAACACAATGAGATCTGCAGGTGGGGGGCAGAATGGGTTTGTCCTTTGAGAGAGGAGCATGTGTTTTTGTTAAACCTTTCCCTGCTTAGTTAGAGCTGTGTTTCTGGAGTCAGTTATATGGCTTCAAGCCTATCCCAGTTCCTCGTCTAGGGTGTGCTTCCTGGGCTCCTGTGTGTGTCTTCTTCTCTGCTTCTTCCTTTCCTGACCTAGGACGAAGAGCATCCCTTGTTCACATTCTCAATTCCTTAGTGTCCCCTGTTGAGGTCTCCAGTGCCACAGTCAGCCTCTGAATCATCAAAGGTCCTAAGCTGGCTGGTTGGCTTGTTCTGTTTCCTTCCAGGACAAGGAAGATATGAATGCTGTCCAGAAAACGATCCTATCTTCTCATTCCTCTCTCTTCCCTTGAACTTCAGGGAGAACTCAGAGACCCTCAGTTCTGGCTGCTCACTGGAACCACGGAACAAAAGTGTACACATCACTGTGGGGGCCCCACACTCTCAGACCCTGTGGGACGGACACAATGCTGGGTCCACAGAAGTTTCTCACTAGGTAGGAAGCCCGAGCCTAAACAGGACCGTGTTCAAAGTTCCCAGGTAATATTCAGCCATGACGAAATGCCACTGTCCCAAATACCACCTTCCCTGCCACTTTGCTTTAGGCACGTGACTTCCCTGCTCTGTGGAGTAAGTTGTTTTATTGCCATGCCATGAAATCTTACCTTAGAGCTCATGGACCTTCCCCAACCCAACCAGAGCTGGAATCAACCCCGTGAAGATTCCTGTCACTTATGCTCCCCTTGTGGCATCTTCCCTCCTCACCTGAATGAAGTCAGGTGGTGTTGACTGCAAACTGGCCATGCCAGACTTCATCTGCTTCTCCTGTGTCTTCACAAATCACATAGGAGGACATGAGTGACATTGGGCTAGTGTCCCTAATGTCACCATGGCGTGAGCCTCTGTCACTTTTCCGAATTAAAACCTCCAGCATCCATTCCACTTCGGATTCCGAAGCTTCTCTCCTTACGTCTTTCTAGCTGCAATGCCCACATCCCTTTAAAGCGCTTGCTAGAAAATCAATCCTGGAATCATGTTGTAGGGCAGAAGTATTCTGTTTGGCTGTTACATCTGAGCATTCATTAATTGTTACAAATCACAATCGATAGGTACAAATATGCCCAAAACAATCCGATATTTTCCACCAACGCCCCGATTTCAGGCTGTAAGGCAAATGCCCAGGAATATCCATGTTAGAAAATAAATAAATGAAGTGTCTCATTGATTTTCAGAAAGAAAGTATCACGACAATGTCCTTCCATGGTCTGTGGCTATCACTCTCTCAAGTTCAATCGTGAGTCAAGCACAGTCCCACCTTCTTTCTCTTCTTTAGCGGTTACCATCTGGGGAGGCTTATACCACAGCTGGTGTGGGGGGCCCTCATCCTTTAACCAAAGGAAGAATGAAGCTGCCTCCTCTCCCATGCTAGTCTCTGTGCTTTGCTCGTACGTCACACATACTCACCCTCCATTGCGTCGGGCTCCAGCATGGAAGACATGCTATTATTTTCTGCATCATTAAGAAAGGAAAGAACCTCTACAAGAGCTAGTTCCAGGACAGGCTCCAAAACTACAGAGAAACCCTGTCTCGAAAAACCAAAAAAAAAAAAAAAATTCACAAGAAATTTAAAAAGAGAGAGAGAGAGAGAGAGAGAGAGAGTAAGGAAAGAACCAAAGAAAAACCTGTGACAAACCATGGCGAGCCAGCTGCCCTGTGGAAGGTGGCATTGGTTGTAACGTGTGTCCTCACGCCAGCGTGGCCAATATACAAAACCCTGTGCCCTTTGGTCCTATGAAATGTGTTACTTATCAATCCTCTCTGGCCACCAGGCCTGTCCCGTGGGCCTGGGAACCAGAGCAATGACCCTTAGTAGCAGTGGCTGCCATTGTCTCTGTGCTGCTGTGGCTGTGAGGCTTGAACGGATGACTGCACTAAAGAGTTGTTTCCATTCATTACGATGCAGGTTTTCATCAACACAGAAGCCTTTATGGTACATGGCTGTAGCATAGAAAAGAGATTGGAAGGTGTGGTGGCTGAAATGCTCAAGTTCGCCAGCAATGTCTGAAGCAATCAAAGTTCCCGACAGCGAAAGGCAAGTTCATGGTGTTACAGCATTCCCAGATGCCACGCCATCTCTCAGTTAAAGGGAAGCAATACATACTAATATATTTACTCCCATGTCCCCCATAAGCTCCAGGAGTTTAGGCTCAGTCATTCTCATCTAGAGTCTCTGACTAGGCGGAATATAGAATTTGTTTTCAATGCCTGTAATTTTTTTTCTGTATGATTTCCCACCAGTTCTAAATTACCCAGAGACTTAAAAAAGAAAAAAAAAAATTCTCCAAGAGACAGGAACGTGTTTGCTGCAATCTAACGTGGAAGGCTCACCCCCTGCAAACAGAGCTAGCTGCCTCTTCTCAGCAACACACAGGCCTGCAGCAGAGGCTGACAGCCTTCAAGCTCTTTCTTTGCCCTGGCTTGGACCAGGCTTTCTTTTGATGTTGTTTTACCACAAACTGCTTGATTTGATCTCTGCAAGGCTGAACAATATAGGGTTTTGCAAACAGAGTTTTATTTTTGTTCGTTTGTTTGTTTGTTTTAACACAGTGTGAACTGTATGCCATGGCCAAGAGTCTGACCCGACTGAGCTCTGCCCCACCTTAGCCTCAGCTTCCTATGTGAAAGCCACAGCAGGAGCTGTCTCGCTGTACTGTTGCAAGCTGAAAACTCGCAACAGTTAACTACAGACATAACGTTAACAACGCCTACCATTATGTCTTATGGTTAATTTTTTAGTAGCACACAAAACAATGAGTTTCATGATGACACTGTCATACATGCATTCCGTTCTACTGTGCCCATATTGATGACATAGAATTCTTATATCAGTATCCAGATACAATGCATAACTATAGTCACATATGCTTCTTATATAATTCCCATTAACTACAGATAATTAGGAGTAGCCGCACACATCTTAAATGCACCTACTCTTTGATCGAGTAATTCTGTCGGCAGAACTTTGCATGGCCTATGTGCAGGTACAGGCACACATATATATGGAAAGATTCAATGTATTTCTGTGTATGGGGAGAGAAACACGGGGGGGAAATGCAAAGGCTGCAGCAAAAAGTCTAGAAAAAACAGATACCTTCCATGTGAACATACTTCCCATTCAAGAAAAACATGCTTTATCAGAAAACGTGCACCGAATAGGGCTTTTGGGTGACAGGAGACTGCTACTTGTGGTGATCTATTAACATGCCCGAGCCACTTCAAAGGCACAGTGGGAGAGCAGAGAACTATATTACACAGAAATTACCCCTTTATCAAAGCCAGCGAGACTTTTAAAGACAGTAATAGCGTTGGACACATGGAATATATTTTGATGCAAATGTAAACTACAGAAAGACTCGAGACCCTATTTCCCTATTTTCTTCTCTCTCTCTCTCTCTTTTTTTACGAATTTGCGTGTCATCCTTGCGCAGGGGCCATGCTGATCTTCTCTGTATTGTTCCAATTTTAGTATATGTGCTGCCGAAGCGAGCACTAGCTCCTCATCAAGCACACTCACTTGTGAGTTCCCTCTGACATGACACTTCCATTTTAAGAATATATCCTGAGGGCCGGGCGGTGGTGGCGCACGCCTTTAATCCCAGCACTCGGGAGGCAGAGGCAAGTGGATCTCTGTGAGTTCGAGACCAGCCTGGTCTACAAGAGCTAGTTCCAGGACAGGCTCCAAAGCCACAGAGAAACCTGTCTCGAAACCTCCCCCCCCCACACCAAAAAAAAAGAGAATATATCCTGAGGAAACAAATCAAAATGTTTTCAAAGATGTGCACCTTGGCATAGTGCTCGTCAGAAAGAACGTCCCAGTTTCAGTGTACAAGAAAAAAAATGGTTCAGTGTGAATGATGAGAAACACATCCCCCTCTTAAAATGATACTAAAATGTATTATTGACCAGCAAGAAGAAAGCCATCATTCACTAATCCTACAAAAAAAAAAAAAGGAGTTTAAAATTCTCTCAATGTGGCAGGGCCCTCCCTACCTCGGGGCCTGAGTGCAGTCTGTCCCCTCCACTCCCCCCTCCCCCATCCTAAACCTGGCACTTGTGAGGCTGAGCTTGCTCCCCTGAGTCCAGGTGTGAAGTACCTTCCTGCATCCACCCCCATGAGCAGGACACCTTCTCAGAGTCATGCTAGATAATGATCATTCATAGTAGTTTCTCTCACTGGTTTCTGCCCTGCATCTCCCTCCAGACTTGAGCATCCACAGCACTGCAGGTGTACCCAGGGAACCAGGGCACAGATCAGTGAGTTTTTATAACATTTTCGGAGGGAAAAATGTTGTTTTCTTCTTTCCTGTGATGTTCCTACCTATTTTTTAAAACTACTTTCAAGTTTCATTAATGTTTTGTTACTCCAGACCGAATTCTTGTTAAACACTATTTAGGGATTTACGGGTGCTATGTAGCGATGAAATATTTTTAACGTGTCTTTTATTTGACAACTTTGATGTATTGCTTTTCCTGTGTAGACTGCCATACAACGCGTAAGTAATGACATGTTTTCTTCCTCACATTGATATTTCCTATTCTACCCTCTGCCTTGGCTGAGGTCTCCAGTATGATGGATACAGGGAGAGGGACCATGAACTCCCTTCTTCATGCCTTTAGCACAGCATGAATATCATTCCGCCCAGAAGGGCAACGTTTCTTCCAAAGTTTTAAATTTAAAAATTGCATTTGTTATTACTTTATACATGTGTATATGATGTGTGTGTGTGCGTGCATGCGTACATGTGTGAGTGTGTGTGGTCACGTGTGACCGTGCACATGTGAAAGTCAGAGAACAATGTGTGGTGATGGGTTCTCTCCTACCCTTACGAGTTCTGAGCATCAAAGTCAAGTTGTCAGGCGTCTGCAGCAAGCACTCTGAACCGCTGAGCCATGTTGTCGGGTTAAAAATATTTTTATTAACTTTAAAACAATTTTCTTTATGTCAATGTGCACGTGTGTGTGCCTTGTGAACGTATGTACACCACATGTGTGCAGAAGTACTTAGAGACGAGGAGAAAAGCATCAGGCTCCGGAGCTATAGATACAGATAGCTGTGAACTACCATGTGGGTGCTGGGAACAGAACCAGGTCCTCTGGAAGAGCAGTGAATGTTCTTAACTGCTGAGCTATCCCGTCAGCCCCCTTTATGTTTTTTGGAACAGTCTTGCTGTTTAGCCTTAACTCACTTTGTAGACCAGGATGGCCTTAATCTTGTGTCTGTCCTCCTGTCTCTATCTCCTAAATACTGCACTCACAGACTTGTACCATCAGACCCAGCTTTGTATAGGTTTTTGATAGCTATGATCTATCACTTTTGCTAAGAATGCATATATACATATATACCTATATATATGGCTGTCAAAAGGAATATATAGGTATTGAATTATAACCTATGCCTTTGTATTTACATATTAAAACAATTTTTTCTTAATCTATGAGTATAGTAAGATAATAATTATGTAAACAAACACATTTCATCTATATATAACTCCTTTCTTGTACCTTCCCTATCAGTTTTTAGTATGTTATGTGTACTTTAAAGACTATTGAAGGGTACCATTTTTGGTTTTTACAAAAAAAGCTTGCATACGAGTAGAATATCTTGGCTATTTGCTAGAACTGACTTGTGGAACCATAAAGGATGAGCATCTACTTTGTAGGGAAATTTCTAATACTGATTTGATTTCTATTATAGAGCATTCCAGGTCTGTTTCTTTGTCTTCTTTTTTTTTTTTTTTTTTTTTGGCTTTTTCGATATAGGGTTTCTTTGTAGCTTTTGAAGCCTGTCCTGGAACTAGCTCTTGTAGACCAGGCTGGCCTCTGGCCTCAAACTCACAGAGATCTGCCTGTCTCTGCCTCCTGAGTGCTGGGATTAAAGGCGTGTGCCACCACCACCAAGCCCTGTTTCTTCTTTTGTTATATTTTATATATTAATTGTAGGCAATCCTGAAAAAATAGAGAACACAAGGATATGGACTAGTAAAGAAGTATATAATCAAAATGAATAAATTTATTGCATACATGCTTCATATATGTGCATGTATGTGTATGGGGGGTACCTAAGAGAAAGAAAGCCTCTCTCAGTTGGCTACCCAAATCAACAGTTCTGAGGATGGCAATGGAGCTAGCTGCCATCCATACTCTGGGTTCTTATCCAGCCTTCCAGACTGTGCCCCACAAAGATGGCAGCCTTGTGCTTCTTTCTGTCCCCACTTCCACTCAAGGAAGACGACCCATGTGAGGATCATGAACTCTCTTCTCTTCACAGGACTTTTCTGTGGACTCCCCTGAAGACAGAACACTGAGCCTCATGCTTGTGTGTCTCTTGATTCATCTTCCACAGACTCTGCAGTGCTAAATCACACATTTTAAATGAGGTACACTGATTTTTTTCTACTTTCCTTTCAAAAATCCTTTGAGCCAGGTATGGTGGCACATGCCTGCAGTCCCAACACTAGGAAGACCTAGGCAAAAGAACTGCTCCAAATTGGAGGGTAGCATGGGCCACACAGCAAATTCTCACCTCAAATAGTGTTTTCCTATCCAATCATTGTTTTCTATTTCTTCTGAGATCAAATCTCAATCCACATTAATCCTTTTTTTTTTTAAGTAGCCTGACTCAGCTGTTTCCTTATTGATGAATACAATGTCCTTCTGTATTCTTGAAAGAAAAATATTGTGTTATCTAAAGGGCAAGTTGGTTACTACTGCTACTTTTGCTCCACATTCATCCTAAACATGGTAAGGGGCACTTTGGTGCCCATTTGCTCGTTCATGTTTGCATATTTTTCATACAATAAATCCCTTTCACTGTTCCTAGTTCCCTTATTAGTAAGCCATGAAGCACCTGTTGCCATGATGAAACCATCCTTGTCAATCACTCAGATACTCAAAGATGATCGAGATAAACAAGAAAAGCAAACAAACCAGAAGTTTCCCCACTAGTGGCAAAAGATTTAATCCTAAGCATCTGTGGCAGATTCTACTTCCTCGTACAGGTTGTGGAGTTCTACTTAAAAGTGAAAAATGGCCTGAACTTTAATTTTTCCCACTGTCAAATAAGGGAAGCAGCAAGATAGTAAGGACTGAGGGATAAAAACGTGCATCCAGCACCCAGAGCATGATACCCATCAGTCCTCACAGATGCTCCCCAGTTCAACAGCATCGCACACCTGCCATCCTTGAAGAGCGGGTTTGATCTCTTCCCAGCTGTGGTGTTTAGCATCTCCCAGCACCCGCAAGTCCACATGGGTTTGTGTAAGTCAGAAGAAGTCCACGAGGGGAGGGAAGTGTGCCTGTCAGCCTTGTGCCGGAGAGACAGCAAGGCTGGGACGCCAGGACGAATCTGAGGGTCTCATTGACTTTGCCAAAGAGCTTGCTCAGCCCGAATGGGAGAGCTGGGAGAAGAGCCTTCAGGCACAGCTATTACAGTCAGGATTTGTCAGTAAAAGGCATTTTATAGACCAGTCGGACCACCATAGATTCCACGGCATGAAAGAGAATATGGTGCTGGATGCATGACAATTGTTGGCTAAAGAACACGAGGGAAATGAATGATTAAATTCCCACCATCTTTCAACAGTTCTCATAGGCTTCGGAAGCACTGGAAGGACGTCGGGGGCTCTTATTTGATGTGCCCACACTGTGTTGCATGCCTATTGCTTTCCCTCCAGCAATATTCTTCCCTCCGCCTATTTCCTTCTGTTAGCTGCTTTCAATGTGTATTTAATGGAGCAGCTGGGCAGATGCCAGACACAGGGATAGGTTAATTCTCAGTAACTCGGAATCAGGTAAAATGGAACCTCTTCAAGTCTCTGCATTTAGTTAGCAAAGCTTCCGAGCAGAATTCATTTGAGGTTTGCCTTTCATTGCTTCTCTCAGTAAAGTATATGTTCAAAAAATGTCCCATCTTGGTCACCTCCAGCACGCGGTTCAGTGTCGTTAAGAACAGCTAGTATTGTGTAGCCTCCATCACTGTCTGCCTCCAGAAACTAATGGACCATTGAATACTAACAGAACTTGCCTCTAACTAACCAGCAACTCTCTCCATACTAGCTGCCCTCTCTCCCAGCTCCTGCAACCAGGCCACTTGCTGTCTCTGTGGATCTGACTACGCTAGATACTACATGTCCGTTAAATCACACAATAACTGTCACTGGGTTATTTCACTTCAGTAAGAACGATGTCATTGATAAGAGAAAAGACCTTCCTTCCTTTTCAGACTGCATCTTTCATTGTATGGATTTCTTCTCTGTGCGTCTGTCACTGGACACTTGGTGTTTCAGTTGGGGTTATTCCAGGTGTGATGAACCACCGTGACCAAAAGCAGCTTGGGGAGGGAAGGGTTTATTTGGTTTATGCTTCCACATCAGGCTCTCATCAAAGGAAGCCATGACAGGAACTCAAACAGGGCGGGAACCTGGAGGCAGAAGTCATGGAGGGGAGCTGCTTACTGGCTTGCTCCCCATGGCTTGCTCAGCCTGCTTTCTTATTGAAGCCAGGACCACCAGCCCAGGGGTGGAACCACCCACAGTGGACTGGGCACTCCCCACAATCACTAATGAAGAAAATGGCCTGAAGGCTTGACTACAGATCAGTCTTATGGAAGCATTTTCTTTTTTTTCTTTTTCTTTTTTTTTTAGATTTATTTATTAAGCATACAATGTACTGCTGGCAAGGAA
>JAQHUG010000272.1:494687-556753 GCA_028555095.1 Dicrostonyx torquatus | reverse complement strand
CCCAGGCTGTTCAGGTATTTTCTGGCACAAATAAACCAACTTGAGTGACACAATTAGAAAGCCAGGGGTGGCTGGGGGATGGTTCTTCCAAAAGCCTTTCTCTTTCTTTACTGACCCTCCCCAAATTGGCCTAGCCTCTGCTCAAAGCAGCCTTCAAATGAAGTACCGAGAGAGGCATATGATTGAGAGTAAGAGAGGCATATGATTGAGAGTAAGAGAGGCATATGATTGAGAGTAAGAGAGGCATATGATTGAGAGTAGCTGGTGGCAGGGAACGGGGTTGGGGAGGGGAGGGGTGAACATCCAGATAGAGTAGAGTCTGGAATTCTAGAGAATAGAGACATCGAGACACAAGAGAGCTTTAAATAGTAAACATAATACCCAAATTTTGAGGGAAGAATAGTTTCCTCTGCACAGGAAATTATGAAAAAAAGAATTTTAATATGAACATAGCACCATTACGAAAAAAGAACAGACTGAGGTGCATCTGATAGACAAAAGGCTCAATGCGTTTGTTAGATCAAGTGGTCAAATAAGCAATGAATAACCTGCAGAGATCATGTGAGAAGAATCGCAGATCACATCAACCATGGGTACATGTGGGTCGGCTCTTTGCCGCTGGGACAAGTGTGGAAAAGAGCAACTTGAAGGAAGAAAGGTTTGCTGCGACTCATGGCTTCGGAGGCTTCAGTCCATGGTCACTGACACCGTTACCCAGAGGAGACGTCACGGTGGGGAACACCAGGCTAAGGAAATTGCTTTCCTCACGCCAGCTGGGAAGTGGGAGGGGGTATTTAGATCCAAATTAGAACAGAAATGGAATTCGGAACAAAATGTGAGGAAAGTCAGTCATCTGATTTGTCCTCAAAGCTAGACAAATAAAAACAAGGAAGTGACAGTTTTCTATTTGCATATTTAACAAAGGCACATAGTTTATCCAGCACATAGTTGTACCCTGCCTCAAAGTCCAGTGAAATTAGTACATCCATTTTATTTTAAATTTCAAAGACGCTTTTATTAGGATTTAAAAAGGAAAACCCCAGAGTGACGAGCCGTAAACCTGCACAGCTGCCTGGAGTCGGAGACGAGGAAATGCGTGCTGTTTGAGTAGTCAGTCGGTGTGGAAACCAGCCACATCCACATAGCAGACAAGCAGCCACAGGGCAGGAAAAGGGACTTGAGAGAGAGAGAGAGAGAGAGAGAGAGAGAGAGAGAGAGAGAGAGAGAGAGAGAGAGAGAGAGAGAGAGAGAGAGAGAGAGAGAGAGAGAGAGAGAGAGAGAGAGAGAGAGAGAGAGAGAAAGGAATGAAGCCCAGGAAACCAGAAAAGGCATACCTGGGCTCTGGCAGCACCCAAAAGAAAAAGACAGGCAAAGGAACAGGTTACAGAAGAAGCTCCAGGTGGCTCTGAAGCAAAAGCTCTAGGGGGTGGGAATTCTGGGAACAAAAAGTTCGTTGTTTCACTAAAGGGATAATTACTCTTCCTATCTCTTTAGTGTGGCCTAAGGCGACCATGCCTTCCTTAGGGGTGGTCCCTTAGCCAGGAGATTGACTTGCCCAACTGGAATGTTTGGTCTACACCCAACGCCAAAGCTGTAGTGTTTGAACTTTCAGCTTCTACCAGTGTGAGCTAAACCTCTTTACTGATGAGTTAGCCAGCCTGTGGTGTTTTGATATAGCAGCACAAAATGACCTGAGACAGGTACTAATTTTGCTCAAGCCATCTTCAAGACTTAACCACCTCTCAAAGGACCCACCTCTGTTCTAGTGCGCTTTTCTGAAGCTGTGATAAGACACTGACCTAAGCCGGGTGAGCTGGCAGAGACAGGTGGATCTCTATGAGTTCCAGAGCTACATAAAAGCTCCTGTCTGAATGAAAGAGAGAAGGAAAGGAAGAAAGAGAGGAAGGGAGGAGAAAAAAATTAGGCAGGAACTGAAGCAGAGGCCGTGGAAGAACACTGCTTACTGTATTGATCCCTCTTGCTTGCTCAACCTGCTTTCTTATACAACTCAGGGCCACCTACCTGCTCAGGAATGGCGCTGCCCACAGTGGGTTGGGCCCTCATATATCTGTTAGAAAAAATTTAACCACAAATATGCCCATGTGCCAATCTGATGGAGGCAGTTCCTCGGCTGAGGGTCCCTCTACCCAGATGTGTCAAGTTGAGAGCCGATGTTAACTGTGACAGCAGCATCATGATGATCAGTTTTCCACACGTGGCTTGTAGGGTACACATTCAGACCATGGTGTATCATCAAACACAAAAGTAGTCCTTTGAAGGAAAATAGAGCAGAAAGTCCAGGATGGTAGTGATAGCTGGGCCAATCTGGAATCATTTCCTCTTTAAAATTTTAGTGTAAGACTTGTAAAACATTCAATTTAAAAATCAAATCCATGTAGTCAATTCCTTAGAAGATGGGAACCGGGAAATGTTGGGTTTTCCAACTAGTGGCAGTATATCGGGCTAAAAGAGGCCATACAGACTTGACTGAATGACTCAAGGGCCCCTAATCCATGTCTTTGGTCCATCCGGGTTTGGGGTCCTATCTAATGTCTGTTAATTATTGTTTCATAGGAGTCAAAGAATATCTTCGTTGACTTCCCCTGGATGCGGCAACCAAAAGCTGTGACCGTAGGGGTATAAAACAGGGTTGTCATTGAGAGGGAGGGACATGGAAGGTTTCTATGACAACCCCTACCCCCTCACCCTATCCCTGCCCCGCAAAAGGAACATCCTAGACAGGAAACCATCTATGAAAACTCCTTAAAAGTGTGATGGGGATGTTAAAGAGTAGTCTTCACAATTGATGTTTCTGGTGGGGGATGGGGAGGGGAAGGACTCAGTTCTGTTTAAGGGGCAGGCCACTGAGTGTTTGGCCATGCTCCAGTGAATATATAGGTAACACAAATTGTACTTTTTTTAACCTCTTTTTTGGGCAGGGAAGAGGTCACAAGGGTGGAGGGGTGGTACATGATGTGAAATTCCCAGAGAATCAATAAGAATCTAATATTAAACAAACAAACAAAAGAGTGCTGTGTGTATCCTTGTATTTCTAGAAAAGGTCAAAAATGGAAGAGACTTAGAGAGTCTAAAACAACTCTGTGTGGCTAGCTGTGATGGGAGGCACATTTAATCTTGGCATACAAGGGGTAGAAGAAGGAGGATCTCTGTGTTTGAGGCCAACCTGGTCTACCTAGACAGTTCCAGTCTAGCAATGGTGACTTACTGAGGCCCTGTCTCAAATAAAACAAAACAAATAAGAAACCCCAAACAAACAAGAAACAACAATGACAACATAAAAAACCATTCTGTGAGTTGGGTAAGTCATTGCTTTGACTTTTCCCCACTTTCCTCGATCCCTGGTTCCAGCTTCTAGTCATTTACCAACCTCAGCCCCATCTTTGGCTTCCCTCTGCCTCCAAGGGTCTCATTCCTTCTCTTCTGCCTGGATTCAAGTCCACCTCCTTTAAAGATACATGTGGCCACACTTGGGGTTCGTGTGGGTTATCCAAGATTATCTATCTCTGGACCCCAGAGCACATCTGTACTGTAGGCAGACTTCTCTGTCTTGCCAGTCAGTTCCCAGATAACTACACAGAGCCTTAATATTAATTATAAATGCGTGGCCAAAAGCTTAGGCTCATGTTTTAGCTAGCCTTCATAACTATTCATCTATGTGCTGCCCCGAGGCTCATTTACCTTATGTATTCCCCATTCTGCTCACTCTGCATCTCTTGGCACCTCCTCTGACGCTGCCCTTCTTCTCCCCAGCATTCTGTTTGCCCTGAAAATTCTTCTTAGCCATCAGCAAGCCAGATCTTTATTAATCAATGAGAGTAATAAAGATTCACGGTGCACTGAATGCTTGTTCTCCACGAGGTAACAGCCACAGGTTCCAGGCAGTGGTCAAGTCATTCATCTCCCTGGAGGCTATCACCCTGCCTTTCTCTGCTCTTTGATTGTGAATGTGATGCAGTCAGCTGCTTCTGGATCCCACCTCCTTCTTTCCCCTACCATGATGGAGCGCCCCCCTGAAACTGTGCATGGAAACAAACCCTTTTTGCTTCTCCAGGACATTTTACATATCATTTAGCAGCTGTTAAAGTAACCAAGACATGTGTCTCCTTGCTGGGAACAGGAAGCTACTCTAGAGAATTCTAGATATATTGGAATTACCCAGAATTCCCCCAGATTCCTTCGCTTTGCCCTGTGTTTTGCTTTTCAACCCTTTCCACAAGTTACAAATATGGGGTGCTCTGTCTTACAGAATTTGGGGCACAAGGTAAGGTGAGGAGAGGGGGATTGTGGTTAGTACTTGCATGCAGATCCTTGTCCATGCCTCTTTCCATGGTTTGGAACAGAGCAGTTTCACCCCAGTGACTTAAAAAGTGCATGTCCATTGACTGTAATACCCCGTGATCTCCATCCTGGGGCTTTCCTTTGAAAGACCATCCTCATCACACTGTGAACAGAATTTAGTGAAAGAGACATTAGCTACAAGTATATCCTAAACTGCACCCCAGGAATGATTTCAGTTATAAGAAAATACAAACAGCGAACTCACCAACTCCAGCCAGACAAGGAAGGAACCAGCATAGGTCCAAACTAGTCCCTCTGAATGTGGGTGACAGTTGCCATGACTGGTGCAGGCTGTGGGGCCACTGGCAGTGGCACCAGGATTTATCCCTACTGTGTGCACTGGCTTTTAGGGAACGTATTCTCTTTGGATGTATACCTTGCTCAGTCTAAATATAGTAAGGAGGGCCTTGGACCTTCCCCAAAGCAATGTGCCTTACCCTCTCTGAGGAGTGGATGGGGGTGTAGTGGGGGGGGATGGTGGAGGGGAGTGAGTGGGAACTGGGATTAATATGTAAAGTAAAAAAAAGATTGTTTTCTTAAAAAAACAGAAGAAATTATAAAAACAGAAAATAACAAACAAACTTAAGTTTCTATTTTGTCAGTACTAAAACTCTGAACTTCTGTCTATCACATTGACTTAAAGGAATAAGGGAAAAATACTTGTTATAAAATTTTGTGGTTGAAAACCAGAAAATGGAGACGCACAGGAATTCTGAGAGGCCTGTGAGGAGTAGTACCCAAGCCCTGTGTCTGACACAGAACGTCCCATCTCTGTCGCCATGGTTCTACCCTTCAGGCATTTCCTTTGTTTTACCTCTGAGCTCATTCCTTGAGATTGGATCTTCCAGACCACATCCAAAGTGCAATGACACAGGCCTGGAACTAGACGACAACATACCAAAAGGTCTGGTGTTGCCTGTGTCCCGGAACCGCTGGGAAGTCAGAAGGAGAACGTGTGTCAGGAGCTGCTTGGAGAAGGAGTCTCATATCTCTTTGGCTTACTATTAAGGATCTGGCGGCAGATTCACTGTTAACTGTTTGCATGAACGGCTACTTACCATATTTCAGAATTCATCTAGTGTGGGGTCAAGAGTGAATCCTAAAGCCCTGGAGGGACATTCAGAGGGAAAGGAAGGACCCAGTATCTTGTCCTAATCTTCAGTCTTTGGTTTAGGATAATAGAAGCTAGTACACTTGAGCTAAGAATAGTCCTGCTTCTTTGCTTAATGTGTGTAGCCTCAAAACAGCTTGGCAGAAGTCCCCACCCCAACCCCGCCTCTGTGAGGAGAGACAAAGCTCAAATCTCACTCAGCCACTGCAGTCACCCGAGTCCACTTAGGTCTCAGGAGGGTTGGCTGAAATCTCAATTTCACTTTTAGGGGAAGAAAGGCTCTCATCTGTACTAGGTCTGGAAGCACATACACGTCTCGAGTGATAATGTTCAGCATCCCTGTGTGGGTAGTTCTTCAAAGCAAGGAGAGATCCATCACGTCCCTAAATTGTTACCGTCGTTAGGACATGCTCTCACACGAGACTCCCTTTTTCCTACCAATGAACATCTTGACACAGTTCTATCCAGGGCTTTCTTTGACCCCACCATGCAGCTGTTGCTTGTATTAGCAGTGACGGCTGGCAGGTGTTTAAGCTTCACCCAAGTGGCTTTTTCAGGAAGCTGTTGCTTCTAGGTAATGTGTAGACTTGGGCCTTCCAGAGACCTGGTGGGTACTTCCAGTAGCAGCTGGGGCGACAGGCCTGACAGCCAAGGCATAGCAATTAGTCATCTCGGGAAAGGCCCAGCTGCAGCTGACCTGCCATAGCTAACTTCACTGTGGGGGAGGCATCCTCTGGCCCTTACAAGGTCATGTTATATGTACAGTGTGCCCTGGAAAGGAACTCCTCTGATCATAGAGGAGTTCAGTGTCTTCTGTGTATTTTACTGAGTGACATAGAGCTTATTGTTTCCAGGTGTAGTGAGGTGTGACATCAGTTTCCTGTCCCCCTAGGATGCACTGGAGCTTCCATCACTCCTGTCACTACCCATTCCTGATCTGGATGGTGACGAAATGCCAACAAGACATGTTCCCCTTTTTATTTTGGTAATACATGAGATCCACCATCCACTCCTGTGTTTTAGTCTGTTTTCTGCTGTAACCAAATACAATTTGCATAATTTATAAAGAATAGAAGTTTATTGATCGCATGATCTGAAGACTGAGAGATCCAGAGTCTGGCACTAGCCCAGCATCCAGTGAGGTACCTCTGCTCAGTCATGGTATAGCAGAAAAGATGGTAGCAGAATGTGAGACAGTACTTCTTCCAGGAAGAACTATTGCAATTATTCTCATAACCCATCTACCCGACCATCCATCCATCTACCCGTCCCTCCATCCATCCATCCTACCTTCAAACCACCTACCTACCCACCGTTCTATCCATCCATCCATCCTTCCTACCTTCCACCCACCCACCTACCCTTTTATGCATGCATGCATCCATCCATCCATCCATGTTGAATCCATGCACTAGTGCAGAGCCCTATTGATGCAGCTGCCTCCCAAAGACCCTGTGTGCTTCCATCTCTCAACACCATCAGCATGAGTCTGTGAACAAATTTCAAACCACAGCAGCCTACTCTTTGAGTAGGTATCTTGCTATCTGATAGGTAGGAAGTTGAATGGGTCAGGAAAATCTGGATTATAAAAGTATGAATGTTCTTCATGACACTCTCTGGTCAGTTGTTTCCCAGGTGACATCAGTAGCACACACTTCCCAGGCTCAAGGACCCTTGTGTGATAACCTTCCCCTGCTCAGGAGTTGGACATTGTAAGTTGTATCTCACAAACAGAACATATAAAAGGTAAGTTATAGAAAGTTTGTGGTTTCAGTCTGGAAACTCTAACTTGGACCTCCTTTTCTTAAACCAACTCAGCTGCCATCTTAAGCTGAACCATGAGGAGGAACACTTAGAGAGGAACAACTGAGGGTGACTATTGGGTGACTGGCTTTTCATCCCTGATAGGAAGCCCATGACAGAGAAAGTATGCATACCACCAAAGTCCGACATGGTGAACTAATGGGTCTTATTGGGGTTACTTACAGGAGTATGGGTGAGGGGCTACTTACAGAAGCAAAAAGATGAATTAAATATAGCTGCATCACTAAAGCCCACCCCAGCATGTGTGACAGCTCATAAAGGCTGGAAACCTGGAGCACACTGCACAGTCTGCAGGCAGCTTAACGGGATGGAGAGTGTCCTTTCCTGGTGGCTCAGCTGGTCTTTGCCTCTTCTGGGCATCTGAACATAGATATGAGGACATCGAGAATGACCTCAGCAGTATCTATCACTTATTCTTGGTGAGGGAGGGGCCTAGTGAATCTAGTCAGTTTCGGGGATTTCCTGAAGCTATTTTAAGTTGTTTACTTCCTGTCTCAATGAGCTTTTCTGAAGGATGAAATGTTTCAACCTCAGAGGAAACAGACAATCGTAACTTTTCATGAATCCCTAACCATCAATCCAACAGCCCCAAAGAGCTCCAATCCTGCAAACTAGTTTATGGTCTGGATAGAAACAGGTCTAAAACACCTACGAGAGCCTTCAGTGAAAGTCATAGCTGTGTTTGGTATTATTGACTCACAGAAACGGAGAAGGAATGCACATGTCTTGTTTTCAGAACTAAATTATGGAATCATTTATTACACAGCAATTTATACATATGTTGGGGTATAAAACCATGATCAGGAATATAGAACAGTTTAATTGTATGAAATTAGGATTCTTCAGAATCCTTTTATCTTGGAGATACCTTCATACAGCATGAAAAAAGACTAAAGTATTATTCTAGTCAGTAATTCTAAATGTTTATGTCAGTCACTAAAAGCATTTTGGTAGATGTCCTAATTAGCTCTAACTTTCAACTGGACACAGATTAGAGATATCAGAAAAGAGATTTTTACTTGAGGGCTTGCCAGATCAGATTACCCTGTAGGCAGACATGTCTTGGGGGGGATTCTCTTGATTATAAATTGATGTAGGAGAGCCTCGTATACAATAGGTCATACTCTTTCTTGGACAGGTAGTCTTGGGCTGGGTAAGCAAGCTAGCTAAGTACGAGTTTGAGAGGGAACCACAAGCAGCCTTCCTCCATGGCTTTTGCTTCAAGCTCCTGACTGAGTTTCTGGCATAACTTCCTTCAACAATGAACAGCAACTCACATATTGAAATCAGCCTTTCCCCCGCTCAGCAGCTTTTGGTCAGAGTGCTTATGATAGCAACAAAGGTAGAACTGAAAGAGTAGAGTTCACAAAATGCCGCAATGTCTAGGTCTCTAGTGATCTTCTGGCTTCCATATCCTGTTGTTATACAGGAAGTAGTCTGTTCATCTAACAAAAGTGGAGCGGAGCAGCGAATCAAGGTCATATGTACCTGATTCGTGCTGTGACTAAAGAGTGCCAACGGACGGCCCCAGAGACGGCAGAGCTGGGACAAGACCAGTGTGTGCATGTGTGCATGCGTGTGGAGATTGAAAGAGGAAGAGGGAGATTGAATATATTTAAAATACTTGGGGGCAGAAGATTTGTTTTGGGGTTGGGGTTTGTGGAGCATTTGCATCGTATATCATGGGAGGGAATCTCTGTCCAATGTAAGACTCACTGGTTTCACGTGCACTTCATCGCCTGACAAAATCTGAAGGCGACTTAACCCAGTTTTTCACACACCCGTGTCTTTGACTGTGTTCCCACAAAGCATTCGGTGTGGGATTTTCTTATGTGTTATGTAATGTTGCTCTAAGATTCTAGAAAATTGTGGGTTTGGGGATTAGAGATAGTCAGCCTGCATGTTTGATTAGAATACTGCTTCAGTCTTTGGGAAAATATATAAATTTGGTTCAAGTTCAAATTAAAAGAGAATAAAGTCTCTAGAAATGAAAATGCTTTTATGGTCCATTGTCTCATGGATTTTCAAAGTGGTTTTTTACATACAGAAGTTTGATTTTTTTTTTTTTACAAACTAAAACCTTACAGCCTTAATAGGTATAATAGAACATATGGATAGGATGTATTTTATACATTATAATCCATAACCTTTACTCATAATGAAATTCATTGAAAGGATTAATAAGAATACAAACTGTGAGGATTAGAACTTGTGGGCATCAGATGTGGTGTCCTGCCCCCTTCAGTAGACATATGTAGTACTCAGATGACTGACGGTCACAAATATCAAGTTTAAGTGGTAAGAGCGTCAAAGTGATTTTCTGTTATCACAAATGCCTGCTAATTACACTAATTCACACATATGCACACTAATTCATTTAAGGCAAGTTCTTACTGTGTATCCCAGGCTCGTCCTGAACTTGTTTCATAGCTCACACTGGTCTCAAACTCCTAATCCTCCTGCCTCAGCCTCTCCAGTGCTGGGACTGCAAGTGTATACCACCGTACCTAGCCTAAACCAGAAACTTGATAGAAAAAGAGGAAGGCACATTTTATTTGGCAGTATCATGAAGATGATATGGTGTCTTACCTGCCTGATGACTGTTAAAGACCTTAGCTTTAATTACCACCGGGAAGAAGATACTTTCCTAATGTGTCTTTGAACAATACAAGACATAAGAGCAGATTAGCTTTTAGCAGTCAGATAGGGTAATTGGCAGTGTATGGCCAGAGCACATGAAGTTTGGAAGCAGTCCGATTTCCCTCGACTTGGCATGTTGACACCAGACCTTCTGTTCCATAGCTGACATTTCAGCCGTGGTCTTAGTCCGAGTAACACAAGAACCCTACATTGCCAAGCTCAGTTCTTTAAAACGATCTCTAAGGCACAAAAACTCAAGCAGCCAAGCCGCACTTGTGAGTTTTGCTAAAGAACTCTTCTAGTACGCAATAATAATAGTTGTGTCTTGCCTGAAGTAGCCGTGTAGATTCGTGATCTCCATGGACTCTCCTTCAATATTGAAAGTTTAGTCTGTAATCCATGTTTGCTGGGAGCAGCTCAAGTCTTACCACACGAGGATAACCCTTATAAAGGCAGTTTGTTTGACATCACCTCACACTTTAAAAAAAAATTGTGTGTGTGTGTGTGTGTGTGTGTGTGTGTGTCCCTGAGCAGAAGCCTGGGTTTCTTATGCAAACATGGTGCGTGTGCACATCCTGGCCATCAGTTCTACGGAGCTGGTAGTTTTGTTGCTGTTTTTTAAGAGGCCACTGCTGTCCTTCACTGTATCAACATTGCTACATTTCAGTACAATTGTTTGTGGTGGGTTGTGTCTTGAGCACGGAAAATTTCCTGCTTCTAATAGGTCTACAGCGAGTGCTTCATACAGTGATAAATTTCGTATTTCCCCTAGGACATACATAAAAGCAAAGGCTGGGCGTGGTGAGGAAAGCCCATAATCCCAGCAATGGGGAGCCCAAGGCAAGATTGTGCAGTTAAACGTTAACCTGGTTTCATAATAAAACTCCTTCTCAAAAAAAAAAAAAAAAAAAAAAAGGAAGGAAGGGAAAAAGGAAAATAAGGAACAACAGCAAAAAGCAATATCTAAATCCTTCTCTACTTGAAATGTGGGTATTTGACTAATTTCAAGGCTTGCGGCCAATGGCTCAAGAGCCTCGGATCCGAGTCTTAAGATTCTCCTGTAGCTCACCTGACCAGCAGTGAACACTGTCTTAGCCAGTCTCCTCTCACTGGCAATACCAGTGGCACAGAAGCCAGTAACATTTTCTCAACATAAATACTAAGACCTCTCGCCTGGCTGATTAACTACAAAGGGAACTCCCTACACAGTGAGAGTCTTGTTGACATTTGTCTCTGACTGCCTGGCCTCCTGAGTCGCACAGGCAATGCAGAGTGAGCCAGGTAGATGCTGTGCACCCAGAGAGCCCCCGCCTCTGCGGAGAAATCCAGAGCTCAGGGAACTTGACTATTACAATGAGCTGAAGCTAATAAGCGTGTGCAACCACAGCACGGAAAAGAAACCTCATCCTTATTACTTTAGGCAGTAAATAAAGACACCATTGGCCCTCTGGGAGATTCCATCTCAGTCTTCCAGGACTCTCTGCTGAGCAGCGTTTTCAGAAGACAGCCAAGGAGGGAAGAGGCCAGAGTCTCTGCTCGGAAGATGCGTGGAATCTCAGTGTTCTATACAGAACGGTCTCTCTCAGGGATGGTGCCCTCCCCGCCGCCTGCAGCCTCTTAATGTACATAGGTTTATAAAAGCCCTCTTTCCACGGTGTACCTTTGGCTGGAGGATCCTTCAAGCATACTATATCATGAAAATTTGCTCTAACACCAGCCCTTCTAAATTTTACATAAAGAAAGAGAGTCGTGGTTCTCAACCATCCAAATGCTGAGACCCTTGAATACAGTTCCTCATGTCGTGGTGACCCCCGACCATAAAATTATTTTCGGTGCTACTTCGTAATTGTAATTTTGCTACTGTTATGAATCATAATGTAAATATTTGTGTTTTCCAATGGTCTTAGGTGACCCCTGTGAAAGGTTCGTTTGGCCCCTGCCAATAGGTTGTTACCCAAAGTTTGAGAACCACTGAAACAGAGGCACAAAGAAGCAGCCTACTAGGTCTATGCGATTTCAGTGTCAGCTTCAAATGTCAGGTGCTATTTCGTCAAGTCAAGGAATTGTGAATCCAAGTGGTCTTGTACAACTACCAAACTGTCCTTTCCAATTTAGATTATTTAGTTGTATAAGAGCAACAGTCACGGCAGCAGAGCATCTTCTTGTGGGCCCCGCCCCCAAAAGCATCCCAGACAGGGCTTAAATAAGGTCATTTGAGAAAGGGATCCCAAGAAGAATGGGTGGGTAAGAGGGGAGAAATGGAGAGGATGAGAGGCAATCCAAGGTGTGTTATCAAGCAGGTAACTAACTTCTGGGACCACGTGAACCTTAACCCACTGGAGAAATCTGGAGTTACCTGAAGGTGGAAGGAGCTGGAATATTTATCAAGCACTGAATCTCATCGGCCCTAGCTCAAGGCAGCTCTGGGAAGGGCTGTGTCCTACACTGATACCTGTACTCAGGAACTCAGATTGCATTGGCTAGAGCTACTTCAGATGGGGCCACAGGAAGGTAATCACGTGTGGGGGGTGGTGCCATGTGAAGGGCTGGGTACCAGCTCCATCTGCTCCCTAGGTCCAGTGCGCAGGGTCAAGGATCACCACTTCTTTGAACTTCCTAGACTCTAATACACATCCGCATCAAGGGGAGGCCTGCAAGGCTGCCAAGGAGACACACGAAGGTAGTTAGATGGTTGTTGTTGTTTTAAGTTGACTTAGTTTAATTGGGTTTCTTGGTGTGAGTGTGGTGTACCTACTTGTGTTTACACATCCAGAGGCCGCAGGGGGACTACAGGCATCCAGCCTTCTCATTTTCAGCCTTTCCCCCTTGGGCTAGAGTCTCTCACTGAACCTTTAGCAAGGCTACCAGCCAGCAAGCCCCAGAGATTCACCTGTCTCTGTCCCTGGCCCACTCCACGTTCTGCTTGCGGGTTACAGGCACGCCTATGACCACTCCCAGCATTTTTATGTGGGTGCTCATATCTGAACCCCGGTCCTTGTATTTATATAATAAGTGCTCTTACCCACCTAGACATTTCTCCAAGTCTTCCTCGGATGGCTTTTTTAAAATGAAATAACATTACACAGGAGGGTAAAGACTCGAGAAAGAGGCGATAGGGGAGCTAAGATACCTGAATGCAATGAAAACCACTGGTTGGAGAAGAGAGCAACAGAGAGAAAAGGAATGAGGGAAACAGCTGGAAGAAAAGAGTCGTGGGCAGTGTAACTTATAGATTCTGTGCTGAGGTCAAAGGAGACTAAACTGAGGTAGACATGGCTGCTGGAAGGTGCTGTAGGAATTCTTACTGCCAGTAGCCTTTAAGTTACCTGTCCACTTGGGCGTGGCTTCTTATAAAATTTATGCCGATGTAAAGCGCGCCTCTGGGCCTCTTTTCCGTCTGCGGGATTCAGTTGCTGTTCTCCGTTCCAGCAGATGATTGTGATTTGTGAATCTACCCCTAAATAAATTGCCCTCTATTATTCTCAATTCTGAGCTACTGTGGGATTTCTTTTAAGCATGCTTCTTCACTTGGCTATAGCATAAAACAGTGTCTTTAAACCAGGCGGGGGTGGAGCACACCTTTAATTCTAGCACAAACAACAGCAACAACAACAAAACAGTGACTTCAAAGCTCTGTAGGGAGATGCCTTCTTGCACAATGTGTGTATTTCTTTAAGATCTCAGTATGCTAGTGGTTGTAGTTTAATTTTCTTCTAATTTAAAACAAAGGGTTGCACGCATTCAGCAGCCTGGCTGGATGAAACATCTCATTTTTGTCACCACTAAGTCATTGCATATATTAAAATAAAAAACAGAGCCAGGAGATGGTGGTGCTTACCTTTAATCCCAGCACGTGGGAGGCAGAGGCAGGCAGATCTCTGTGAGTTCAAGGCCAGTCTGGTTTAGTTCTAGGAGAGTCAGGGCTACACAGAGAAATCCTGACTCGAAAAACCAAACCAACCAACCAAATAAATAAATAAATAAAAGCAGCGTAGGCACATACAAGACATGGGGCTTTTTTTTTTGGTTTTTCGAGACAGGGTTTCTCTGTGGCTTTGGAGCCTGTCCTGGAACTAGCTCTTATAGACCAGGCTGGTCTCGAACTCACAGAGATCTGCTTGCGAGTGCTGGGATTAAAGGCGTGTGCCACCACTGCCCGGCTAAGACATGGGGCTTTGATCCGGCCCCTACATGGGAGATGCACTGGTTTAAGGATCCACCACTAGGACAAAGACGCTCACAGTGGAAGGAACCTGAAAGCGTTTGTCTGACCTGCTCTGGACACAGGCCACAGAAACATGACAGGTGGTCTTCCTAGGGGCGGCTTCCTCAGGGGAGCTGTCTCCTGAACTTGGCCCTACCATTCACGAACCGTCTCACACTCAGCTTCCTTTGTGTAGAGCCACGGTATCAGGAAAGCAGAAGGAAGGAGACACAGAGAACATGGAGTTCTGACTCTGTTCTTTGCTTCTTTCCAAGAGAAAACCCCACCTACTCCTCCACACTTTTGTTCTTGGGAGGTATCCTTTGAAGCTGCCCAGAACGTGACTTGGCAGGCTCAGCAGCATTTTGGGGGTGTGCAAAATCCTGACTCTGCCAAACCAGGTGAGTATGACTGTGTATGTGTGAACATGTTCTTGATATAAACTTTGGATTGTGGGAGAGCTGTCTTCACTCGAGTTCTAACGCTGAGATGAGGATTTGAGCACAAACAATCCATTTGGTAGGTGTCACAGACTAGCAGTGTGTCTCTCGTGGTACGTAGTCACCAACACTGGGACAGTTCTCAATGCCGGGACAGAAACAGCTTAGAAGGAGGGTTTGTTCTTACTCAAGGTTCTGAGGATGCAGTCCACCAATAAATGGGAAGGCCTGGTAGCTGGGGTTGCCATAGGATAGCCGGAGCCTCCAGCCTGGCCTGCTCACATTTTGGCAGATGAAACCAGAAGAGGTATCATGCTCAAAGGCCACCCCAGCCCTCGGCTAGCTAGGTCACCCGTCCTGCCATCCTGTAACTTTCTGCTGGCCAGGGACTGAAGCTCACACACGTGGCTCTGTGGGAGACACTTCCTACCCACCCAGGACTCTCGGCACTTGTGCCTATGGATACTCTAGCCTCTGGCGTGACTATGGTTGGAGACGGAGCCTTTAAAGAGGTGACGAACGTTAAATGAGGCCCTGAAGACAGAACTCTGTTCCAAGAAGACTGATATCCGAAGCCAAAGAGATGCCAGGGATGTCGTGCAGAGGACAGGCCATATGAGGGTCCAGTGGGAAGGCGAGGGACCTCGAATGGGACCAAGTCTCACAACTGTGGACATCTAGTTTCCAGATCTGTTTCTTTTGATCTGCTCTGTTTTGACTCCTAAGTAGATTAAGGCAGTGCTGGTTTAGGGGAAGAATAAGAGGTTAGAAAAAGACAAGAATGTAACCAAGGGGGCCCAACGAGGAGCAGCTAAGACTCAGGCCTGCTGAGAAGCCTTGAGAGACAGAACGTTCTTCGGAATTGCCTCATGAAGCATGAAGAAGCTGATGCAGTTCTCAGTAGGTGTGGGTCATGGGGGCTTAACTCCTGTCCTGCTCCCTGGGGGCCAGACATCTTCTTGAAGCCAGGAGAGTTCTCAACAAGAACAGCAAAGTTTGGAATGGGAGGCATGACATGTAAGAGAATGAACAGTCTGTCTAATATCGCTGGCTGAGAAGCCATCGAGAGAGCGTGGTGGGTGCTGACAGCTCCCCCAGTCATCCGAATTTAAGTAGCAGTGCTGTCTTCTTTCATACTATGCTGTGTTCATAAATTAGCACGGGCGGGTCTGAGACTGGATTCATCAGCAGCATCAAATCTGTGCCCTCTGTTCATATGAACTGATTGGGGAAGGTAGTTTACTGATATGCCCCTGCTAGTTTGTATTATTCGGGGACTTCCTCTATAAAATGACACAGGCCTCTCGAGGTTTCAGGGTATAAGGCACATCATGCCCCACATGTGTATGTGTGCAAAAAGCTTTTTAGGAAGCCAAAGGTTTCTTGGAAGAGAAATTGCACAGTGGCGACCCCAGTGACATCATGAGAGGTCTGATAGGCACAGTGAAGAGCTTCGGGGCCCTAGCAGGGCAGGTACCGCAGCAGAACCCTGAACTTTGGTATTACTCTCCAGAGCCTTCTGTTTTATTTTTTATTTTTTATTTTTCAGAATGTCTTTCTGTTGGTCATTAGCAGCTGAGGTCACTCAGACACAGTTTGAAAACCTCAGGGCAGCAGCTGTTGGGTGTCCCATACACAGAATGGGGAAACCCCACCTTTCTCCAGTTCACCCCATCTCTTGCCAATAATTCTTTCTAGTTAGAGGTTTGTCTTCAGATTTGATTGTTGGAGACAGTGCACTATTGTAACATGAGGGGCCTGCTCGTTGGGGTTTCTGTCCCGCCTAGTACCCCACAGCCAGCAAGCCCCAAAGAAAATCACACAGAGACTCTACATTAGGTTATATACTGATTGGCCCATTAGCTCAGGCTTCTTACTAGCTCCCATAAGTTATATTAACCCATTGTTCCCATCCATGCCAGGCACATGGCCGATACCTTTTCTCAGCTGGGACAGGGACACATGCTGCTTCCTTGGAGATCTGCACAGGAATGCCAAGGGAGTTTCCTGCTTCCCAGACTTTCTCCTCGCCCTGCCTCTACTTCCTGTCTGGTTGACCCACCTATACTTCCTACCTGGCCAATCACCATTTATTTAAAACATGATTGACAGGATACAGAATTGTCCTGCACCACACTATTTATTTCCCTTAGTGGAAGAAGAATTGATTTTTTTTTCCTCTTCCGGACTGAAACATAAGATGTTTCTGGATAGAGGTATGACCCAATGAGAACAGTGAAAAAAATTTAAAAAACAAAATAAGAAAACCTACCAGAGCTTCTATCCCGAAGATAAGAAGAGCTATGGAGTCAGAAGGGTTATAATCAGTCACTTCATCCCGCCAAGTGTTACTTAGACAACTCTCTGTTGGTTCCTGTTGTGACCACCATGCGGAAGTCACCAGTCACATCTAGCTCCAAGACTATAACCTGGACAGCTTCAGTCCTCATGTCTGCCAGCATCTCACCCATGACAAATTATCTCTAACTCATCAGCTTTAGATGCTGTTGCTGGTGACTGGGGCCCATCCACAGAAACTCACACAAAGTCATGTGTCCTCCAAAAGGAATGGTTATAAGGGAAGCCCCCTGCTGTGGCTCCGGTCTGAATGTGTCTTCTATGGTTCCTGCATTGACACCTGACCCCTATTGTAAGGATGGAGAATTAATCTTACCCCAGTGCTCAGAGGCAAGGCTGTTGGGCAGTGATTAGAGTTGTTAATCAGGGTGCAGCTGTCATGATTGAATTCTGGTGGCTTTATATAATAGGCATAGAGACCAGAAGATAAAAGCACATTTCTTATCTTCTGGCCATGTGATATACCCTGTGACACTTCTGCCAGCAAGAATGTCACTGACCTCGATGGCCCCTCAACCATGGACCAAAGTCATGAGCCAAAATGAACCTTTTTCCTTTATTAAGTATTCAGTCTTCTATATGAATAGCAATAAAAATGGGCTAGCATCCATCGCCAGAGCCAAAGCCCTTGTCTGAAGTCTCAAGGGACACTTTAAAACTACCTCTTCTCCCTCAGCCCCTGTGCAGAGAGTACTTTGCTCTTTGTTCTGGTTATGATAGATACTTTACTGTCCTCTGCATTTCCTATAATTTTGTGGTTATGTCCCAGATAACTTTTTAATTGCATCACTGCTTTGGTGAGGAAACCATGGACATCCCTGACCTCCTCCAAGTGGTTCTGGGATAGAATGTGTAACCCATGGATGGAAGTGAGTTTCTCCTAAGAAAGAAAGGAAAGTGTCCTCATTTCTCCTAGCCCATGATTTTCGGGGGCAAAGAGCTGCAGCCAGCATTGCCACTCAGGTGTCGTCCTTCCCATGTGCCCAGCAGCTTCCCCCTCCATGTATCTGAACCCCCACACCCTCCGTCCTTTCACTTTAGCATGTGGTATCCTCAGTCTACCCCAGCTCCTTCCAGAAACTTCTCCAGGAGTTCATCTGCCCTTTGAGGAATGCACCAATCATGACCCCTAAAAGGTGCCCTTCCTGCAATCTCTGGAACTTGTGACTATGTTACCCGTTGCAAAAGGACTTTGCAGGGGTGAGTTAGGAATAAGCCTCAAGAAGGAAAATGATATTTGAATCCTCCAAGGGCCCTGCTATAATTATGAGTCCTGAGGGAGGGTCACTGTTGTTGTTCATTGTTCAGTTGCTGCAAAGAGACTCAATGACCAAAGCAGCTTTAGAAAGAGATCATTTAATTGGAGGCTTGCGTACGGTTTCAGAGGATGAGTCCACAATCACCATGGTGGGAAGCATGGTAGCAGATAGGAAGGCTTTGACACTGGAGCAGTAGTTGAGAGCTCACAACTAATCCAAAAGTTGCAGGTGTAGTGGGGAGGGACTGGGCTTGGCACAGGCTTTTGAAACCTCAAAGCCGACCCTCAGTGACATACCTCCTCCAACAAGATCAGACCTCCTTCCTAATCTTTCTTCAACAGTCCACCAACTGGGTAACAAACATTCAAGCATATGAGCCATGGGGGGCATTACAGTCACCTTTCCTAGCTGAGGGGAGAGAGACTTGAGAGAGGAAGCAGGATCAGAAACATTGCTGGCTTCGGAGATGGGGAAGTCACCACCAGCCAAGGAGCATAGATGTCATCTAAAAGCTAGAGGAGGCATAAATAAATAAAGAGATTGTTCCTTAGCCCCCCCCCCCCCCAAGTTGGTAACATGGCCCTATGGGTGCCTTGATTTTCCTTCCTGGAGACCAAACATTGATTTCCAATCAGTCTGTGTTGGTTCTTCTAACTCTGTGGTGGTTTGTCGCACAGCGATGAGAAACTCACGCTCCTTCTGGTTTGGCAGGTAAGGAGTGCCAGCCGTATTTAAAGCCTTCCTCACCTCATGGTCCCTGATAAGGACCAGGATTCATTAAATATGACTTTAATAAAGAGAAAAAACCAGAAATGAAGAAGAATCAGTATGTTGGTTAGGAAGTCATCATAACAATAAAGTTATAGGATATTAAGATAAGTATAAATTCTGCTTCTTGGTTGTATTGTTCAGTCATTTTGTAAGTCAGTATTCTATACTGGCAGAAGGAATGATGAAAAGCATCACAGCCACTTTTAAACATCTTGACTGTAGACGCACATGTTTGGGGATCTGAGAAGAGGCCTGTAGTGCCTTTCTCACTAGGGCATAATGACGATCTACTCAATAAACGGAAGGACACACAGGTGACAACTCACAGTAACTGAAGTGTTGCTAGTGACTCAAATTCAAATTAGCTTTCCCCTTTTCAGTAGGACTTTTAGATTTTGAAATATTTGCATGTGTACAATGAAATATATTTGGGATGTAATTGAAATCTAAACACAAAATTCCTTTGTGCTTCAGATACTTTTTATATAGAGAGACCCCAAGGTATTTCTGTTGTTTTTGTACACCTGAATTTTCACTGTGACCCTCAGATAAAGTCAGACATAGAGTTTTCTACAACACCATCTTAATGTCGATAAAGTTTTGGATTTTGGTGCATTTAGAATTTGGGCGTCATGGTAGCTAATCTTGTGTCAACTTGACACACAAACTGGAGTTATCTGAAAGGAGGGAACCTTAATTGAGGAGAAGCCTCCATGAGATCCAGCTGTAAGGCATTTTCTTTATTAGTGATTGATGGGGGAGCCCAGGCCATTGTGGATAATGATGCTGGGCTGGTGACCCTGGGTTCTATCAGAAAGCAGTCAAAATAAGGCAAGGAGAGGAAGCCAGTAAGCAGACCACTCCATGGCCTCTGTATTAGCACCTGTCTCCAGGGTCCTGTCCTGTTTGAGACCCTGCCCTGACTTCTTTCAGTGATGAACAGCAATGCTGAAGTGTAAGCCTGATAAACCCTTTCCTCCCCAACTTGCTTTTTGCTCATGGTGTTTTGTCACAGCAGTAGAGACCCTAACTAAGACAGGCTTTCAAATCAGCAATGATAGCCTGTAGTTCATATGTCAACGTGTTTGCATTTAAAATTGACATTTTATTGAGCACGTGGTAACTCCTATTACCCTAGCATTCAGGTGGTTGAGACAGGAAGATGATGGGTTTGAGGTCAGTCAATGATACATGACAATACCTTAGTTTTGTTTGTTTTTTAAGGCAATAACAACAAACGAGAAAGAAAAGTATTCTATTTCTAGTCGTCCTCTCTTCCAAAACATTATTAACTTTAATAATTATTCAACAGTGACATGTCCATGAGACACTCTAGGGATCCAAGGAGATCCTTTATCTCTAACTCAGTGTGCCAGGTTGGAATGACATACAGACATGAATTACTAGACAACAGGGCATTCCTGGCTACATGCCCCCATGGAGGCTCACTGAGTAAGAGCAGCTGCAATGAACGAGAGCTCACTGAATCCCGACTACACAGTGCTGTCTAGCTGGACAGGCCCAGACCATCAGTTGTTAAACTACCCAGGCTTGTTCTTCAAACATGGCCCATTTCGAGTCTGAAAACTTTCGTCAGATTTGCCATTGCTACTCTGAGCAGAGTACTGCAAACGTGGTGACGTCACAAGAGCCTTATCACAGTAACCCTAAAACAAACTTCCCAAGAACTTACTTGCTCTCTAATGGGGGGCGGGACAAAGGAAGGCATCTGTTTGTCTCTAATGGAGGGCGGGGCTAAGGAAGGCATCTGTTCGCCAGTGCTTTGGTGAGATTTTATATCTTAAAAGTCTTTCTTGCTAAATATGCACGCAAGTGAGGGTTCACCAGACCTGGGCTAATTGGAGCCTTCAGTCACTGGAAATCTCTCAACACTAAAATGTGAATCTTGTTAACCTTCTATTTGTTTGTTTATTTTGGGGGAAAAGGGTTTTACTGTGTGACCCAGGCTGGTCTAGAAATCATAATCCTCCTGCCTCAGCCTCCCAAACGCTGAGATTACAGACAAGAGCCACCACACCTGGATGATTTTGCTATCTCTTTTAAGAAAGCACCTCTAGAAGATGGCTTTGATTTCTAGCAAACATGCTACTTAACTCTGCTCCACGCTTAGCACTGCGGGATGAGGCTGAATGTTGGAAGGCCACTCTGGGGCACGGAGGACCCCAGCATCAGGCTCCTTGCTATGCTGTGTTTTCTAAGGTGACTTATCACTTTGCAGTGTATCCGTTTCTAAGATTTCCACTTATATTCCAGATGACAGGACTTCCTAGTTAATCTTTAACTGACATGGAAATGTAATTTTGCAGAATAGCTCCTTCTAGGATGTTCTGATTAATTGAAGATGGAGCACAGCTAACAGAAATGCCGCACACACGACAGTCACCTGAAAGTGGATTTCTAAGTGGGAATCCTAACTTTCTCTTCTAATTGCTTTTGTCTAATAGGATCTGCCCTGGCGTTAACAATTCAAAATACCGTGAAGTCCAAGCGTTTCTATTTTTTGGAGCAAGCCAGCCTTCAAGGTTAAATGTTCCATTTTAGCATCTTTCATCCCAGTAAATGTTTTCACAAAATGCACACTGAAAGAGTGGTAAGAGCTGAACACACTCAGCCCTAAACCACAGTCAGCTCTGTAGGCTGCCTTATCGCTCCCCTTTAATTTAAACACTGAGCTGTGCGTAGATGTTTCCAGAAGCCCAAATCACAATTCATTTAGGGGCAGGAGAGTTCTGTTGATCCTATGGAGGTGGCATATCACTTTGGGGAGAGTTTGTATGAAATCTAATGAATTACAGTAATATGATTTGTTTGTGTGTGGTACTGTGGGTAGTGTCTGGGACCTCGTGCATTCTAGTCACAAGTTCTCCCAGGAAGAGCTCTACCCTCCAACCAAGAGACTGTCTTTCAAAAATTGTTTGTTCTGTCAGCTACCGAGAAGGTGTCAGAGGTCTCTACCGTGTTCGTTTCCTCTTGAGTCTGAGGAGGGAATGAGACAGACACAGCAGTTTGGTAAGAAATTGCCACACCATCTTAAGAGTCCTGCAACTGTCCTTTCCTGCTTCCACAAGCCTGCTTGAATTTGCCTTGAAAATCTTCCGGCCCCTTCCCTTTCGCGTCTCTTTGCCAATGTTTGCAACCTCTGCTCTTTTCAGCAAATGTGGGATTTCGAACTGTCAGGACAGACCTACAGACTGTCTGTTCTGCCTTGGTCTGAGGTTGTGGAGGAAAATCAGCCTCCATTCCTGCCCTCAGGGTGCTTAGATCCATCCAAGATGGATGGTACAATTACATGGGAAGAAAGCTCATTACTCCAGAGGACTATTTAAGGGAGCAAGAGATAATTTTTCTAGCAAAAAGTCACTTGAGGGCAGGAATTGTCACTTGATCACTTGTGAGCCTCCTGGAGAGTTCTTGCTTGCAGTAAGTCAGCAATAAATAAATTCATTAAATTGAACAGAATGTACACACACACACACACACACACACACACACACACACAGAGGCTCATGCCTCACCAAACAATGTTGACTTTTCTACATCTGATACCAGCACCATTGTCCATCACTGCCTGGGGGCACAGGGCTCTGAGGGAAATCCACAATCCACAGAATCCACTCACGCCTACTAGCCTGTTTTTTTTATCTGGTGTGGGGTGGGTAAGGGGAAAAGACACTCACACACTCTCTTAATGGTCTCCTCCAGAACTTTTCTTTATTTTTCTTTTGCATTCTCTAGTCTTTATTTTCTTCTCTCATCCTTGATGGTTTCCCTCTAACTAACTCATTCATTTTAACTCTGTCTTCATTCTTTCCCTTACAGCTTCTGTACCCCAGTCAAATCTTCCAGGCAATAAAAATTACAATGTGGTTACATTCTGTTCTTCAAGTGAATGATTACAATGAATACAATTAAAAAAAAAACCAGCATGTTTTCCACATCCCTTACATGATTAAACATTTTATGTATTACAGGTGAAAAACAACTTATTCCAAGAATCCACATACAGTCATACCCTAGCAATTTGTTATAGATTAACAGTGTGTAAGGAAGCAAGATATTCTTTTACTGGCAGGCTGCATTTTGTGGTTACAAAGAAATGACCAATCACTTTATGACTTATCTTGAAAGGTAATCTTATAATAAATCTTAAAGGAATCACAAATCTAAACTTTTATATATGAAAAAGAATCAGTCAGCTCTACTTTAAATATTTAGGGTGAATACCCACTTATTAATAGTGTCTTATATTAGGAGATTGAGGGCAGAAGTGGGTATAAGGAATTAATCGTCACTTTTGGCCATCAAGCAACCCTAGCAAGGAAGGCACATCAGTTAATGAGAATTGAGATGCTTTGTTCTTGTTCCCTGACCTTAACCAGGTCCTCACTCAACTTGTGTCTTTCTAAAACTTTAGATTGTCTTCTTGGGTTTTTCACCTCAAAGCTATTTGACAAAAACAACGTAGTCTAACTTTAAGTTATTTTCAAAGCTTTGTTTCAGCTATGATTCACTCCAAAACCTGTGAACACAGCTCCCAACAGTAAGGTTAAAAGACTTTAAACTAGCTGGGCTACAGGGACACAATTGATTTTCTTAATCATTAACCGAAGCCATGGTCTATGTGGCTCCTCATTAGAAACTCATGCGTTCTAGCTGTGTGACACTTCCTTGTTTTATTTTTTTATCTTAAAAGCTCTATTTAAACTAACATTATTATTATCAATTAGACAGTACAGCTTAGGAAGACATCATCTTCATAATAGTCCATAGGTAAAAATGCCCAGTAGAATGGGATGTTTCCATGAGATAAACACACTACATTACAGGCAGTGGGGTTCTCCCTGCACCCCTTCACACCATACCGGATACCAGAGAAAGATGGCAGCAACAAGGCATTCCGGAATCTGTGGTCTAGGGTCCTTGCCTATCTGAGATTCACGCATCAGGTATTCATCTTCTGGTGGGCTAATAACCCTGATGTCAACTGCCTTCTGCTGCTTCTTTGACATGGCCACCAGCAACTACCCTTAGAGTTAACTACCCCTGGGTCTTAGGCTAGATTTGGTACCCCGTTCTTGTTCTCTTTGATGACCCATGTCCCAGTAGCTGCCAAAACCTTTGGAGCCCTTTCTCTCAATTCTCCCAAATCATTTCCCCATCAGTGCCCTCTACTCTAGTAGAGCTAACACCTCTCTGAGTAATGGTAATGTGTGCCCATTCTCCCTCACCAGGCACCCTTGAGTACATGTGCCAGAGGAGCTTGCAGATGTCCACTGTTGACTGCCTCTTCTCCTAACCTTACCTGGCACCCTCTGCTCTGCAGGAAGACTACTCATTCTCCCCGCTCCACCCCTCCATTCCTACTTACGCTCCTCCTCTAGGCTGAGTTCTAAAGTCCTTCCACTAGGCCCTCTGTCTTCACTCTTCAAAACCCTACAGTTAATGCCACTCAGGGGTTTCAGTCAGAAGAGAAAGTGATTCTGGCCACCCTAAATAGGGCGAGAGAATTGGTTAGAAGAGCGCCAAGTAGTACCAAGTAAGACAAGACTTAGAACCAAGTGCACTAGCTGCTGCCGGAGGGAAGTGATGGGCCCTTTCCATCTCATCCTTCCTTGCCCTTCTCACTATTTACACAACCATTTACACAAGCGTGCATTTTATTATACAGCATTAGATATTGCATGTCACCTACTGAAAAGTCAAAGCAAGTAGGAGTATGTGTTGAGGCTGCATGCAAACACCATTTTGTGTAAGGTACTTGAGAACCTGTGGGTTTTGGCATCCCAGTGGGTGAAGAGGTCACAGAAGTCACTGCTCATGAATACGAGGGACAATGTACTCTCAGAGGCCCCCAGAGGCTGATGACCACAAGCAGCAGGCTTATCAGTAGACCTTGAGCCTCTGAAATCCGACTGGAGTGGCATCCACAACGTTACCTCATGTCTTAGGTAGGGTTTATATTGCTGTGAAGAAACACCACGACCAAAAGGCAAGTTGGGGAAGGAAACAGTTTATTTGGTTTTCACTGAAGGAATTCTGGATAGGAATTCAAACAGGAAAGGATCCCGGAGGCAGGAGTTGATGTAGAGGCCATGGAGGGGAGCTGCTTACTGACTTGCTCAACCCACCTTCTTTATACATCTCAGGACCAGCAGCCCAGGGATGGCACCACCCACCATGGGCTGGGCCCTCCTCCATTTGATCACTAATTAAAAAAATGCCTTCCAGCTGGATCTCAGGGAGGCATTTCCTCACGTGAGGCTCCTTCCCCTGATGACTCTAGCTTGTGTCAAGTTGAAACACAAAACTACCCAGGACAGGTTACTAAGGGGGAGCTGCTGAATGAAGTTCTCAAGGAGGAAGGTCGGGGAAGGGGAATTCCCAACTGTCCCTGTACCGTAGGAAAGGCAGAAACTGGTGCAGCTCTGCTAGGCACCTCCTGGGACTGAGTGAAAGAAAAAGCTTCCTGCTGAGCAGAGTTAAAGAGGAAACTAGTAGGCAGAGCTACATGTCAGATGCCTTAGTAAAATAAACCACAGCGCAAAAGGCTGATGGGATTTTAAAGGTTTATACTCCTTATTCTTTCAAATAATAAGTTATCAAAGCCATTTTAATACTAAAAGAATGGGTACAGAAGTGAAGTAGAATGCAGAGCTATACGCGGTGTATGCTTTTCGATAAACAAGCTTTAAAAATAACCGTATGTCTTTCATGGTGGGCCTTGTCGTGGGTTTAATGGTAGCCCCAAAAATGTGTCTCTAGAGAGAGAAGAGGAGATGATGGACTGGTACTGGGGACCAGACATGTTAGCACAAAGCAGACATTGGAATGCAGCAGACCCAAGTCACAGAGTGTTAGAGCCATGAGTAGCAGAAGAGGTAAGGGAAGGCTGTTCTCTGGGGCCTTTGGGGGAGATTCTGGACTTCAGAGTGTGGAAAGGACACACTGTGCTTTATATTGCCTTGTCTAGTTTGTTAAGGTAATTACCGGGACTATCATAACACCGTAACAGCAACATTAGGAAGGCAGTACAGGCTTCTTAGGGTAAATTCCCCAGTCTCCCTAGGAGCCAGCGCTCCAGTCTCCCGACATTGGAAGACAAGAAGGTCTCTGATGAGACTGTGGTGGGCAATGGGGAGGTTTTATTTTTTTATTTTTATTTTTATCAAGGAGAGATGACAGGAGAAAGCCATTTTTAGCAAGGTTAAGAGGACACCGCCACCTAGTATGAAGGCGGCAGTCATGGCAAGAGCGAGAGTTGTGACACACAGCTCTGCCCAGCTCTTTCGCTGTTTCGGGTTTTGAAGATGTGAATGGGCATTAGAGTGGATATGTCCAGATCCAGTAACAGTTCATGGTAAGTATTGCTGGGGCAGGATCCTGTGATGGAAATGGCAGGGAAGGCATAGTTAAATGTTTGAAAACTGTGACCTGGAAGAATTACGATATGATTGGACTGTTATGGGGTTATGGGGTTATCTGGTGCCCCTCTAATTTCTTTCTAGGGTAGTAGGTGACTGGGCGATGGGTCACAAAGAGGTCTAAATGGCATGTGGTTTCTCCTGGGAGTTGAAGTAGATTCTAGGCCAGTGGTTCTCAACCTGTGGGTTGGGGAGTTGAATGACTTTCACAGGGGTCATCTAAGATCATCAGAAAACAGATACTTGCCAGGTGACGGTAGCGCATGCCTTTAATCCCAGCACTCAGGAGGCAGAGGCAGGAGGATCTCTGTGAGTTCGAGGCTAGCCTGGTCTACAGAACTAGTTCCAGGACAGCTAGGACTATTACACAGAGAAACCCTGTCTTGAAAAACAAACAAACAAAAACACAAAAGAAAGAAAAAATAAAGCAGATACTTATATTTAATTCATAACAGTAGCAACATTACAGTTATGATGTAGCAATAAAAATAATTTCAAAGTTGGGGGGTCATCACAACGTGAGAACTGTATTATAGGGTCACAGCATTAGGAAGGTTGAGAATCACTATGTTAGGCCATGGCAGAAGCTATGAGATGAAGAGCTGTCTTGGGAAGGACATTAGGTAGTCGAGCAGAATGGACTAGCCTTGAGATAATGCAGATAAACTGGAGTTCTTTGAGAGTATAGTTTAACTGGAACTGGGGTATACAAAAGATGACTTTTCATATTTCAGGGACTGGGGAGGCGGCTCGGTGATAAAGTACTTGATATGCAAACACTAGGGGCAGAGTTTGAGTTCCCAGTATCCATGCAAATGCCAGGTAGGTATGCAGCACTCAGGAAGTGGAGACAGGGGATTTCCCCCTTGCAGTCTGGTTAGCTGCAGTAGCTAAATCAGAGAGCTCTGGGTTCAAGTGGGAGCCATCAGGGAGAATACCAGACAAAAACCATTTGATCTCCATAAACACTAGCACAGACATGTGCTCATACATACATGCACACCACACGCATACATACAGAAAAAAATCCGACTCACAATGAAAGCAAAAAACCACATCCTCTTTGGGAATTTTGCTGTCGATGCTTGGGAGACAACTCCTCGCAGGCAGAGACAGGTTGGCTGGAAAAGCAAGGAACGAGAATAAAACACCTTACAACAAGACGATGGACTGTAGACAACAGCAAAAATGCCACCTGTTTGAAGGAAAACTAGGTGGGCTAGGGTTTGAGAAGGAGCGATTGAGTTTAGATGCAAGATGCCATTGGGGACTGTTTCAGTTTGTATTCTATTGTTGTGAAGAGACACCATACACATATATACTCACACACATATAAAACTCATGTATATATTATATACATACACAAATATGCATTTAGCTGGGGTGTTTATTTACAGTTTCAGAAGCTTGGTCCATTATCATTATGCCAGGGAGCATGGCAAGCGAGCAGGCAAGCATGGTGCTGGAGAGTAGCTGAGAGCTAAATCCTGATCCACAGCAGGCAGAGAGACACAGCAGGCCTAGCTTTGAAACCTCAAAGTCCACCCTCAGTGATACATCTCCTCCAACAAGGACACACCGCCTAATCCAAGAGTTCACCAACTAGGGACTAAGTATGCAAACACATAAGTCTATGGGAGCCGTTCTTATTCAAACTTCCCTAGGGACTTAACAAAGAATCAGTGAGAGAAGCAGTCTGAGGCCACTACTCAAAGCAAAAGCTAAAGAATTGGGCCCATATCCCCCTACTTATTTAGAGTAAATGGATTTTAAATAGGGTTAAACTATTGCCTGGCGGTCTGCTTTTCTTATTGTAAATCTAAGTATTAACAGGATGACGTCTGCACAAAAGGATGAATGGAGATAGCATCTCAGACTGGAAGAGGATGTTGGATATGCTGATTTTTTTTAACCTAATGCCCTCCTGTCAGGCTATGTGCCAAGTACTTTACATAGGAGACGGGTAAACATCTCACGTGATCAAGTTGAGAAAGGTTGTGAACCACCTGTGTAAGGTGACACAGTTCAGGAAGCCTGCAGTCAGATTGTGCTATGACTGCAGTGCCAAGCGTCCTCAGGTTTACCCATGCCTGGGAACTTCCTTTGGGGAGGAAGGCAGCTGACTGGTCACTTAGGGTGAATTGTTTCTGCCTTAATAAGGAGGAGCCAAGGGCCAGGGTAGAATCTCATTAACATAAATGTGAGCTACCCAACCAGAAAACGGAATTCATTTGAATATTAGGGCTTCCTTTGGGGAACCAGGAGAGAAGGAGCTGGGAGAAGAAACATCTGGATTCCTGTGTGTAAGGCGTATGTGTTCCTTCCCTTTCCTCTAGGGTTCTAGGTTTCCAAGTTTGCTTATAGGTTTGCCACTGCTCAAGGCTGAGTGAGCAAGAGCGCCTTCTAAAGCCTTTCCAGCCTCCCCCTCTACTAAAGGAGAAATCCCGGGCTCCACAGAGAGCTGGCCTGGGCGCCCGGGAGGCAGAGGAGGTCGGGTTTCCTCTCCTCCCCCTAGGAAGTGGTCCCGCCTGGGAGGATGGAGTAAAAAAGTGTCTGGTTGGGAAAGTAAATAGATGCAAGGCAAATAAATAAAGAAAATGCCCACAAGCAATTACTGGGAGGAAGTGACATTTTTATGTAAGTCACTTTTCTGACGGACACCAGGCCTGCCTGACTGAGAGTGCCGTGGGAATGCTTCCGGGGAGGGGGTGTGTGCGGCGGGGGGGGCGGGGGGGTAGTCGCTGTAAGAAACCGACGCACAGCGGGGATGCGGAGACCACCCGGTGGGACTCTGGGGTTGGAAGTCGCACAGCCTTCTCCTTCCTTCCCCTGCCCGCCTGCCCCTCCAACACCGATCGAGAGCGGGTTGCTGCGTGAAACCCGCAGGCGGCGCTTTTCCCGGGTCCGGCCGGGACTCCCAGGTGGGTCCCCCTCCCGGCGCGCGCCGAGCTGGGCCGGCCCCTGGGCGGCGTCACGGAAGCCGGGGAGGAGCGCGGGCGGGCGGGGAGCGCGCGGAGGCGGGCGCTGCGCGGGAGGGTCGCCGCCGCGGATCGCAGGCCGGGGCGCGCGGCCGAGCGGGCGGCGGCGGCGGCGGGGAGGGCTCGGCGGCGGGCAGGCTCGGGGCTCCCGGGCCGGCGGGGTCCGCCGGGGCCGGCATCGTCCGCCCGGCGGCGGGAGGAGGGAGCGGCGTAGACAAAGAGCGGCATCTGGGCGGGCGCAGCGCAGCCGCCGCCCCGGGACCCGCGCCGCTGCCCTCCGGCTTCGGCGTGCGGTGTGTAGCGAGGTAAGGCGACGGGCGGGGGCTGCAAACTTGGGCGGGTCGGCAGAGTTGGGAGAGAGGGACGGGCGGGCAGGGACCGCCCGGGAAGGAGCAGGGAGCGCGTCTCCCTGCGCGCCCCGCTGGTGCCCTCGGCCCCGCCGCGGCCTGGGCGTCTCCGGGCACCCGCACCTCGGATCCACACCTTTCTGCGAGCCCTCGCTTTCCCTAGCCCCGGGCTGGCGTGGGGGTGGGGCGCCCTCCACGGGCGGACACCGGCAACCGAGGACTGAGAACCTTCGGGAGCACAAGCTGCCCTGGCCTGCGGGCAGGCGTGGGACCGAGCCGTGGCCGGGTCGCCGGGCGCGCGTGCCTGGGGAGAATAGCCTGGGATCTCAGGGCCCCGGCGCTAGGAAGTGGGAGGCTGTGATGGCCGGGGAGAACTTACTGTATTTAGTAGAACTATTCGTGATCGGCACAAAGCTTCTGTCACGTAAGAGGTCCGTGCCTCCTTGCAGGGCGCTTTTGTGCCTGGTTCCAGTCCCTGCTCCCTGCCCGGCATTTCCAAGGCTTAAACCTTCCGAGCCAAAGTTTCTCCCAGCCGCTCTGCCCCTTCGGTTTATTCGTGGCGATTTAAGCAAGTGGTTTGCAAGAATTTGCTGTGTGACTTTTACTGCCCTGACGGCACCTCCCTTTTGAGCACTGTTAGCTTGGCATTGTGTGGAGGGGTTTGATTTGCAAAACGCTGTAATTTATACACAATAAGGATTCTCCTAAAAGGTGTACGCGGGTTGCTGGATGGTGGTTAATGGATAGCAGACGTGACTTAAAATAGTATTGAGACTTACAGTAATATTGAGAACAGCTTGGGGACACAGCTGGGCGCTAAGTGGAGTGGGCCCTGCCACCCTAGCCTGTTCAGGTGGGCAGTTTGCCCCCTATTTGACTTATTTTGCTAACAGGTTTAGGGCTAGTCCTGCCAAGTTTGAGTCTGCCTGGGATGAACAGGTCCCAGTTTGCACTGTAGGTGCACAGGCCTGTTCCTTGGTTGACCTCAAATGAAACAGACCATTGCCAGTGGGCATAGCTTGCTAGGTGCCCTCTTTTTCTGCTCCTCACCCACTGAAGGCTTTTCTGCAGGGAATTTTGAGGAGGAATGAAAATAATTTTGGGCGTGTTTTAAGGCTGGGTTTTTGGTATAGTTATCAACAGTGGTTTTCTAGTGTAAAGGCCACTACTTTATCAAAACGTCTAAAATTGTGCTTCTGGGCACTCCCTCCATTCTCTTTCCAAGAGTTTATAGATACAGAAACTTAGAAACAGACTTTCGTGAATTGCTCAGGTTACTAGAGCGAAGGCAGCCAGTGACCACGAGAAAAAAAGTGCATTTCAGACAGTGAAGGTTTCAGACCTTTGGGCTGTTCCTAAGTGACCACAAGGGACCATCCTACCTTTTTAACTTTCTTGCTCCTGGTCGGTTAATGTAGTTTTGATTGAAGAAAGAAAAGGTCCCAGTGGTCCGAGACCGAAATCGAGAACTTGGTTCGGCTGTAAAGCTTGGAGTTCTTGGCCTCTTAGCTGTGCAGTTTCGGGGTGGAGAGTTGCTGTGGACAGCTGGCTGCTTGCTAGCTAGCTGATCAGCCAACCTGTGGAGAGACTGGCAGAGCATATAAAAGGTGCTTTCCAGCTCCCAGTAGTCCGATTCCAGGCTTTCAGCTTTTCTTTCCCTACATGCTCCTTGCTTCGGTCTTTTTCCTCCCTGTTCTGTTTGACCCTGTCATATTCCTGACCTCTGTCATGAACACTGGGAAACTGAACATTCCCAACAGACGACGGCTTCGATGTGTTGGGGAAATGCGCTTTCATCCTTGTTAAATCTCCCTGCGTTTTCCTTGTTGGAGCGGACTGGATGACCCCTTGAAAACACCCGGAGACTCGTTGATTGCATAGCGACCTGGAGTTCTTTTTTTTTTTTTTTTTTTGATCTCTTGCATTAGCTTAATTTGCCCTGGCAAGGCCAGGCTGGGTTGCTTTGTAAGGCACCCATGCTTCCCTAACTGACGGGCTTGTGGTGCGCACTGGGGCTTGTGGAAATGATTTTTCTGATGCTCAGAATGAGGCTTAATGACGGAAGAATTCCAGATTGCTTGCTGAAAGTGCAGCAAGCAGGCTAGCCAGCCGTGTTTGGGAAAACTAGTGAGCTAACTTTTAGTCCAAATGAACTGGGAACTCTTGACAGCTCCCCCCAGAGACTTAGGAAATTAGTTTTCCCATTCAGAGGGACTTCAAGGGGGGGGGAGAGGCTTCGGAATTGTTTCTCTTTCCTAAAGTGAGTGATGGAAACATTTCTTAGGGTGTTTTCAAAGGACAGAAGTGGAAAAAGGGATACTATTTGTGCTGTTAAATGCCCGCTTGAAGGCAGCTCAGAAAGCGGTCAAAGCACTGTTTTCAAACAGTCTATCAAAGGTATGCAGCCATGGTGAAAATAATTCATTTCTCGAGGTCTTGGGAGTAGCGCGACTTTTAAAAAGACTTATTTTTCAGCAATTCACTACACACATATGGCAGAGAAACGGATGTGAAAGCCTTCTTAGGGAATTACAGCCTCTGCGCCCACCCTGCCCCCCTGGACTACACTTCCATCTGAGGTTTTTAGTCCTCCAGGCCTGAGGTTTTTTGGTTTTTCGAGATAGGGTTTCTCTGTAGCTTTGGAGCCTGTCCTGGAACCAGCTCTTATAGACCAGGCTGGCCTTGAACTCAGAGATCCGCCTGCCTCTGCCTCCCGAGTGCTGGGATTAAAGGCCTGTGCCACCACTGCCCGGCTTAAGTTTCATTCTTTTAGTGGCCTTTTCTCTCCTGTGGCTCACCATCTTGCATCTCAGCTAAGAGGCGGTGAATGTGTCCTGGGACCTCCAACAGAACTCTCTCTGCTAGTTTCCTTTGGATATTTGTGGCCTTCTTCCTAGTTGTCTGCGGTGTTTCCTAACCTGCTGTGGACTTGATGCACACTTCACGTGTGCAGCACACTTAGGAACACATCATTGGTTTCTGGCCTGTGTTACTGAGGTTGGTAATGAAATCAGAATCTTAGCCTAGGCTCAGAACCCTACCACAGCATACCTAGCCTGATCCCTAGGCCTTCCAGACAGTGAGGGAATGTGATCTGGTGGCCTCATTTGGTAAATTCTCTGGTCAGGAAAGTCATCTGTAGTCCCTGTAGTGAAACCTAAAGACAGAAACAAACAAAAAGTGGAATTCCTTTATAGCCCTTTACATATCCTGAAGGTAATCTGACATAATCCTTTTTGTGCACCTGCCTTAGACTTCCTGGCGCCAACCCCTGGCCCCTAGTCATGTGGTGGGCTGCCCAAAAGGCTTTTGTAGTTTTGATTTATGGTCTTACTATGTAGCCTATGCTTTCCTCAAACTGATCCTCCATCATGCTGGGACTGCAGGTGTGCGCCATCGTGCCTAGCTCGAATATTTGATTTTTTTCAATCGATAAGGCTGCCCATGTCAGCTTGTTGTGACAGCTCTGGCTAAAGCACTGGCTATTTTTTGCTAGGAAGTAGTTATTTGGTCAGTGCCCTTCTTTCTGCTGCCTGTATTGGTAATGTTTTTAAGAGAAGGTTCAGGTTTACTCAGTTTAATTTCAGGTTGAAGATCCATAACCTTAAAATGCTGAAGTGTATGAGTTTCAGGACTTCATCTTTTTTTAACAGCTGAATAGTATTCCACAGCATATAGGTGCCACATCGTCACTATCTTCATCTGTGGAAGAACATTTAGGTTCTTTCTGTTTCCTAGCTATTCCACACAGGGTAGCAATAAACGTGGCTGAGCAGGAGTCTGTGGAATAGGATGTGGAGAGTCCCTTGAGCATGTGCCAAGGAGTGCACAGCTGGGTCATACGCTAGGTTTATGTGTAGCTTTTTTTTTTTTTTTGAGGATTCTCTCTACTGATTTTCAGAGGGGCTGCACCCCATTTGCGTTTTTACCAATAGCAGGTGAGGGTTGCTCTTTCCCCAAGGCCTCCCCGGCTTTTGTTGTCGGCCGCTTTGTTGATCTTGGCCATTCTGATTAGGGTGAAGTCTCAAAGCTTTAGTGTGTGGTTCCCTGATTGCTAAGGATGATTAGCGTTTTTTTGAGAAAGCACTACCAAGTTGAAGCCTTTCTGAGCCCTGACACGATGCCATAAATGGAGAATTCCACCCTTGACCTTGTGACAAATTCTCCAAATTCAGGTGGACTAGACACACTGCCTAAGATTACACTCAGTGCATATATAAAGAAACACATAAACTCGGGAGGCAGAGGCAGGCGGATCTTTGTGAGTTCGAGACCAACCTGGTCTATAAGAGCTAGTTCCAGCGCAGGCTCCAAAGCCACAGAGAAACCCTGTCTCGAAAAACCAAAAAAAAAAAAAAGAAAAAAAAGAAAAAATAAGAAAGAAACACATGAATTTCTTGTTTTGACTTGGATGTTATTTCCTCCAAGGCGTGGCGTTTGCAGGTTGTAGATTGGAACGATAATAAATGACTAATTCATCAGCAGGATAAACAGAATTTAGCTCAGGATTTCTGGTTGGGGGTGGAATGGAGTGTACATACTTCAGAGGCTTACACACTTCTGGCTCCGAACAGCCTGTATTGAAATTTCTTCCTTTAAGATGGTTTTAGGAAATAGATGCATTGGCTAGCCAGTTGTTCAGAAGACCTAATCTTCCATATAATGAGATAAGAATAAGATATTAATGTGATTTAGAGTTTACAAAGTAGTTTTTGCATGCTTACTATTTAGCATTCTGTATAGAATGGCATAATTGGGTCTGACTCTCATCTGTTTGAAAAGACTGGGATCTAGGGCAGTGCCAGGCGTTATAGATCCTAGACTTAGGTCTTCTTACTCAGTGCCCTGTCACCTCTCAGAACGCAACAGATGAGGCCACAGTGTCACTGAGTCCTGGAGTATTGTCATAGCCCTTGGGTGTTGTCTTGGTTACAGTTTCTATTGCTGTGATGAAATACCATAACCAAGAACAAGTTAGGGAGGAAAGGGCTTATTTGTTTGTTTGCTAACTTATTTATTGGCTTACACTTCCACGTCACAGTTCATCACTGAAGGAAGTCAGGACAGGAACTAAAACAGGGCAGGAACCTTGAGGCAGGAGCTGATTGATGCAGAGGTCATGGAGGGGTGCTGCTTACTGGCTTGCTCCCCATGGCTTGCTCAGCCTTTCTTATAGAACTCAGGACCACCCTCAGTGAGCTGGGCCCTCCCACAAATCTATCCTGTGCTGAGTTGCAGGTGTGTAGAGTCGTGGTTGGGGCAGTTCACATGCGTGCTCACTTGGAAGAAGAACCATTTGTGTGGAGGCAGACAGGAGAAAATGACAGTGGCTTTGTGTCTTCCCTTTTAGGAGTCAGAGCTGCTTCGAAAGTCTCCCCGCGTGTCCAATGCATTCATTCCTGCTTAATGTGTGTTTTGGTCTGCTTGGTCTTTTGTAGTAGAACACTACAGACTAGGTGGCTGAAGCAACAGTGAATTTACTAAGCATTCTGGGAGCTGGAAGACCAAGTTACCATGTTCTCTGGTGAGGCATGCTCTTCTTGCTAGTATTCTTTTCTCTAACCCGCATGTTTGTTTATTGAATTCTTGATGATTGATTGATTGTATAAGGTCAGAGTAAGGGTCTTTGTTGTCTGAGGAAGGTAGCAATTTTATTAGATAACTCTTATAGCCAGTTATAACTGTAACCTTCCCCAGTTGCATTTTTTTTTTAAAATTATATGTTTGTGAGTGTGTGCAGGTGCCTAAGGGGACTAGAAGAGTGTGTTGGATCCCCTGAAGCTGGAGTGTTAGAGTCAGTTCTGAGCTGCCTGACATGGGTGCTGGGAAGCAAACTTGCCCTCTGCAAGAGCAGTCTGAGCTCTCAGTCAGTAAGCATCTCTCCATTCCCAATGTGATAATATTGCTGCTTTTGGAGATGGGATCTCACTGTGTATCTCTGGCTGGCCTGGACCTCGCTGTGCAGACCATGCTGGTCTCATACTCACACAGAGACTCTCCTGCCTCTACCTTACAGGTGCTGGGATTAGAGGCATGCTCCACCACACCAGGTCATTCAACTATCTTCTTTTTTGTTTTGTTTCATTTGTTAAGACAGAGTTTCTCTGTGCAATAGTCTGGCTGTCCTGGAACTCACTTTGTAAAGCAGGCTGACCTGGATCTCAGAGAGGTCCACCTGCCTCTGCCTCCTGAGTGCTGGGATTAAAGGTGTTCTTCACTCCCAATTTCAAAATATCTTCTTTAATTTTCTGTGTCCAGATACGTTTGGCCTTCAACATCTGTTTTTTTTTTCCAACTCTAAAACTTTAGTCTGTACTAAATATACACACAGTTTTTCTTAAATGTATTTCTTAATAGAGTTTCCTTACCATTGACATTCTTGGATAATCTAGAGTGATTTAGAATATGTGTGTTGAAGTGCATAGGTGATGGTACAAAGATTGTGTGATTGTTGTTACAGAAGTGATAGGAGCATCTGAGGATTTGGGTACCCCGTGGGTTCTGGAACCAGTCTTCCTTGATACTGATGGAGGATTGTATCGTTATTTGGGGGTTAGGGCTTCAGCACGTGAATCTGGGGCTACAGGTCCCATCTGTCACAGTGTAACACTGTGTTCTCAAATGGCTGATTTTAGGACAGGCAGTTGCTTTCAGCACCCAGACCTAGAATCTGTTTATCTTTGTCTGTGGAAAACTGCCAGGGAGGTTTCAGAATAGCGAGAAGTAAAAAGAGAATGTCAGCTCATTGAGTCTAGCCCTCAAATCCCACGGCAGGCAGGGGGGAAGTCTTGGCACTGGCCTTGGAGGCTTTAAGCAGAGCAATTAAAGACAAAAAGGTTTGACTCAGTCCATTATGGATGCTTGCCCTCACCGTGTGGTTTGGCTGTGGGCACTTGCTGTGTTTTGCTTGTGCGTTTCTTCCCCCCCCCCCCCCGCTACGAGGACTTTGATAAATCCAGTGGAGAACATGGTGGGTTTTGTATGAGAAGGAACGCATCTGCTGACCCCTGAGAGTAAAGTGTGGGGCAGGGTGTGCTGGTGAGTGCCCTTGCTGGGCTGTGCCTGGTGGTGTTCAGTGGGACATTCATACCTTCATCTGTGTGTCTTCACCGCCAGTGACCCCATTGGAGGGTGGGGGCTAACCTGTAACTACTTTCTATCCATATACGTCTGTTAGTCCATGCTTCCTTTGTCGCCTCTTTTTGTGGTTGTCCGTCCATTTGTTCAGAGAATCAGCTATCTTTCCTAATTATTTTCTAAAATTTCCAGTGTCTCAGGCTGTACCATCTCCTGGCCTCCTTGCCCTCTGGTGCTGTCCTCTTCATCTGTTAGCTCCCCTGAGTCCCCCAGTCTGGTTATCAGCCCCGTTGATTCTGCCCCCGAAAGTTTGCCTTTCTGTGAAACTCTGCTCTATTCCTTTCCCTTTAACGTTGACATCAAAACCGATTCTTATCACTCCTGCCAATCTGTTCATTGTCCCCTAACTCAGTTGTGGCCATCCTCTTGCATGTGGTGGCTCTCCACCGCCCCAGGCTCCATGTGTCAGGATGTTCCAAGCCCCTAGTGTTACAGATGCATCTGTTGCCCCTGTTCTCCAAACCTCCCTCTCCCCTAAGCTACCGCTGGCTATAATCACGTACCGACAGTGGTGTGCTCATTCTGGTAGACACTCATGTGCTCATGTCTGGTAGACACTGCTGTCCACTGGGGCTGTGCAGGGCAAACCCTCGACTGCCGCGCTCCTGAGTGACTGGCTCTGCCCACAATGCAGCTGGAGCCTGGCTCTTCTTTATGGCAAGAGAGATTGTCTGCAGAAAGCACCGTGGGTATGTGGCTTTTAACGCAGAGTGTCACCCTGTGAGTTCCTCTTGAAGCCGTCATTTGTCAGGAACCCTGCCATCCCATTGAAATGCCACGTGAGTCACCAGTGCCAGCCCCAGATGTGACTTTAAGTGTTCTCAGGGCCACATTAAAAATATAAAAAGAAACAAGTGTTTTTCTTTAGGCATTATATCTGGTGTATATGTATAAAGTATTTATGTATATAATATATAATCTTCACCGCCAGTGACCCCATTGGAGGGTGGGGGCTAACCTGTCCATATATCCATATATGTCTGTTAGTCCATGCTTCCTTTGTCGCCTCTTTTTCTGGTTGTTCATTTGCTTGTCTAATGAATAATTAGATTTTTCTTGTTGTGAAGTCTTCAGAATTCAGCACACATGGTATAGTTATAGCACATACCTTTTCCTTTTCCTTCTTGGTGCAGTTCGAGTGGCCCCATAGCTGCACTGTTGGGGAACTTGGGGGTACACTTTTCATGGTTTATGCTTTTTTTCCAGGTGAAGATAGCTAAGACTGTTAGGACTGCAGAAACGGTTTAGGGTAATGATAGTGAGGCATGATTCCGCTTTTCTTTGGATGTTCACCAGTTTAGTGTAAGGAATGTTTTTCTAAAACATTGTAGGGTACTAAGATCATATTGGACTGAAAAGTACACACACACATCATCAATGTACTTTGTGTGTTTTATAGATCTTTTTAAAATGCGTTTTTAATGCTAGAGATTAGAGATGTAAAATGTGAACATAAAATAAGTTTTTACATATTTCTGATCAGTGCTAAGTACTTAATCTGTATATAGGTATAGAAGCTAAAATTCTATTTTTGAGTGGTTTTAGTGCACGTGAAGACACACACACACAAACAAACACATGAGCGCTGCACCAGACATCGTAATTACTGTTGTAAGCACATTATAGACAATAACTCATTGAACCTTCACCAGACCTGAGTCTGCCTTTTATTTTCTGCCTTTATTTTGGGAAGAAAAGCAAGGGCACTGGGTTGGCCGCCTGATGTCACAGCCACTCAGCTGGTAGTCTGGGACCACTGTTCTCACCTCCCCCTCTAAGCTAGGCCACCATCCCTGCGTTAAGATGTGTCCAAGATGCATGAACAGAACATAAACTTTCATGATAGTTAAGATTTGAAAAACGCTGAAAGAAAAAATCATTGGTAGGGAGTGGAGCTTGGGTACAGATTTATTCTGGAAACTTCTTAGCTACATGTGAAGGAGGTGCTGGACTTTGGAAGGACTCGATGAATAAGTAAAAGTGCTTCAGTGGCCCGGGAGAGGTGGCTGGGAAGGGTTACCCTGTTCTCCTGTCTGTTCCTTGGTGCCCATCCGACATGACTGAAGCTCTTGAAGATTTCCAGTTTGGCTTCAATATCTTTTCTAGTCAGAGAGGGCAGGGTTGCCGCTTAGGCTTAGTTGACATTCTTGGAAGCAGCTGCTACCAAGTCCCCAGGGAACTATGGCACTGGCTGCCATTCCAGGAGAGTGCGCCTGTACCAGACCTTCCCAAACTTGGCCGGTAGTGTTTGGCGTGCCCTTGGGGTTATCAAGAGGCTTTTCCAGGAGCAGATGAAAGTGCCTGGAAATAGTACCATCTGTCCATGTCTCCATCGATCTTCCTTCAAGGATGTGCCTCAATTTAGTGATGTATGAATGCCGGCTGAGTATTTCAGGATGTCTGTTGCGTCAACAAATATTTTAATTATATCACGTAGGAAGCCTGGTTGCAGAGGCATCCACTGCCTGTTTTCTCTTGCCTCCTTCCCTCAGCTGGGCCCATTTTATGGATAATCACTTTATAAGCTTGTGTGAAGCCTGTATGTGTGAGGCGGGCCAGTCAGAACTGGTAATAAAGTGTTCTTACATTACTGTGTGTGATAGAAGCCGGCTTGATGTTGACATGACAACCACAAGCTACATTAGTGTTTTTAAGTTTAAAAGCATTGTATTTATCTATGTATCTGTCTATCTGTCTGTCTGTGTATTTAAGGCAAGAAATAAAGGGTTCGGGGAGTTACGTTAGAAACTTTTCAGAATCTTGGTTTGGGTGAGCAGTGAATTTAAAGAAACAGGCTCTGCAGAAGCTAGCAGGCTAGCTCGTAAAATGGGCCTTTTCCTTCTCTTGAATTCCCCTTCTGCGCTTTTGGGGTTTCCCTTAATTTCTTCATTCCTGTGTGCGCTTGAGCGCGGCCACTGGGCTTTTCTGCGTGGTCTGTCCATCTGGGTTCGCACACTCTCTTTATGTCCTTGTTCGTGGTCTCCCTAGGATGTAGCCTGCTGGACTTTAGAAGACAGACTCTTAGCCCCTCTGATCAGTCCTCTGCTTTGCCTGGGCGGAACTGAAGCGTGTTTGATGAACCGCTCGTGGGTCAGGAGTCTCGGCGTTCTTTTCAGACTCGATTGTGCCGTGTACAGGCTACACTCCGCCATCCAGAGAAAAGCCGAGTCTGGCTTCTGTAGAAGTGGATTCTCTTTTCATGAATGTGTCTAGTGGGCCAGGGTTCCATGCTAAAGGGAGAAAATAGGTGTTTTTAACATACTGCATGTTAGTTTATGCTCAGCTTTCTAGTCATTCTTGGATCTGATTTGCTATTAGATTTGGGTTGGGAAATAGAGGCAATCTGCTTTTGCAAATCCAAAACTACTTTTTTTCCTCCAAGGTTAATATCTTGAAAAACTTGATGGAGGTTTGAACATGCTCAACTCATGTCTTTAAAACATATTGATTCTCAGCTGGGTTGGTAATGTCTGGAGACACTGTTGTCATGCTTTGGGGTGCTGCAGATGGCTACTGGGTGCAGACTAGGGTGCTGACATCCTGTAGTACACAGGCCTGTCTTCACAGCCAAGGATTTACCGGCTCAGATTGTCCTTAGTTAATGAGTCTTGAGGTGAGTGAGTGCTGTTCTCACTCCATTTGAATGCTTTTTTTAAATATAATATTTATTTATTTATTATGTATACAATATTCTGTCTGTGTGTATGTCTGCAGGCCAGAAGAGGGCACTAGACCCCATTACAGATGGTTGTGAGCCACCATGTGGTTGCCGGGAATTGAGCTCAGAACCTTTGGAAGAGCAGGCAATGCTCTTAACCACTGAGCCATCTCTCCAGCCCCCATTTGAATGCTTTTTAAGTTGGTGACAGTAGACGTGCTGCACAGTTGCTTTTAGGAGACCAGTTTCATTCTTCACTCTAATCAACACAGTGACGATAATACATGTTTAGAACTCCTGAACACTGTTTGTACATCGGTGCTGTCAAGTGTGTAAAGGAGACTCTTCTGTGCAATTGGCTCGTTTTGTCTGGAGTAACGTTAAAGTTTGTCAGTTTGCTTATCTGTGTCCCATCAGCACGTTTGTACCGCATACCTAGGAAGAGCTGATTGTCGCATCCTGACACCTGGCTGGGATGTGACTCGAGTCCCTTGCTCTCAGAATGCCCACCGATGTGGGAATGATGGCGGGCCCTTTATCACTTTCTGAAGCAAAGGCTAATCAAAGACATCTGTTTTCTTAGAAACTTGACACTGTTGATTATCCCGAGAGATGTGTTTATTACTACAGTTCATGGGCTCCAGGGCTCAGCCTGATGGGTTTTGAGCTGGGTGCATGCGTTCGTGTTTTGAATGTTTGAAGTCTGTACGGTCCTTACTCTCTCCAAAGGAGAGAACACAAATACCACAAATTAGACCTTAGGAAGGAAAAGGAAAGGGAAAATTCTAATTTGGCTGTTAGTTGCTGACTCCCAGCGTCTACAGAACTACCGATTAGCCAGCCTAGGATATGATGACTGTCTGAAACTTTTTCCCTTTGTAAATCCTCTCTTTCTTGATTATGCAGGGAAAAATAAAAAAAAAAAAAAAAAAAGAATCCTAGAAATGTGGAGGAGGCCGGCCAGTTGGAGTTGCCTTATCCCGAAAGCTGCCTGTTTTGTGTCGATTACTTCCTGTCCTTGTTCTCCTCCTCTTTTGACTTAATTTCTTATCATTCTTCCTTTTCTGCTGATAGGATAAATACAGTAGCGAAAACTGGTGAAATTTCAAAGTTCCGAGAGCCTTAAGAGCATAGCCCATCTTTTCTTCAATCCTGCCTTGGGTGGATGACTCTCCTCGGGAAACTTAATGGTAACTCTTGGGGCGCACCGGGAACTTCAGAATTTACCGGGTGCTGATCAGTCTGTTTCACTTTGTGTTGCTTGTGGTCTGTCCGGTGTCCTTTCTCCTTCCAGTGAGGGTTGCAAGTTGGATGTTTTGTATGCAGATGTGGAAAGTACCCAGACTGGACCATGGGTTCCCAGCTGGGAATGGCTCTGGGGGGAGAGCGCTGCAGTGTGGCAAACTTGTGGCTGCTTCTGGAAGCTGCTGGCCCTCCCTTGTGGGATGTCTCCTTCAGCCCTTAAGCATCTGCCTTAGGTGGGGATTTCTTGACTTTTCGTTACACTTCGAGCTGGATTAAATTGTATCCTTCAGAATTTGATTAATAGGCTTATCTAAATTTGAGAGTCTGACGTCTTGATTCATAGACTGAGCAGAGAGCCTCTGCTACTGATTTGGCTAGGTACAAAGTTCTTTTTACATTCTCTTGATACCTGTCTTATTTTGTGAAACAAGGGGTTGCCATAGTGTTCCTTGAGTCCAGTTACAGGACTGCCTTTGGGGCTTTTAAGAGTGGTGTAGTCTTTAGTTGGGAGAATGTGTCCATCAAGCAGCATAGATAAATGATTTAAGTAGCAGATACAGAGACCTGCTCCTTGTATCAGATCCTGGATGGTGGTTAGGGCTGGAAGTGGGTAGGTGTGCAGGTGGCAAAGCTGTGTTATTTTTCCTGATCTGGCCTGTGTGGTGGACTACTGTTGGGATTGTATTGTGAATAAGTTCACTTAGTGAATGTTTATCGATACCCCTATGTGCCAGGGCTGTGGGAGCCAAAGACCTACTACCCTCGGGGAGCCTGGAAACTAGCCTGGGGATCTTCCAAGTTCAGTCACCTAATCCTTTTAACAAGTAATTAAAATCACCTTCTTCACGTTTTGTGTTGGAGGCTACGCCACAGAAAGTCTCTCCCACCCTCTGCAACCCCAATAGAAATGTATTTCCAATATTTTGGAGGACGATAATGCTTTCCCGGGTTCCTCGGAAATGGAGGCTAGAATAGTTTGTGACCGCTGTTGGCTACCCCAGCACCCTCATTTTCTCATGGACCTATTTCAGGGGCCCAGGTGAGAGTCAGGCCATTTGTTTGCCCACAGTGAACTCTTGTGTTTTCATTCAGCTAACCCTGTTCTTTTCAGATAATATAAACTCAGCTTGTCTATTTTTCTTTACTTAAAAGAGATCACTAAAACCTATTGCTGCTTTTAGCCTAAGCCACCATTCAGGTGGCACACAGGTAACTAACTTATTTTATGTTTTAGTTGATAGTGGTGTAAATGCATTTCCTCCCATTTTATTTTTGTTTTTATTTATGGTTTTTGAGACAGGGCTTCACTATGCAGCCCTGGCTGGTCTGGAACTCACTATGTAGACAAAACTGGCCTCAGACTTGAAGATCTGCCCCCTCTCCCCTCTGCCTTTCCCGCCTTTGCCTCTTGAGTGCTGGAATTAAAGGCATGGATCACCAGAGCTGGCTGGCTCCTGACCTCGCTTTCTTATTTAGAGTTTGCTTCTTCTGGAGCAGTGGATGTGGCGGATGAGCCCTGTGTGGCCATTGGAAAGGCATGTTTTGTTTTCCCCTAGGTCTGATTTGGAAATTCTTTCGTTTGGAACTTGAAACTGTTTCTTACTCTAGTGTGAATGTTGCTTTTTGCATGAGGGTTGCACCTAGGGCCTCCTGAACTCCTTCTTCTGTGTTTGTAATGGCAGCCTTTGAGATCCAGCACGCAGCCTTGTGCCCAGATGACAAAAGTGTTCTGAAGGTGAGGTGTTACAGAACTCTTTTCCAGAGGTGGACAGATGTTGCCTTTTATGTCTAAACTCTGGTTAGCATAGGAAAACAAACTAGTGTTGCCTGTCAATGTATGTAGGACCATGATCACTGATGACTAATTCATACTGAAGCAGCCCCATCTCCTTTGGCTTTGGTGACATGGATTATTGTCATCTGTGAAATACTGTAATTAATTAATGACAGACTGTAGTTGAGGCTTTGTGTTTCTCTTGGACTTAATTTGAGAGTAAACCAAGTTTAGTTTGGAGATAGGAGGTTTGTGATGGGATTAAAGGTAGATTAATGCTTGGGTTCCTGGTTTGGGGCCTTGTTCAGTTTCATCGAATGTATGTTTGCTCATACAGTCTGTTTTATCGTTTGTGTATCCCAGTACACATAGTATGTTCTGTTGGATTTCAGTCATGTAAAAGCCTCATTCCATTGTATTAAACTAAGCAGTAATGCTCTTATTTTTTTTTTATCTTTCTTTTCTTTTTTTTTAATTTGCAAAGGTGCTGTTAAATTCAGAACCTAGAGCCAAGAGCCTTGAGCTTGCTGGGCAAAGGCCCTCCCACTGAGCGGTATCTCCAAGCTCTTTATTTTCTTGAGTACCTTGATTCACCAATTTTTATCAAAGTACAGTTCGTTACTGTTCAAAGGCTACCATGGTTCTTTATGCACGTGTGCACATTTTATAATTTACATGATGTCCACCACCCTCCAAGGATTCCCCTGTATAGCACAAGCTAGCTGTGAGTTTGCTTTGCAGCCCAGGCTTGAACTGGGGATCTTCATGTTAGCGAGCCCTGTGGGCTGGAATTACAGGTGTGTACCACCGTACCCACCAACGCTTATTAAAATATTTTCAGATAATGGGAACATACCCAGCACCACTTTTCCCTACTTCGTTTGTGTGGCATTCCTGTAGGGCCTTGGTCGCATGGAATGATCAGAGCTGATAGATGTCAACAAAAGCCTGTGCTGTGTTTAGAGTTTTACAATTAATACCCACTTTGCTTTTTCTGTCTCAGGACCCCACATTCCCTTTGATCCTGTCGTTCTGGTTTCTGTGGTCCGGCATAGCTTCCGAAGCTTGGTTACCTGGGGTGGTTCCAACGGCACTGGGCAGGTGTTTTGAGCGTGATTTAGTTTCCTCAAGATAAGATTGGGGTTGTGGGCCGAGAGAAGTTCCATTCTCCCCGTATTAAGGGTCACACCCTATTCCATTCTTGTGGCTCTGCTACAACACTGACAAAAAGCAACTTTGCGGGGCGGGGGACTGTATTTCATCTTACAGTTGAAGAATATGATTCTCCATTTAGGGAGAGTCTAGTCACATCCTCGGCTGAGAGCGGAGAATCAGTTCATGGGTGCTTACTGCTCAAGCCCGTTGCTTGTCACTGCAGTTCAGGGCCCAGCCACGATGCGGTGCTGCCCACGTTCTGGCCTACCTTCCTATGTCACATAACCCAGTTAAGAAAGATCTCCCACAGGTGTGCTTACAGACCAAGACTTTCTTCCCTGGCGGTTTTAGATTGTGTCAAGTTGACAGTTAACCATGGTTTGCAACTATATGTTAACTAACCTCAGTCACCTGGTTGAGGTATAGGCTTCTCTAATGTTGATCTTTTCCCTTCTTTCCATCCCTGGCCTTTGGGAAAAGTCATTTTTGGAGCCTGTCTTTGTGCCCTTCCACCCGGATTGGTTCTGTCTCCCGTAGCTATTTGGAACTCCTCACGGGAAACGCTGACCTGTCCAGCTTGCGGGAGGATGATCTCAGCGACTGTAGAAGGCGTGACAGCATGGCTTCTTGGTAGAGGAGGTGAGAGGGCGGTGCTTTATCATATTTCTAGAATGTGGTTTCCGGATGAGGAGAAGTGCAAATTCTCGGGGCCTGCTTTGAACTTAATGACTCATTCTTCAGAGACAGATTGATCTGGAATCGTGTGTTGGATGAGTTCCCCAGGGGATCCTGACCTGCATGGAAAGTTGAGGGCCTCTGCTGTGGATTAGTATCTGAGCCCCACTCGTCGCTTCGCTCTTGTGGAAGCCCCGTGCTGCTGTGTATACTGCGTCCCAAGGCTCCATGCAGGAGCTTTTATTCTCCCTGCCTGTGCTGGCTGGTCTTACGTCAGCTTGACACACAAACTAGAGTTATCTGAAAGGAGGGAACCTCATGAGAAAATGCCACCGTTAGATCCAGCTGTAAGGTATTTTCTTAATTAGTGATTGATGGGGAGGGCCCAGCTCAGCGTGGGTGGTTCCATACCTGGGTTTGTAGTCTTGGGTTCTATGAAAGCAGGTCAAGCAAGCCACGGCGTGCAAGCCAGTAAGCAGCAAGCACCCCTCCATGGCCTCTGCATTAGCTCCTGCCTCCAGGTTCTTGTCCCGACTTCCTTTGATGATGAACAGTGATATAGAAGTGTAAGCCCAATAAGTAAATAAATAAACCCTTTTCTCCCCAGCTTGAGCTTTGGTCATGATGTTTCATTGCGGCAATAGAAACCCTAAGTAAGACGCCACCCCTCCCACAGTTTCCAGCACCTAGGACTGACTCCCTTTCTATGAGTCTGTGGTCCCCTTCTTTCTAGATAGACAGCTTCACTTCTCGGTTTGGTGGTTTCAGATTTGCAGTAGTGGAAGAAACTGAATGACAGCTCTGAGATCTACAGACCTCTGAGGCAGTCTGGGCCAAGAAATGGAATGGAGGTCCTGAAATGCTAAGTCTGCCAGAAAGCAGTTTCATTTGAGGGGAGGGAGGGATGCTCAGACCCCATGTGGATGGTGTTCAAGTCAGTCAGAAACTCCTAGCAGATCTTGAGTTTGCAAACTTACCCAATGGGTGTGCTGTGAAATAGCTCTCTGGCTCCGAGGCAGATCCCTGGTTGAAGTAGGTGGACAGCGGCCTAAAGTGGCTCTGCAACCTTGGGGTCCAAGTGGCCTTTGACTCAGGTGTTGCCTGTGGAGGCTCTGGGTAGGGATAGGGTTGGCATGGTGGTTCAGATCCAGTGCTGAGACCAAGCGCCTCCAGATAAAGAGCTTGCTTGTCATGTGATGTGTTTGTTAAGTCTGCTCCAAGCCTGCTCTGGCTTCCTTTCTTACCCAGCCTGCCGAGCTGGGCAATCCCCTGGCCCAGGACTATGGGAAGCTTTGAGTGTGCTCTGGGCAGGAATTAGCTCAGAAGCTAGCTTGGGGAGCATCTTGAAGACAGCCTTTTTTCTCCATTGGCTTACTGATCTGAAGAGCTGTCTGCTTTTGGGGGTGCTGGGAGAAGAGTGCTTGGTCCTTCTCTTGAGGGCATACAAGGTCATAGCCAAGGCCTGTAGCTTCTGTTCCCATGATCCCCCAGTAGTGATGTCATTTGAGTGTGAGGTCAGGGAACAGCTTACTCCTCTGCATCTCCAGAATGACACAGGTTGCAGTGCCTCCTTGCATTTATACGAATATTACGGATGGCACTGTATTTGCCCAAGACTTGAGATTGCAGAGCGTGTATCACTGTCTAGCTAGATTTCTGTGTTATTTGTTTAGTTTTTATGTATTTATTATTTGAGACAAGGTCTTTCTATGCAGCCCAGACTATGTAGACCTGACTGGTCTTGAACTCATAGTAATTCGCTTGCCTCGCCTCCTAAGTGATGGGACTAAAGGTGTGGGCCCACCTGGCTCTGTTTGTCGTTTTTTTTTTTTTTTTTTTTTGTCTTGTTTTTAAAAGAAAAATCAGCAGTAGTTAGCGATTATAATTGTGAATTTCAGTGGCTTTGTATGGAAGTCACTTGACTCCTTGACATTTATGGGCTGGGGATCCTTCAGGGCTGGTTTGTGGAACTGCCTGCCTTGGGGCTTTCCGGTCACAAGGCTGCTGGAAGCCCCAGATGCCAGTGGGAGGGACCTGGGCCAGGGGCTTCTCTATATCTCCTCCATTCAAACCACGGGAGGCCTGGCCTGCTGGGCAAGCATGGGGGTGGGCGGGGCAGGCCTGTGGTCAGTAGTCCCCTCACTTCAGCCTTCCTTTAGAATCAGAATAATTCAGAAACTCTTCTCTGAAAAGCTGGCTCCTCTCCGCTCCAGCCCTGAATTTGGGATCTAAAGGTTTGTTAAACCAGGTGGTGGGGACCAGAGGGTGAGGGCCGATGTAATACAGGGTTCAGGTTTATCTGCTGCTGATGACCTCAGAGGTGTTTGTGGACTTGAGATGGAACAAAGCAAAAGCAAAACAGGCATTTTTATTTTGTTCAGCATTAGTTCATATGTAGTATTTCCTTCAAGTGTGCCTGTAGTGGCAGAGTCTGCAGCTTTTGCAGTTACTAGGGAAATGATGGCTGTTTGCTGAAGACAGACCCTGTTCTGTGTTCCTTTGACCTCTTGTTAGGTCTGCACCTCTACCCTGTTGTTCACTGTGTGCGTAAAGAAGCCGGGCGGTGACTGTATCAAGTCTGGTTTTGAATTCCGAGTTACTAAATGTTCTGATGTTTAAATAGCCTAAAACCAAAACCATTTAAAACCAGGGAACTCTTGAGGAGGAGTCTTCAGCCTCAGTATTGTATCACTGGAAAAAAAATCAGCAGTCGTTAGAGATTTATAGATGCACAGGGCACAGGAAGACCCGCTTGTCTAGAGCCAGCGTCATCCTGTCTTTCGATGATGATAGTGCCCCTGCCACTGGCCAGAGGCGCTCCGTCTAGGCCTTACAGGAAAGTAGCTCAACTTTGTCACCTAACAGAACTCTTTTTCCAGCCTTGTGATGTTTTATCCACCTTCAGGTAGATAACAAAATATATTCTCCAGAAAAAAAATGTAAACATAATTTTATTTAAGTTTTGAAAGGGGCTCCATCATTGTTTTTGTAAACGAAATTAATTATTTAAGTTGTCCCTTGGCTAAAAACACTAATGTAAATGTGTTTTGGGATAACTGGTTGTTTCATAGTATGGCAGTTGGGTTGGGGCGTTTTAAGGACTTATGATGACTTCTAGGAACAGGAAATGTCAGTAATTTGAAAACTCTCATGCATTAAGGCTTTTTGGCTCTCTGGGGTACTGTGGGAAAGCAGCCCTTGGCTCTTTTGACCCCGTGTTTAGAGACAAATGCTGTGAAATTCAGGGATAAGAACTGGCACACACATTGCTTGCACTTGGCTTCTCTGGGCGCAGCATTGTAAATACCATAGGTGAGAAATTCCCTCCCGCACTGGCCTGTGTAAAGGGTCGCTCCACAGCACCAAGGCTGCGGCAGGGGGAGCTGATATTTATTGAGTACTTAACGGGGTTGAGCATCTCATACCTGTTGTCTAATTCGATTCTCTCTATAGCCCTGCGAGGCTGCCCTTAGCCTTGTTTAAAGATGAAGTGGCCAGCTTGAGGGAGCTAAACAATTTATCCAAGTGCTGGTCTTGGCAGCTTTGCTCTGGAGCCTTTTCCTGGGGGTGTGTCATCTTTGCACGCCTCTGCCGGCATGCTTGGCGTTGGCCACAGCCATGATTCGTAGGCGTGTTGCACCTGCATTTTCTAGGTTAATGGAATTAACCTTAATTATTTTAGCCTTGGAATTGGAGTGGACATGCTCCCTTCCCTGTGACCACAAGGTCCATATGTTTATCTGTGGCTCCCATCCCAGGACTGCTGCTTTCAGGGTTCAAGCACAAAACACAGTGAAGCTGCCTCAGAATTTGATAGCCAGTCTGTCTGCCTGGGAAATAAAGCAGCTCCGGATGTCTAAAGAGAGGTTTGTAGCTAGGCAAAAACCTTTTCTGTAGGTTCTAATAGAACCCAGTTCATCCCTTTTCCTCCCCTCCTTTCCTTCCTTCCTTATTTACTTATAAACTTATTTATGCATTGCTTTGGTTAGAATCCAGGCCCCCCGATACGTTAGGCAAGTGCTCTACCACTGTGCCACACTCCTGGTTCAAGACCTTGGTTTCTGAGATACAGTTTTCTGGCACTTTTTACTTACTTGGTTCCTGTGAAATATTTCTTTGAGTGGTAAGGATAGCATAGGTTTTTTTCTTCCTTATAGAATGCATCTCTTAATTCTAATTTTTTTTTTTTAAAAAGTACACGTGCTGCCAAAATGAGCACAACACAGACTCGTCAAGACATTTGTAAGAAAGAATCCCCCTCTTGTTGGTGTAGTCTTCTGATCTGTGCATTTGCGGTCTTCATGTTTGTGAGCGCTGTGTCTCATTGTATAATCTCAATATGTCCTCTCCGTCTCACTACTAATCTTTGTAGCGTTTGCTCCTTTTAGTGCAAGCCGTCTGTGGAGTTGCAGGCCCATCCCTGTGCAAGCCGTCTATGGAGTTGGACATCGAAGCTTTCCCTCCAGTAGACCTGACATCTCTACATCTGTCTCTACAGCAGAGTCCTTTCCTCGGCATAAGTCCTAAGAGGAGGCTGCAGAGCTTTATCGTATGGATATCTTTATGGCTCTTGATTCATTTTGCTGAGATGTACCGTCAGAGTCACACCAGAAATCAGTTTTACCCAGGCTTTGCTTCCTTAGAAGTCGGAGTGTATATGGCTGCTCCAGAATGGCACTGGAGTTCACCTCCCTAGAGGATCTTGTCTTAGAACGATGAATAACAGCACCGCTGTTGTTGTCAGTCAGCTAGGATTTGTATCCTCTGTGACTCTGTCTCTTTTAGAATTGGTTTCCTCTTAAGCAGCCCTTGAATTTCAGGGGTAGGGCTGGGCCTCGCTGACTTAGCCCTGCCTCTTGATGGCCCCCATGGGCAGCCCTACTGTGTGTTTACTGGGGAGCGTGTGATTGCTTCTTTGAATGGACTCCCCGAGTGCCGATGAAACACTCTTAGTCTCGGCACGTCCTTTGCTCTGACGAGTAACTGTCACTCTTGTCAGTGGGTTGTTCTTTGGGACACAGAGTTAATGGCAGAGTTGGATTATCAAGCTTTTAGTCAGCTTCCAAGTGAAACAGAGGTCTTGCTGTTCCTCTGTTGAGTAATCTGTTCCCTGTGGACGTTCGGAATGGGTTGCAGGTGCAGCCACACATCACCTAATGTTGGAGGGGCGGGTGTGTTTGAGAAATCTGTCCTGTGGTTTCATGCCACAAACCTAAATACCAGACAGCCATGTCACACACCGGCTAAGTGTGGATTTGACTGTGTTTGTGTGTGTGTGTGTGTGTTCCATTGTTTGAAGGGTCATGATGACAAAACAACACAAGATTGAATTGAGCAGGAGAACACGAGGCAATCAGGAGACACAGTCAGGTCCAAGTATTTCAGACTACTGCCAGTGCAAGGTGGCAGAGTGGTTTATAGTCACTCTTTTTTTTTTTTTTTAAAGGAAAATGTAAGTAGGAGTACAGGCTGATGATAAAATACATACTATAGTAAGTATATATGTTGGGAGCAATCTTGTATCATCAGGTGTAAGTATCCTGCGTACAATTGCGTGTGCACTTACATGTGACTTGTGGCAAAGTAGGTGTGTTACATCAGCATCACCACAAACGTGTTTTGCTATGCCAGGGTAGCTCTGATGTCACCAGGCTGCATGAGGGTTTCTGTTCCATTATCCCTTAAGAGACCACTGTTAGGATGTGATTGTCAGTGACTGAAATTCCATTGCGTGGTGCATGATTATTTGCCATCAATCTGCCATGCCTGAAGCGGTCAGATAGCCGACCACAGGTGCTGTAGGGATTCTAACGTTTAGAAGGAGACATGTTGTGACTGGGCATCTTTGTAGGCATGGACATTGGGCATGGCTGTGTGTTTTCAGCTGCCACCTGTGGCGCTGTTCCATTATGCAGCGTCAGGTGACTAGTACGGCCCACAGGAGACACCTGCTTTTATTACTTCTTGGTCAGCATTTGCTACCAAGCGTGACTCCCCCAAATGACTATTCTAATTCTTCATGAGGTTTTTATGGTGTTTCCCCTAATTTTCCAAGAGTGCAGAAAAGTGACTCTGTGTGGGGTCCCTTATAAGAAGTCTTTTGAGGGAAGTGGGAGGGTGAAGAGGAGATGGCGGAGGCAGTGGGTATGAGAAGCCACTGTGCTAGCAGTCCGAGCTGCACAGAAGTCATGGAGCCCTTCCAGTTGTGAACCGAGTGGACTGAGGATTGTCCTGGAGGTGCTGGAAGGTGTAGGAGATCTTGCTGCCCTCTGTCTTTACCTGCCTTCGATGCCCTCCTCTCCGGGGGCTGCTTTCCTTTCCCACAGTCAATCTACAGTGTGGCCTGTACCAAGGGAACCCAGGGACGGGCTTCTGCAGGCCAGTGTGGTTCTAGCCGCACACCTTGCCTTTGCTCCCAGGGCCTGCCTAGGTTTTGTTCCCTCCATTCTGTTTCCTTCTGTGATGGGATCTATTAGATTTGTTAATAGTTTTTAATGCCTTCAAATTAGTGTCCTGATGGCCTAGTGCCTTCGTTTTCTTGATGTATAATGCTGATCGGACTTGGGAGTGGAGGAGAGTGCTGGTCTCAGAGAGAACCCTGATGCATTTGAGTGTAACTCCTCCTATCTGGGTGTGTGTGACCACTGCGTGGAGACTTAGGTAGGAAACTTGACTGATGTTAGCAGTCGTAGATGGAACCAAGGACTGGTTCTTCTGATGCTGAGCATCATTCCATCTGCAAACCTTGTTTCTGTTTTGAGGGCCTGCAGGGCTCTTTTCCCTCTGTGCTCTTTCTCATTGCGGTGAGTTCTGTGATATTGTGCAGGTGAAGTCCACACTCAGAATGTTGGACAGATGTGCTGACCTTCCCCTCTCCGTTTGGTCCGTTGGCTCTGTCCCGGACGTCCCGAGTGTGGAGTGGAGTCTTGTCTCTTCCTTTCACTCTGTATTCCTGCCATTGTATTGATGTCACATTGTTGGCCCACCGTAGGCTATAGGATGCAAGGGACATGGGTAAATCAGACGTCTAACTTTGACATTACTGGAAACCACATTTCAAAAGTTAGAAAAAAATGCATGGATGCAATTTGTCATTCATTTGCTGCCTCTAGAGTCTGGTGTTCCCTCGAGAGTTCACTGAACACGCCTACATGGTCGCTTGTGATGGACAGCGAAAGCTTAGAAGGCTGACAGCGCATTAACGTGGCAGGATTTTATGCTTTCAGCCTTGTTTCCTCAGTGGTTCCGCTGGTGTTTTGCGGAAGGTATTTTTGTAGATGTTCCAACTCGGTGCACTAAGAAGACACGCTTATTTCGGAATGTCTCTTTCTCCTCACATGTAGAACAGGGCTTGGCAAACAGCTACGGACTGTCTCACCACCTCTTGTGGGATCAGTCTTGTTAGAACACAGCCTGGTCAGGTGTGGTGGCGCACATCATCCTAACACTTGGAAGATGGAGGCAGGAGGATCAGGAGTTCAAGGCCATCTTGATGCTGGATGAGTCCGTGTCTCAAGGAAACAAACACAGAGAAAAGAAACAAGAGAAAAGAACACAGCCTGGATTGTTCAGTCAAACGCTGTTTATGGCTGCCTTTGTGGCAGCATCGTCAAACTGAGTGGCTGAGCTTGTGACCTACAACGGCTGAAACTCTGTGTTTATTAGGCCTTGCAGGGAAGTGCAGGACTGGGGTGGGATGTTGCTGAATTGGAGCCTTGCCTGTCTCTTTCTTGGCACCAGAGCTCTTTACTTTTTTCTGGGGCAGGAGGAGGAGGCAGCCTTTGGCGGAGGGTTCCTGAAACACTGTGTGGTTCCTGGCAGATAGCAAGCCTTTCCTAAACGTTAGCAACACCCACCCCCATCTCTCTCATCCCATGCTTTAATCTGTAGACTTGCTTGTTTCTTCATGGGAGAATTTGAGAGACATTTCAAAGTATCACCCAGTAGAAGCAGAATGTAAGCTACGCGTGCGCACTTCAGATGTGGGTTCAGTGACCCAGACAGGTTTAACAATGAATGTGTGGATTAGTCCAACAGAAGCCATGTCATGCCAACATGTAGTCTGTGTAACATATTACTACGTCCCAGCCTCTCCTAAAGACTCCAGAGTCCGTCTCCATTATGTGTTTTACTCTGTAGCATGTCACAGCTGGGATAGCCACATCCCAAGGAAGCCACCACAGTTGATGGCCTCTAATGCCAGCTGATTGTCTTATAATACTCACTCCTGACACTGACTGTGCAGGACTGGTACATTCCTGACACGCTTTGAGCACCCGGTCCAACAAGACGTCTCCCCCACTTCAGATGCCAGCTGTGAAAGAACCTCCTGATCTGTTATGAGTTCCCATGACTTTCCCTTCCTGTTCAAGAATGCCCTGTGACAACTCCCTCGGTCCGCTTGCAGCCACATGGCTTGTAGAGCTCAACGATAGCTCGTTTATTAGGAAGCATGCAAGTTAGGAATGGCAGGAGGACAAGGACACACAATGTGGCTGGGGCAGAGACAAGCTGCAGAGTTTCTATGCCATCCACATTTCCTTTCAGAATGTCACCCCAAGGGGCTCACCGAACCAGGAAAACCCCAATCCAGTGTTTAAGAGTTAAGACCCTGTCACTTTCGGTCCCCCTTTCCCCTGACAAGCGGCGAATGTAAGGCTGAGATCGCCCACTCTTTCACTGCCTTGGGACTCCATACCACGTCCCTGCATAGGCACAGGCTCAGTTGTGGCCTGCTGGGGCTCATGATCCTCTGTCACTCAGGAAATTCCTAGGTTTTCTGGGAGCCCTGTTTCAGAAGCCAGGAAACAGGCCAGAGATACGTTTTTATTGTTTCCATGACAAGGCCCACCCCTTCCCCACCCTATCCCCACCCCTTCCCCAGCTGGCCAAACCTATTTAAGAACACTTTTCTCTGAGCAGCTGAGGCTTTCTTATTTTCCACTCTCCTTTGCCCTTGGCTGAGTAATCCCGAATCTCACACTGGGCTGGTAACTCCCCCACAGCTCGGCTCTCGGGAAACGAATACAGGAAAATATAGTAACATTACTCGGGATCTTTAAATGTAGCATTGTGACTGCGCTTGCAGTAATTTGCTGAAGAATAACCGAGCGGTAGGAGATAAAGTCTCCCTGTGGGTTTTCTGACAAATGGGCTGTGTGGCTCAACTCTCCATCCTGCCCCACCGCCCTTGTGGGCCCTGGGTAGATCAGACCAACATGGGAGCTCCTCTCAGAACCTCAGTGGCCCTGGGTCTGAGTGACAGCTTGGCCTCGCCCAACCAGGTTTGGCGGATGGGACTGGTGCAGTGAGGTGCTACTGGGAAAATGAGTGTCACAGCGGGTTTTAAGTCCCCAGTGTAGTCTTCAGCCTCTGTTCCTGCTTGCGTGATATTTCTGCATTCGTTTCCCCCTCCTGTTGGGGATAGAAGCCTGGGGCCTTTGGTGTGTCTGGTGAGAAAGCTCAGTCACTTGTATTTTAACATTTATTGTTTTAGGTTTTCATCCGAAGCTGCCTTCAGGACCCTGGAGCCTGAGCGCTGGCTTCTGGTCGTGCCTTCTGTCATCAGCCTTCATCAGGTCGATGGTTTCTCAATGTTTCAGTTGCTCTGGCTGGAAGATGCATTTTGTAGATGGCTGAGGTGTGGTTCTGTGGCTCAGCATCCTGAGTGCCACAGAACAGATCCAGACGAGACGAACAATGCCTGTGTGTAGCCTCACTTGGGCCTTCTCACCTCACGTAGGCCACACGGGTGAGCAGAGACAGGAGTAGCGCCGGCACAGAAGCTGCCCGAAGCTCTGCAGAACTAAGTGGAGCATGGCTGCCGAAGGGATGTCTGAGAGTGGAAAGGCTTAAGCGTTTCTTATTCTGAGCATGGCTCTGCTCACATTCTTTAACATTGACGAGCCTGGCTGAAATGGCTCCGAGCGTCTTCTGACCTATGGTATAACACACTTGGGGGCTCGCTCTAATGCGAAGGAGCGCGTTTGCAATCTGATGGTTTTTAACTTTCCTAGGGGGTAAGATGCACAGCAAGGTTAAGCAGCTTTCCTGTAATTAAGAAGACATGAAACTTCCATTGTGTATGTGTGTGCGTTTGTGTGAGTGATGGTACTTAAAATAGTGTCTGTGGAGGGAGGAGCCTGTAGACTCTGCCGTGGGTAGTCGGTCTGCTCTAGGAAGGCCACGGATCTGCAAAACAATCGTGGCACAATTCGGAGGAACTCGAAGGCCCATGTTATCACAGCGGGTGATAACACCTGGGATGTGGACGGCAAAAGTAAAACTGAGTTGTTATTTGTGTGTGGTGTGTTCCTGTGGGTGTGGTGCACACGCCCGTGCATGCCCAGTGGGGGCCAAAGTCAATGTCAGATGTCTTCCTAGTTTGCTCTCTACAGGGTCTCACTGATGGGTTAGACTGGCTGACCATCCAGTCCCCAGGATCCTCCCGTTCATGCCTGGCCGTCCTACACTGGGGTGACAGGCATGCCCCATCATGCCGGACCTTTTTAGAGGGTGCTAAGTCAGCACCTTACTTTTGCTCAGTGTTTTACCCACCACACCATTTATTCCCCTGGCTCTGGAATTAGTGTTCATTATTTTAAACATGGACATAGTTGAGAAGAATACTGTTGAAAGCCCATTTTTGGCCGTTTGACACTTTCCGCTGCTGAAGGAAGTTGTTCTCGGCGGCTGCTTGGGCTTCGTGCACCGTGCTGGCATGTAACTTGCCTGTAACTTGCCTCTCGTCCCTGTGTTGTCAGTTTTGTTGCTGACACCGTGATTCTGTGGCTTTTTTTTTTTTTTCTGGTAGAGATGTGGGACCTGATTTGGACAGATGGTTGGAGGATACTTTTCACCTTTTCTTACCACACCCCTTAGGTAGAAACCAGTATTTTGTTACGACTAAAAAAGAAAGTTTTTTGAAGGCTGGCATTTCTCATAAGGAGGCAGTTGAGACTTTCTTTGAGTCCATAAACCTTTCCAGAAAAAGCATGGTGGTACTGGCAGCGATACCTAGCCTTTTTCTTCTGCCCAGAGTCTAAGTCCCAGTTTCAAAGCTGCCTTTTGGCTCTGACCCACCTGTCATTCAAATCTGTATTTTTCCCTACAGCTGTTCCCAGAAGCACCCTCGAGCTTCGATGTCCCCTGTCCGTGGGTTCCCCTTCCCTACTTCTCTCAATTTAGGCTTGCGAAGTTTCTGGGAACTCCCTAGCCTCCCAGTTTTGGGGAACTTGGGCTGGTAGAGTCCCGCTTTTTATTCACTCTGCTGGAGGCATACGTGGCAGGGTTGTAGGCAGACGGTGTTAAGGATGGCAGTGAGGTGGCTAGAGGAAACTGAGTGACTCATTCTGGAATCTTCCTCTAACCCCCAGTTTGAGAACCAGGGCCTTACTTTGACTGTTGACTTTTACCTCCTCAAGACTGGGCTGCAAGGTGAGCTTGCCTGCTTGGTCTGGGACAGCCCGCCCAGCCCTTGTGTGAAAAACACGGAACCTTGTCGCTTGCCTGTGTTTAGAAAGCAGAAGGCCGGGGTAAAGGAAAGCATGTCCTGTTTTCCCCTGGGACCCAGTTCTGTATGTCACTGTAGCCCTACTTAGACTTCGTCTTTAGCTAGGCGACCAGATCTCAGACCTACTCTCCTGTCTGTGTTCCCTCTCACCCAGCACGGTGGGCAGTACTGGATCAGGCCTTGGGTGTCACTCTTTGTTTAGCACACAGTCATCAGTATAGAGAGGGAATGCAGAGGACCGTAACACAAGTATTGCCTTGGATCTTGAAGTCTTCCCTGCCCTGTCCCGCATCCCAGACTCCCACCTGGAGCTTTCCTGGCTGCCTCTGCCATCATCTCACACGTCACAGGTATGGGTCATCCCTGTCCTTTCCGTGACTGCCAGGGCTTTCCTCTCCATCAGCTTCCGTCTCCTTTCTTCACCTACAGATGATCTCCTGCTCTTAGCAGCTCTGCCTTCTCGAGAGCTTGCTAAGCAAGGAGTTTCTGTCTTCTGCTTGCTTCACCCAGGAATGTTTCCTCCTCCTCCTCACCTCTGTGTTACCTGTGGTGTAAGGTAACCCCGTTTCCCCAGAGCTGCTAAGGTGGTGTGGTAATTTACAGCCTGGCTCACCTGAGAAGGGGAAGACTCAATGAGGAAATGTCCAGATACAGTGACTCCTGGGCCTGCTGGGAGGGATTTCTTTAATTGAGTTAATTGAGGTCGGAAGAAGACCCACCCTGAGTGTGGGCAGCACCATTTCATGGGCTGGGTTTTGGACGAGATAAAGAGGAGCAAACAGAGCCGCACTGTTGTGCACACACTGACTCACTGCTCTCTGCTTCTGGCTGTGGATGTGAGGTGTCTAGCGCTCCAGGTTTCTGCCTCCTTCACGTCCCCGAATTGATGGATGGTCATCAGGAATTCTGAGCCACCTAAACCCCTTCTCCCTTAAGTAGCTTTGCCTTTCATCATAGCAGCAGGAAACAACTGACCCACCCCAAGCCTGCCCAATGTGATGCTGCAAACAAGGACATCTTTCCTTCTCTCAGAACAGCCTGTGGTGCAGCCCGTGTCTCTGGAGTCTGGATTGGGCCAGTCTCGGAGGGAAAATGTTACGGCCTGTACAGTGCAGCTAGAGCTAACATGATTGCTTCCATGTGTGCTGAGCACCTGAGACATTTTTCTTGTCAGAATCCCCTGAAGAGTATAGTCTCATGTGCTGTCTACATAGCATCACGACATGTTAGGTCTTACCCGCAAGGTGGGAAAGCATGCACAAGGTCTTTATCAGCGCTGTGCCGTTTTATTATGAGGAGCTTTGGCATTCTGGGACTGTGGCCTGGTGGGGGAGGGAATCCTGACTCTACAGACCCCATGGATGACATCAAGGACTATCTGTGTATATCACCTCTAAAGCCTCTTCAGATTGTATGTATACCGAATGAATTATGTGTGGTCCAAGCAGTTTTACATGGAGCGCCGTTGAGAAAAAGTGCTTTCAAAAATTGTTACCGGGTGGACTGGTTTAGAAACTGTCACGAGTACCCTGTCATCTGATAGTAACTTGGCTTTGTAAAAAATGAGTGCAGCGGGTTTTGAGGGGTGGGCTTAACTGTTTGTCCAGTCTTCATTCCTACAGGTGTGGCTGCTCCTTTGTTGTGAATTTGACTATTTCTGTATGAGTTTTCATAGTTTTGAAAATGATTTTAGAATTTCATAGTTTTGAAAATGATTTTGAAATGATTTTTTTTTCTAATTTTGGGAAATGCCAACCTGTGATGTGTCTGGAATCCCGCAGAAGCAGGGTGGAGTCGTGGCCAGTGCAGAATCACCTCGATCCCCACACCTTGTCCTGACCATGCGTTCGTTGTTAGGTTATTTAAGCAAATTCTAGACCAGTATGCTAGGTAACGCTTTTGAGACCGTCTGTAGCCAGATGGCCATTTTTAAGATTTAATTGCAAATTGGTTTTGTTTGAACATAGTTGTTTTCCCGGGTGATTTGTTTATTTTCCCCTGATGCCATGTAGCGCTTTTTTTTTCTTGTCTACTTCTGGGTTGTTTTATGGCTTACCTTAAACAGCTTCTGCTATCAGCAAGAGAGCTGTTTCATGCTGCCTTCTAAGTAAAGAGGAATCAGCTAATTAAGCAGTTTGGAAATTAGTTCTTTCACCCCTTCTCCTCTCACCCTCCCAGCTGTCATCACGGGAGCATCTCACCCCTAGGGTCCAGGCTCTCACAGCTACAGTGAGCCTCCTGTGTGTGTGTGTGTGTGTGTGTGTGTGTGTGTGTGTGTGTGTGTACACAAATAATGCTTGTCTCCTTATGTATAAATGAGAGCATGAGGCCTGCTGGTCTCAGAACCAGAGAAGGAACATCGGAAGACATAATGCTGGCTACACATTGCACAGGGAGGTGATGACTCCTACTTGCGTGTTTCTTTTGCCCTATTTGGGTGCGCTGTTGTGCCTCCGTTGACCTTGTGGCAGGCCTGGGTTCTCCCCAGGTATCCCCAGGGTTCACTTTCCTGTGTAGGGTTGACATCAACTCCTACTATTTCCTATGCATCTTTCAGTGGTTCAGGTGGGGACACCCCAACTTCTGTCCCGTTGTGACACATACATCTTCTTTGTCCCTCATTTCCACAAACATTAAGATATCTTGAAATGGCAGCAGCTTGTGGAAGGTTCAGGGTGTGGGCAGGCCTTTGTAATGGAGACAGTGACAGTCCAGGGTGGCTACCCTCCAAGGGCTGCTTCTGGTGTGCTGTCACCTGCCCATGGAAGGCTGCTGCCATCTGACTATCTTGTCCCCTGGCCTACCTGGGACCTCTGGCACATTTTGATGTGACCGGAAAAAGAAGCCTGTGACTCTTCTCCAGTGGTACTGAGCAGGCTAGGCTACCCAGCGAGCTGCCTTCCTCCTCCATCTGTCCCGGCTGGTTTCAGCCCGGGCCACTTCATGCCACTACAGCTCTTTAAGGAATGGCCCAGCCCCTGGGTTTCTTTCTTGTTTTGACTAAATATGACTCATCACTAGCTTCGATTTTCAGATGACCTCTGCTTCACTCCCGTGGCCTTCGTTGGTAAGTAGAAGCCTTGTAGGTATTCTGTGCGAGCAGAGTCTAGCACAGGGGACGGCAATGAGGCACTGTGAAGGGCTGCAGGAAGCAAAGATTGGAAAATAAGAAAGCTACCCGTGGCTGGAGATGAGAAGCAAGGGGAGTCCTAGAGCCTGCTCTCAGGCCCGGCTCTCTGCTGCTGCCAGCAGAAGCCTTGAAAACTGTGGCTCACTGCTGCCTGTAATCACCTCCACAGGAACTTGCTGTCCTCAGCCAGGAGTGGAGGTGGGAAAGGGAAGCAGGACTTTTGTCTTTCCTGTTGTCTTCAAGGATCACTTCAGGGCCCTGGCAAAGCCCCTAGCCAGAATTCAGCTGACAAGGATCCATGAAATACAGCTTTCTGGCCCTCAGCCTCAGCCGTGTGGAGAAATGCCTGTGAGGTCCTGATATCAACCCACACTTGGTACCACATTCTCTTAAGTGTGGGTGGACTTTAATGACCCAATATTCAACACCTGGCTGGGGGTGAGTAGCTTGAAGTAGCTGCTGCCTAATCCCTGTATGGGTCAGTGTAATCGGGCTATTGAAAATATGCTAATGATGCAGAGAGGCAGACCTACCAAAACTGGAAAACACAAAACCAAAACTTAACATGACTCTTGGCAGGCCTCTCTGGCTCACTGTCCTAGGGTTGAAGTTGGTTTTGGGAACCTGATGGAAACCATTGGCTCTTCATGGCACTTTGGTTGCCTTTTGTAGGCTGGCTGTCCCTCTCCCAGTGTATGTGGTGGCAAAATGGACTCCACCCACAGCATAGAGGCACAAATAAATGTTCGGGCCAAATTTTCCTTATCTGGTTGATATTCTATCCCTCAGGGAGGGGCATCTTTGCTCTAGTTCAATTAGTTGCCTTTCCGGGTCAGTCAGCTGACTTCTTCCTGGAGGAGGAGAGTGGCACAGAAGAATACACCTGCCCTGATTATTGCCAGGGAACCATGGGAAGGACTACGGCAGCAGCCAGGACAGAGACAGTAGTTTTGGGCAGAGTCCACTGGGATTTACTCACAAATCAAATGGTACCTCTGTCACAGGTGATAGAGGATACAGTGACTGTCAGCCGTGGTTACCATTGCTTGGTGTCTCTGTGTGTCTAGGCTGGGAACTGCCGCCGACGTTACTTTGTTACTGTTCTTGGTAAATACGTGCTGCTGCCGTCGTTACTTTGTTACTGTTCTTGGTAAATACGTGCATCAGCTTGTGCTTTTGGAATAAGAAGACAAATATGAAACTCAAGAGCTTTAGGAGTTTGCTCTGAGAGGAAATCCTTCTAAACTCAGAATTTCATTTGCCGTCGAATATCAGCTTTGAGTAGTAAGATTAATCCATACTGAGAATTGGTAATCAAATGTGTCTATTAGATTCTCTCCTGGGGAGAAAAAGGGACCCATCGAAGGGTGCCTTGTTCTGTTTTCTATTGCCAGTAATAGAATAATAAAGAAAACTTCCTTCTGGCTCAGGGTTCTGGAAGTCAAAGGGCCATGGCTCCTTGCTGAAGAGCCCAGGGTGGTCTTGGGGTGCCAGAGCTCTGCATAATGAAGTAGCCAAAAGGGGAGGGGGGTGAGTGTGTCTTTTGGTCTTTCTTAATGAGCCTAGAAAGTAACCAGGATTCGGTCATAGGGGCTGCAGACTGCTGACCTGTTCTGATCTCTTCTCAGTGATCCTACCTCTAAGCACTGTGGTCAAATTAAGGTGTGTCCCATCCAGTACCAGCTCCTCCTTCTCCCCTCCCATGGATAACTCACAGTGGAGAGGTTCAGAGCCCTGGGGAGACATATCTAAACCATATCTAGATCATAACTGAGGGGTGCTGTATGTTGATTGCCACATGGAGGTTTTAACTGTCAGCATATGGTAACTTTACCGTTTCGGCAGACGGGGCAGTGCTTTTTCCCAGGGCAGCCTGGGCCCCCGAAGAAGGGGTTTACCGGCTATGCTTCCGTGTTTGACCTTGTGCCAGGCACATGGAAAAGGGAGTTGCTTGAGCATGGCCTATGTGGGGAGGGGAGCAGAATTATAACCCTGTAGCATTTATGATGTAGCCTTTGCCCTGGGCCAGTTGGTTTAAAATGCGTAC
>JAQHUG010000272.1:465481-493107 GCA_028555095.1 Dicrostonyx torquatus | reverse complement strand
TATCACAGCGGGTGATAACACCTGGGATGTGGACGGCAAAAGTAAAACTGAGTTGTTATTTGTGTGTGGTGTGTTCCTGTGGGTGTGGTGCACACGCCCGTGCATGCCCAGTGGGGGCCAAAGTCAATGTCAGATGTCTTCCTAGTTTGCTCTCTACAGGGTCTCACTGATGGGTTAGACTGGCTGACCATCCAGTCCCCAGGATCCTCCCGTTCATGCCTGGCCGTCCTACACTGGGGTGACAGGCATGCCCCATCATGCTGGACCTTTTTAGAGGGTGCTAAGTCAGCACCTTACTTTTGCTCAGTGTTTTACCCACCAAACCACTTATTCCCCTGGCTCTGGAATTAGTGTTCATTATTTTAAACATGGACATAGTTGAGAAGAATACTGTTGAAAGCCCATTTTTGGCCGTTTGACACTTTCCGCTGCTGAAGGAAGTTGTTCTCGGCGGCTGCTTGGGCTTCGTGCACCGTGCTGGCATGTAACTTGCCTGTAACTTGCCTCTCGTCCCTGTGTTGTCAGTTTTGTTGCTGACACCGTGATTCTGTGGCTTTTTTTTTTTTTTCTGGTAGAGATGTGGGACCTGATTTGGACAGATGGTTGGAGGATACTTTTCACCTTTTCTTACCACACCCCTTAGGTAGAAACCAGTATTTTGTTACGACTAAAAAAGAAAGTTTTTTGAAGGCTGGCATTTCTCATAAGGAGGCAGTTGAGACTTTCTTTGAGTCCATAAACCTTTCCAGAAAAAGCATGGTGGTACTGGCAGCGATACCTAGCCTTTTTCTTCTGCCCAGAGTCTAAGTCCCAGTTTCAAAGCTGCCTTTTGGCTCTGACCCACCTGTCATTCAAATCTGTATTTTTCCCTACAGCTGTTCCCAGAAGCACCCTCGAGCTTCGATGTCCCCTGTCCGTGGGTTCCCCTTCCCTACTTCTCTCAATTTAGGCTTGCGAAGTTTCTGGGAACTCCCTAGCCTCCCAGTTTTGGGGAACTTGGGCTGGTAGAGTCCCGCTTTTTATTCACTCTGCTGGAGGCATACGTGGCAGGGTTGTAGGCAGACGGTGTTAAGGATGGCAGTGAGGTGGCTAGAGGAAACTGAGTGACTCATTCTGGAATCTTCCTCTAACCCCCAGTTTGAGAACCAGGGCCTTACTTTGACTGTTGACTTTTACCTCCTCAAGACTGGGCTGCAAGGTGAGCTTGCCTGCTTGGTCTGGGACAGCCCGCCCAGCCCTTGTGTGAAAAACACGGAACCTTGTCGCTTGCCTGTGTTTAGAAAGCAGAAGGCCGGGGTAAAGGAAAGCATGTCCTGTTTTCCCCTGGGACCCAGTTCTGTATGTCACTGTAGCCCTACTTAGACTTCGTCTTTAGCTAGGCGACCAGATCTCAGACCTACTCTCCTGTCTGTGTTCCCTCTCACCCAGCACGGTGGGCAGTACTGGATCAGGCCTTGGGTGTCACTCTTTGTTTAGCACACAGTCATCAGTATAGAGAGGGAATGCAGAGGACCGTAACACAAGTATTGCCTTGGATCTTGAAGTCTTCCCTGCCCTGTCCCGCATCCCAGACTCCCACCTGGAGCTTTCCTGGCTGCCTCTGCCATCATCTCACACGTCACAGGTATGGGTCATCCCTGTCCTTTCCGTGACTGCCAGGGCTTTCCTCTCCATCAGCTTCCGTCTCCTTTCTTCACCTACAGATGATCTCCTGCTCTTAGCAGCTCTGCCTTCTCGAGAGCTTGCTAAGCAAGGAGTTTCTGTCTTCTGCTTGCTTCACCCAGGAATGTTTCCTCCTCCTCCTCACCTCTGTGTTACCTGTGGTGTAAGGTAACCCCGTTTCCCCAGAGCTGCTAAGGTGGTGTGGTAATTTACAGCCTGGCTCACCTGAGAAGGGGAAGACTCAATGAGGAAATGTCCAGATACAGTGACTCCTGGGCCTGCTGGGAGGGATTTCTTTAATTGAGTTAATTGAGGTCGGAAGAAGACCCACCCTGAGTGTGGGCAGCACCATTTCATGGGCTGGGTTTTGGACGAGATAAAGAGGAGCAAACAGAGCCGCACTGTTGTGCACACACTGACTCACTGCTCTCTGCTTCTGGCTGTGGATGTGAGGTGTCTAGCGCTCCAGGTTTCTGCCTCCTTCACGTCCCCGAATTGATGGATGGTCATCAGGAATTCTGAGCCACCTAAACCCCTTCTCCCTTAAGTAGCTTTGCCTTTCATCATAGCAGCAGGAAACAACTGACCCACCCCAAGCCTGCCCAATGTGATGCTGCAAACAAGGACATCTTTCCTTCTCTCAGAACAGCCTGTGGTGCAGCCCGTGTCTCTGGAGTCTGGATTGGGCCAGTCTCGGAGGGAAAATGTTACGGCCTGTACAGTGCAGCTAGAGCTAACATGATTGCTTCCATGTGTGCTGAGCACCTGAGACATTTTTCTTGTCAGAATCCCCTGAAGAGTATAGTCTCATGTGCTGTCTACATAGCATCACGACATGTTAGGTCTTACCCGCAAGGTGGGAAAGCATGCACAAGGTCTTTATCAGCGCTGTGCCGTTTTATTATGAGGAGCTTTGGCATTCTGGGACTGTGGCCTGGTGGGGGAGGGAATCCTGACTCTACAGACCCCATGGATGACATCAAGGACTATCTGTGTATATCACCTCTAAAGCCTCTTCAGATTGTATGTATACCGAATGAATTATGTGTGGTCCAAGCAGTTTTACATGGAGCGCCGTTGAGAAAAAGTGCTTTCAAAAATTGTTACCGGGTGGACTGGTTTAGAAACTGTCACGAGTACCCTGTCATCTGATAGTAACTTGGCTTTGTAAAAAATGAGTGCAGCGGGTTTTGAGGGGTGGGCTTAACTGTTTGTCCAGTCTTCATTCCTACAGGTGTGGCTGCTCCTTTGTTGTGAATTTGACTATTTCTGTATGAGTTTTCATAGTTTTGAAAATGATTTTAGAATTTCATAGTTTTGAAAATGATTTTGAAATGATTTTTTTTTCTAATTTTGGGAAATGCCAACCTGTGATGTGTCTGGAATCCCGCAGAAGCAGGGTGGAGTCGTGGCCAGTGCAGAATCACCTCGATCCCCACACCTTGTCCTGACCATGCGTTCGTTGTTAGGTTATTTAAGCAAATTCTAGACCAGTATGCTAGGTAACGCTTTTGAGACCGTCTGTAGCCAGATGGCCATTTTTAAGATTTAATTGCAAATTGGTTTTGTTTGAACATAGTTGTTTTCCCGGGTGATTTGTTTATTTTCCCCTGATGCCATGTAGCGCTTTTTTTTTCTTGTCTACTTCTGGGTTGTTTTATGGCTTACCTTAAACAGCTTCTGCTATCAGCAAGAGAGCTGTTTCATGCTGCCTTCTAAGTAAAGAGGAATCAGCTAATTAAGCAGTTTGGAAATTAGTTCTTTCACCCCTTCTCCTCTCACCCTCCCAGCTGTCATCACGGGAGCATCTCACCCCTAGGGTCCAGGCTCTCACAGCTACAGTGAGCCTCCTGTGTGTGTGTGTGTGTGTGTGTGTGTGTGTGTGTGTGTGTGTGTACACAAATAATGCTTGTCTCCTTATGTATAAATGAGAGCATGAGGCCTGCTGGTCTCAGAACCAGAGAAGGAACATCGGAAGACATAATGCTGGCTACACATTGCACAGGGAGGTGATGACTCCTACTTGCGTGTTTCTTTTGCCCTATTTGGGTGCGCTGTTGTGCCTCCGTTGACCTTGTGGCAGGCCTGGGTTCTCCCCAGGTATCCCCAGGGTTCACTTTCCTGTGTAGGGTTGACATCAACTCCTACTATTTCCTATGCATCTTTCAGTGGTTCAGGTGGGGACACCCCAACTTCTGTCCCGTTGTGACACATACATCTTCTTTGTCCCTCATTTCCACAAACATTAAGATATCTTGAAATGGCAGCAGCTTGTGGAAGGTTCAGGGTGTGGGCAGGCCTTTGTAATGGAGACAGTGACAGTCCAGGGTGGCTACCCTCCAAGGGCTGCTTCTGGTGTGCTGTCACCTGCCCATGGAAGGCTGCTGCCATCTGACTATCTTGTCCCCTGGCCTACCTGGGACCTCTGGCACATTTTGATGTGACCGGAAAAAGAAGCCTGTGACTCTTCTCCAGTGGTACTGAGCAGGCTAGGCTACCCAGCGAGCTGCCTTCCTCCTCCATCTGTCCCGGCTGGTTTCAGCCCGGGCCACTTCATGCCACTACAGCTCTTTAAGGAATGGCCCAGCCCCTGGGTTTCTTTCTTGTTTTGACTAAATATGACTCATCACTAGCTTCGATTTTCAGATGACCTCTGCTTCACTCCCGTGGCCTTCGTTGGTAAGTAGAAGCCTTGTAGGTATTCTGTGCGAGCAGAGTCTAGCACAGGGGACGGCAATGAGGCACTGTGAAGGGCTGCAGGAAGCAAAGATTGGAAAATAAGAAAGCTACCCGTGGCTGGAGATGAGAAGCAAGGGGAGTCCTAGAGCCTGCTCTCAGGCCCGGCTCTCTGCTGCTGCCAGCAGAAGCCTTGAAAACTGTGGCTCACTGCTGCCTGTAATCACCTCCACAGGAACTTGCTGTCCTCAGCCAGGAGTGGAGGTGGGAAAGGGAAGCAGGACTTTTGTCTTTCCTGTTGTCTTCAAGGATCACTTCAGGGCCCTGGCAAAGCCCCTAGCCAGAATTCAGCTGACAAGGATCCATGAAATACAGCTTTCTGGCCCTCAGCCTCAGCCGTGTGGAGAAATGCCTGTGAGGTCCTGATATCAACCCACACTTGGTACCACATTCTCTTAAGTGTGGGTGGACTTTAATGACCCAATATTCAACACCTGGCTGGGGGTGAGTAGCTTGAAGTAGCTGCTGCCTAATCCCTGTATGGGTCAGTGTAATCGGGCTATTGAAAATATGCTAATGATGCAGAGAGGCAGACCTACCAAAACTGGAAAACACAAAACCAAAACTTAACATGACTCTTGGCAGGCCTCTCTGGCTCACTGTCCTAGGGTTGAAGTTGGTTTTGGGAACCTGATGGAAACCATTGGCTCTTCATGGCACTTTGGTTGCCTTTTGTAGGCTGGCTGTCCCTCTCCCAGTGTATGTGGTGGCAAAATGGACTCCACCCACAGCATAGAGGCACAAATAAATGTTCGGGCCAAATTTTCCTTATCTGGTTGATATTCTATCCCTCAGGGAGGGGCATCTTTGCTCTAGTTCAATTAGTTGCCTTTCCGGGTCAGTCAGCTGACTTCTTCCTGGAGGAGGAGAGTGGCACAGAAGAATACACCTGCCCTGATTATTGCCAGGGAACCATGGGAAGGACTACGGCAGCAGCCAGGACAGAGACAGTAGTTTTGGGCAGAGTCCACTGGGATTTACTCACAAATCAAATGGTACCTCTGTCACAGGTGATAGAGGATACAGTGACTGTCAGCCGTGGTTACCATTGCTTGGTGTCTCTGTGTGTCTAGGCTGGGAACTGCCGCCGACGTTACTTTGTTACTGTTCTTGGTAAATACGTGCTGCTGCCGTCGTTACTTTGTTACTGTTCTTGGTAAATACGTGCATCAGCTTGTGCTTTTGGAATAAGAAGACAAATATGAAACTCAAGAGCTTTAGGAGTTTGCTCTGAGAGGAAATCCTTCTAAACTCAGAATTTCATTTGCCGTCGAATATCAGCTTTGAGTAGTAAGATTAATCCATACTGAGAATTGGTAATCAAATGTGTCTATTAGATTCTCTCCTGGGGAGAAAAAGGGACCCATCGAAGGGTGCCTTGTTCTGTTTTCTATTGCCAGTAATAGAATAATAAAGAAAACTTCCTTCTGGCTCAGGGTTCTGGAAGTCAAAGGGCCATGGCTCCTTGCTGAAGAGCCCAGGGTGGTCTTGGGGTGCCAGAGCTCTGCATAATGAAGTAGCCAAAAGGGGAGGGGGGTGAGTGTGTCTTTTGGTCTTTCTTAATGAGCCTAGAAAGTAACCAGGATTCGGTCATAGGGGCTGCAGACTGCTGACCTGTTCTGATCTCTTCTCAGTGATCCTACCTCTAAGCACTGTGGTCAAATTAAGGTGTGTCCCATCCAGTACCAGCTCCTCCTTCTCCCCTCCCATGGATAACTCACAGTGGAGAGGTTCAGAGCCCTGGGGAGACATATCTAAACCATATCTAGATCATAACTGAGGGGTGCTGTATGTTGATTGCCACATGGAGGTTTTAACTGTCAGCATATGGTAACTTTACCGTTTCGGCAGACGGGGCAGTGCTTTTTCCCAGGGCAGCCTGGGCCCCCGAAGAAGGGGTTTACCGGCTATGCTTCCGTGTTTGACCTTGTGCCAGGCACATGGAAAAGGGAGTTGCTTGAGCATGGCCTATGTGGGGAGGGGAGCAGAATTATAACCCTGTAGCATTTATGATGTAGCCTTTGCCCTGGGCCAGTTGGTTTAAAATGCGTACTCGTGTGTGTGTGTGTGTGTATGTGTGTGTGTGTGTGTGTGTGTGTGTGCGCGCGCGTGGTAATCCCTGGTAGAGATTAGGCTTTATGGCCTCCTCCATTCGGATGGCGCCATCTATGTCTTTGTAGAAAAGATGGAACTGACCTGAAAAAAACCAGCATGAGGGCTTTGCAGGCAGGCTTTGTGAAGCAGTGTGTGGCCCATCCCCCACCCACCTGCCGAATTGTGTTGGTACACATCCATCCACCCTGCCCTGAGCAGACGCACTGGGCCACAATGGCGCTCGCATGTCTTCCATTCTTGAATCCATTTCTATCCCTTCTTCTCATGTGTTTAGTCCCCCCTTTGCCTTATACTTGGTGTTATTTTTAACTAACCATACTTTGTGTGAATTAGAAACAAAGCATACTTCAAGATAAATGTAGCATAATAATTATAGATTATTTGAATAACCTTTAAAGTGAAATTTCACTATTTTCTTTCCTTTTTACACTCTCTATTTACTTGGGTCCTAAGAGTTATAAATATTTAGGTAATTCCATATACTCATTTCCTCATGGCTTTTGGACATGTTAATTGACCCAAAGGAAATACACCACTCTTTCCCTCCCTCCCCTCCCATTAGTACATGTTACCTATCCAGAATGATGGGTTTTATTGTGACAGTTTTCCTGCATACAATAATGCTTTAATTTGGAGTTTGGATTCTAGTTCTCATGTTCATCCCTATCCTTCCTGGCCTCTCATGTTGAAGTGGGTGTTGAATAACGTGATTTCCATAGTCTGGGCCTGGAAGCCATTGACCATGGAAAAAAACAATTGCCAGGGAGTGTGCGCTCACTGTGTGTGTGGCCTGAGGGTTTCTTCCTCTTGAAGTCCTGGTGCTGGGAGTCTAGTTGCAGGGTGATGGTGTTAGAGGTTCTTACATCTTCTTGAGTGTGGAGCCACAGTGAATGGTTTCTTTCTCTCACCCCATTGCCTGTTGTGTGACACGGCACAGAGAAGGTGCTGATCTGTGCACCAGGATGTGGCTACCAGACATGGAGAAGCAATTGCTGCGGTTTGTCAGATGCCCTGTCTGATGGCAGGGTCAGTGGATGGAGAAGGCAGTGGTTATGCCCCTGTTCATCAGTGGCTCCGGTGGAAGCTGCTGCCATCACTGGCAGGGTCGTAGTTTTGGGCAAGATGGTGGGGATTGCCTTGGTGGGGACTTGTAAGCAGTGTAGAGAGTTCTGGGAACAACAGCTCTGAAGTGTGGTTTCCACATCCTTTCCAGGGTCCCCCTTGCTCTCTGCTGGAGCTGTGCCAGAACCAGCTCCCCCGAGATGGCAGGCTCAACTTGGGGATTTCTTTAACGTGATAAGAGTTTGTGGAAATGGAGGGAAATGGTGGTGACGTTACTATGAGTGCTGTGCTCGTCCTCCTAGGCTACCATGTCCTCGGGAGCATTACATAGTTTCTGGGGATCATTGCGCCTCATTTCTCTCTCATGTGAAGGTCCAGGTTGTCCCAAATCCAGGGAGCTTGCTTGACAGCGTCCCACAGAGCTGAGCTGGCAGCTGAGTTGGTTCCTGATACAAATAATGTGGCTAGAAAGGTTGAGGACAACTTCAGGGATTACCTGGTAGGGACTGTCTGTTTCCCATTATTACAATGAAATAGCCCAAGCTGGATACTTTGTTAAGAGCAAAGGGCGTGTTAATCTTAACAGCCCAGGAGGCCGAAAGTCTGAGATTGCTCGGGTAGCCATTTGTGCAGCCTCTGGAGAAGATGTGATGGCCAGTGATAGCGTCGTAGCCTAAGGCATGTGACAGAGAGGTGACCCAGTGAAAAGGGAAGCCAGGCTCAGTTTGAAAACAGCTCCATTTCACAAAACTGATCTTGAATTTCATGAGCATCCTGCAGTTCCTTCTGAGGGCAGTACCTTTTAACCGCTTTGATCTCTCACAAAGACTGTGTTTTAGGCCTCTGCCACCTCCCAACTTTGTGTGTAGACTTGGCATTTTTACATACTGACCCCCTGAATTTATTCATGCATATTGCAGCCACATGATACCAGGATTGAATGGTGATTTAATGTTGTCAGCTTAAAGCTAGGTGTTTGTCCACTGACTGAGCATGAGGGTGTGTATACACACACACACACACACACACACACAGACAGACAGACAGATGAAGTATGGATCATCCTTGCCACAGAGTGGGGTAGCACTGGGGGGTTGTGCAGGGCTGCTGTAGGTGGTTAAGAGCTGTCAGTGCTTCCTGTTAGAGTGAGGCAGTGTTGAACGTGCCTATTTCTAGCCATTTCTGAGTGCTGTCTGGAACGTCTAAGCTGCTCTGTAGGCTGTGTTCTTTTATGTCCACTGTATCTACAGAATAATGCGTGTTACTGATTGTTACTGGTTCTGATGTTATTCTGATCTCATCCATGTTGCCGTTTGGTTTTTTTTTATAATTGATTTTATTTGCGTGGCTGTGTATGGCATGCACATACCTGTGTGTGCTCGGTTGCCTCTTTTGTCCTTTGCCTTATTTCTTGGAGACAGGCTATCTCTCTGGACCTTGAGTTTCAAAAGTTTTCAACTAGGCCGATAGCCGGTTGGACTTTGTGATTTTTTTTTTTTTTTTGTCAGTGCCCCTGATAGCATTAGGGTTTCAGGGGCACACGGGACCACGCCCAGCTCCTGACACAGGTGCTGGGCGCCTTACATGGGTCCTCCTCACGGCTGTGCAGCAAGCGCTCTTGAACTACTGAGCTGTCTCTCAGCCCGATGTCGCCTTTAGGCCGCCCCCATGGCTTGCTCTACACAGGACCACCTGCCCAGGGGCGGTGCCTTTTTCAGTAGCAGGCTTTAGTTTTAAAACCTCCTGGAAATCGGGGTGGGTGAGTGAGACTTAGAGGATGGTCTATCGCGGAGTAAAATTCATCTGTCTGTCAACAGCGAGATCAAGGAGCCTTCCGGGTTTGTGTCCCTCTGCATCCTGTAGGCAGAGACCTTGATTGACTCTCCTCTGGCTGGTGCTTTGCTGTCCATCCCTAACCTTGGCCTTGGTAGCCCAGCTGATGCGCTCTGGCTGTGAGGGAGTGCCATTTATCAAGTCGTCTCTCTGTGCCCACGATGGTCTTCTTGTGGCTCACGTGTCGGCAGCTGCTCTGTCTGTAGAGCGAACAGTACATCTTCACTGTGGCGGGTAAACTGAGGGGGCTCCTCACTGCGCCGAGCCGCTTTTGATGCTGTACGTGTGGCCTTTGTGAGGAAAGGCCGTCTGTTAGAAGAAAAACAGGCAACTTCATGAATCTGTTGCTGTGTCAGTATAGATAAACTCCTAACTGGAAATAAAACGCACCGCAGAACGGTTTGTCTTGTTTGGCTTATCTCCTCCACTCACAGCCGTGGCCTTGGCGTCCTGGAGAAGTGGTTCCAGACACTTTTGCAGACCTGTTACTTAAATCCCCAACATTATAAGCTGTGTTTGGTCTTTAGCAGGCAGTAGGAGTACATGAGCTTGCCCATGCCTGTAAAGAGCTGAAGATATGTTCCTTACTTAAGAGTTTTGACGAAGAGCAATTATGTGCCCCGTGCTTTGATAATTGATGGGTTGAAACGGGCTGAGGCGCTGAGGGAAAGCACACCTTTTCTCAGACTTCTTGGGTGATGTCAGAATGTCCCGCCTAGGGCCTGGATCAAGCGTGCTTAAGGCATGTTTAAGAGCTAAAGGAAACCTTGGGGCTTGTCTAGTGTTATTTGTTTTTCCATTTTCCAATTAGTGTTATGCTTTAATTGCAGAAGTCACTAGGCCCAGGCTGTTAGGCAGATTGTCTTGCGCTGGACTGTATGATTAGCGCTCAGGCTGTTTTCACACTGGTCCCAGCTTCGTTCGCTTGTGTCCTCTGCCTCCTACCTCCTTTCTGCTGGCTTGCCTGGGCTGGGCTCATCCTCTCTCCCTGAAGGCCCCTTTTGGTCTTTAGCTGACCTACAGGTAGTGCTGGGTGGGCCGTGGGTCCTCATTTTCTCAGTCTTTGTTTGATCCCATCCACTATGCCGTGGCATAAAGAGAGACACTTACATATTTATCCACATAGGGCCCTCCTCACACAATATTAGCTTCTCTGTGCATCTGTTCTCCTCCACCCAGGCCTCCCATGTACCTTGGTGGCCAGGTACACTCTAGGATCACCCACAGCTGAGCGCCAGCTCCTAGTCTTTTAGATGAGGAGAAGCAGTGTGGCTGTTCTTCATCCTTGGTCACCACCCTCTTCCTTCTGGTCCTGTTTCTTTATTCCCCTACCATACTGGGGATTGAACCTAGGACCCCGCATATGCTAGGCAAGTACTCTACCACTGAGCTACATCTCTGACCTCCTCTTTATTCTTTATGTCAAGACAAGACCTCACTTTGTCTGCCCTTGCAACTGGGTCCCCATGCCTAACTTCTTATGTAGTTGGCCTTATGGGCATGCTCCACAGCCTTGCCTGTCTACCCCTCAGTTTCTTGAGGCTGAGCAGGTAAGGACACTGGGGTCCATCTAGTTCTCAGCAGCGGGCTCTAAGGCCACAGTGTTAGTAATAAAGGTCGCAATGGGACACTAACCTCAGTGCTTTTTTGTGATAAAGATTCCACATAGTAGTGACACACTGACCCTCAAGGCTTCAGAGCTACCCTCTTTCCATAGGCAAGATGTGGCATTTTTGAGGATTCTTATTAAGGTACAATTTGGATAACGAAGTGTCTGGCAAGGGGAACTTGGCATCCCTTAGGGCTAGGTCACAGGCTGACCTGTCTCAACTGTTGCTACTATTTACTTGCCTTATGGGTGCTGCTAGGCTTGAGGCTCTTGGGACAGGAGGGATCCCAAAGCCATCTGTGGGTGATGCTGTGTCTTGTGAGATGGAAGGAAGAAGTGGGAACCACCGGGGGTCATTGTGAGAAATGCCCCCAGGGCCTGTGTGGGTCTCTCAGGTAAGGGAGGGAATGAGCCTGGCACCTCCTGGCTATAGGCAAGAAAACCTTGGGCTATAGTCTGTAGATGCGGGATATTTACACATTACAACCCTCTTCAGTGTGGACAGCCTGTTTATTTTTGGTATCATCTTCTATAGCACAGTAACTGTGGCATTTACATTGTGTTAAGTATAAGTCACTTAGAGATCATTAAAGTGTTTGCATGGGAGGGCACGGGTAGGTTTTGTGTAAGCACTGCTCGCTGTTTTAAATAAGGAACCGCAGTCTGTGGATTTTGGAAGCTTTGGAGTAGAAATGGGTTACTTGAATCAACTCACTCATGGATATGAAAGGCGGAAGTATTTACCATTTACGGACTGGATGTGTCTTGTCTGTTCACAGCATGGAGACACCATTTGTCCCTGCTCAGGACACTGACTGGGCTGAGCAGTATGGGATGTAGGACCTGTGAAGGTCTCAGCAGTGTAGACTGAGTCCGTCTGGGTAGCGTGGCTCTTAGAGTTTTAGGGGACTCGATGGCTGTTCATCTTTATGGGCACTGAACTTGTGACCCTGATTGCCCTTTCTGGGAAATGCTCACCCTTGGAGCAAACTTCACACACTACCAAGCCCAGTTTCCGTGTTAAGAAAATGGATGAGCAGCTTTGAGGGGGAAACATGTTAAGTGCCGTGTGTGCCAAGGCCAACTGCTTTCTCAGTTCTTGGGGCTTGGACTTAGCTGCTAGAGATTGTGTAAATGAAGTCGATGCTTAAAACAGGGAGTGGGGTGAGGTAGCCAAAGCTATTTCAGAAGGTGACGAAGATGCTATTGTCACATGTTAGACTGGTGGCCTTAGGGAGAAGAGAAGCCAAGACCTGCAGAATAGGAGGCAGAGCTGGCAGAACTGTGTGCCAGCTTGTCCCTGTGAGATGTCACTGCTCCTGGCACCGTAGGTAGATATGCTGCACTATTGGTTATGTGAAAGAGGAAGACAGAACTAGCTGTGAAGTGATGCCCATGTTCGCGAGCCGTTGTGTTCATGAAGAGCACTTGTTGTGTGTGTTGGGGGGGGGTGGGTACAGGGATGGCTGCTCCTATTTTGATGTGGGTCCTTGGGATTGAACTCAAGTCTTCAAGCTTGTACAGTGGTGGCGTTTATCCACTGAATCATCTGCCCAGCCCTTAACCCTTATTTACTTAGAGCAAGAGTAGCTGAAGCTGTACTTGGCTAAGTAACCCTTCTACCACAGGCATCCCCTGGGGGAGTAGATGGCACACCGTAGTCTACACTGATGTATAGTGTTTCCCACAGCTGGTGCAGTGGCCAGTGGGACAGCCATTGTCGGTGAACAATGCTAACTTTGATTCAGCTTGTTCCTTTGAGGATTGTAAAATGTGCTGGCATGCGGAAGCCTAATAACTGTGCTGAGGATCAGCCCTGCATACGTGTGTTCAGATTACCCGCTGCTCCCTCCACCCCCATGGAAGGCTACAAATTAAGACCTCATGTTTTTTTTTTTAGAGGCACACGGCAGGGTAGCCTTTTCCAGCTAAGCTCATCCGTGATATCCTGTGACTAAGAGGGAATTCACCAGTGGAACCTTCCAGAATGTGGAGCTTTTTCTCCTTCCGGGAATACTACTTACTGCCTTATTACAGAAATGTAGGTGAATTGGAGGCTTGCAGGACAACAGAGCTCCTTTGCTTGCAGCATACAGAGAACAGTAGTGTGGGTCACTCTGTTACTGTCATCTGAGCCCTGTTACCTTGGGGACCGTCTGTGTCTATGACCTGTGTCCTGCTGCTGCTGCTCCTAAACTCAGTGCATGGTGTTTGACAGGATGCAGTGCTTGTTGAGTCACGAAAGCCTTGACTGCATTAGTTCTAGTAGAAATTTGCCATTTCAGGTCCTATGACAGGGTCCTAAAGAGCAGTTTCAGCCTGTTGAGTGGAGGCGGGTTTGGTGAGCCCGGAGGCAGGAGCTATTCTTGTGTAGACCTCTCAGTGTTAATTCTGTTGGTGCTGGCTTTGTGCAAGGAAGGGGACATGCTCAGTTCCAGGAGCTTTGTGTTTCCACTGGGTGTTCAGAACACAGCAAGGAATGCCAGGCATACCGTGCTGGCCTTCGCCAGGACCACGGGGAGGGCGTAAGGAGTACGCAGCTCAAACGGAAATGTAGGTGAGCACCTGTGTATTTTGTGTCTTTCTTGTGTGTACTCTGATAATCACTGTCATTTAAGTCATATGTCTATAGATCTGGCAGTTTTGAATGCTTCTCACAATAATGTCTCGTTTAGACTGGTAGGATTGCAAGCAAACAGCCAGCAGTTGGCCCTCAGAGGGACAGTGTGTCTCCATGCTCAGCCTGTAGTTCAGCTGCTGTTTCAGGTCCTGAGTGTTTCCAGGTTACTGGTGTTTTTACTGTTTTCCATTTTAGCATTCTTAGAATGTACAGAAATCATGCAGCTTAAAATGTGGTCCCAGGATGCATGGGGGAGGCAGGGAGAACATGGGTGCCTCCGGTGCGTAAGGATGTCTCTGAAGCAGGTGGTTATCTCTATATGGTGTTGTTTGGCTCCTGGGGTGGCCATGGTCTTTGAGTTCACTTGGAAAAAAAGCAGAGTTAGGTCCCATAAGGATTCTTACTGGGAGATCTTGTTCCTGGAGATGTCTGTGGACACAGGAGAAAGTCATCCTGGTGTTTGTCATGTGGAAAGATGGGGCTGAAATCACTGCCATACCAAAGGACAAAGTTAAAACGGACACCCAAAGCCTCATCCAGAAGACAGCCCAGGGGAAATCGTATTTGCATGCCTCCAGTTGTGACCACAGGCTGGTGGTCCTCACACAGGCAGGGGAGAAGCTTCTTCTCTGCTAAGTAGAGTCCCTGTTACCCATGTTTGCTCAGCAGTGAGTCCTGGGCTGCTCCACATGTGACCACGTGTTTGCTTTTGCTCTTTGTAAGCAAAGCCTGGGAGAACTCGATGGCGCATGAATGCCGTTCTAGGGCTTAGCTGGAGCCTGGGTGCTGGATGCATATAATTCTTAATAAGTGCTATCTCTTTTTATTTATCTGTTTTTAATGTGGTTTGCTAAAGCAGATACGGATTACAGGTAGCGTAGGGCAGTATTTTTGGCTCAGATGATGCTCTAGGGAGACACAGATTTTTAAACTGGGGATCCTTGTTTTCTGCCTATGTCTGTAGGAGTAAACATACACACTTGAGACCTGCAAATGAGCGTGCGTCCACTCGTGCCTGTGTCTACTTCTCATTTGTCTTCTGCCTTATTCACCTCTTTCACATGTCCCCTCCACTGCATTTCTCTCTACAGATTCATTCATTCATTCATTCATTCATTCATTCATTCATTCATTCAGTCTGCCAGCCTTTGATTGATTCTCTGTCGAGGGCACTGTGGTTTATGTTGTGGACAGGACGGGCAGTTGTGAATGGCCTCAGCACCCAGTGCAGGGGGAATGCCATGTGCACACAGCTCCTGTGAGTCAGGTGCCACTTGTGTGAGTAGCTGCAAGCTCAGGCTGCGCCAGCAGGATAGGTCTCTGTGAGAGCCTCTGCCTCAGCCTTGGAGTTCACACTTGGGTCTGTGTCTGTTCTTCCCTTTACGAGGCACCAAGCCAGCCCTTCGCCGAGAGCCCTGTTGGAAAGAAAGACCAACTGCAGGGCACGGGAACTTGACATGAAATCCTTTGGTAAAATGTTGAGAGTGGCTTGCCAATATTCCTTCTTTGCCTGTGGTGGCTGTGCCTTTGTTTTCCCTGCTGTGTGGATACAGAACATCTCTGCCACTGTCATGGTCCTGGTCTCGCTTTTGTGGACATGGCTTTCCCTCCCACTGTGCTCTTAGGTTTCCTCTCCCCTCCCCCTCCCCATGGCCCAACTGCCTTGGACCATTTGTATCCCCATGCTCGAGCTACCTGTTCTTGAGCCATCTCACATCTCTGCCATCTGTTGCTCAGTCCCTCATCTCTGTGGGGATGCCAGTATCCCTTGCTTGACCCCTTCCCTGGTCCTGCTCTGGACCAGTGTCTCAGAGACATGGGGCAGCTGTGTTGCTGCTCTCTGCACTCAGCCCTGAGTCACTTGGCTCTCTCTCCCAAAGATTTGGATGATTCTTTTCCTTGTCATACACACTGAAAAGACTTGCCCAGCACAGTGTTAAGAACCCAGTTTGTTGAGCTTGTATTTAGAGTTTTAGCTGAATAATGTGGTGGACCGAAATATTAGTGTCCTCCAAAGGCGTATGGCGGAACCTGAGTGGCTGTATTTGGAGATGAGGCCTTTAGAGTTAAATAAGAACAGGGCCCAGATATTGAGGTTAGAACCTTTTTCGAAGGATTACTAACCAGGCGTGATGGTTCATGCCTGTCATCCTGGCACCTGTGGGCAGAGGTGAGTGGATTTCTGAGTTCTGAGTTCATTTGAGCTACGTAGTGAGAACCTGCATCAAACAAACAACAGAACAGAGTGGAGTGGTGGCTCTGTCTCTGTACCACACGAGGATACTGAAAAAGGCCAGTGTGAGCCAGGATGAGAGATAGCACCAGCAGCTGCCTGCAGCCCAACCCTGGACTCGCAGACTATACAAACCTGAGCTGTCCGTCCCTGTTTCTAGCTACCTTACCTGACTCAGTCATTGAGCCCCTGCCATCCTATGAGGTGCTGGGGCATGGTTACTCACCCCCAAAGGTGTCCCATGTTGGCCGGGGAACAAAACCCCTGCTCCCTTCCCTGATGTGACTGAGGGTGTTGGACGGGAAGGCTATGGGCATTATTTTTGGTTTTAATTTTGATCTGTGTTTAGGTTGTAAGCTGTACTGATTTTAAGAGAATCGTACACACAGACCTGTGACACACTATTCCTGGGCCTATTTTAGGACCAGATGGACCTGCTGCTTATCTGCTCTCCCTCCTTTCTGGGGCCTTCATCTGCTACCAGCAGTGCCGTGACAGTTGGGATGGCCCCATTTCTGAGGCCAGCCTCGCTTCCAGGATGCAAAAATGATGACTTGGGCTTTGCAAGTTTTCAAAGTTTTGCTTGCTTTCACTTGTTTTTCTGAATTACTGGGAGGTTGGGAGGAGGGAGGCCAATTCTGCATGATGTGTCTCTTTTAATCAGTTATGTAAATTGAAAGCAAAAACTGCTGAACCTAGGCACTATAGCTGTCATTGGCTTAAGAGGATCTCCCCTCCTAAACTAACTTACCCATAAAACACTCTCTGGTGGGATAAAACCATCGAACAGTAGTCATGGGAGGGGAGTGTTTTTGCTTCATCCTGTCAATCACAGCTGAAATGATGACTTTTCAGCCTTTTCTCTGGGTAGGCTTCTTATTTCCTCTAGATCGTGTCCAGGCGCTCTTTGATTTATGGTGTTGCATCCCAGTAAACCCATCCTAAGTTGAAACTGAAGAATATGTAAGTTGAAAATGCATTTAACACATCTACCTTACTAAATATCCTAGCTTGGATCGCATTAAATGCCCAGATAACTCGCATCAGCACACAGTTGGGCACACACATGTAACAGAAAGCTACCCAGATAACTCTCGCATTAGCACACGGTTGGGCACACACATGTAACAGAAAGCTAGCTGTATGGTGTTGAACAGCTCATGGAATTTATTAACTATCATGTCTGAAATAATGCTGACAATAGCAATGTGCTAAGTCAGGGTTTTCCCCAAGATGGGCACTGTCTGTCCTCCCCAGAGAGGGACCTACTGCATGTTGCTAGGCTAGGGAAAGATCCAGATTTGAGGTGTGGTTTTCTATTCATTGCTTTTCTTACAAGAGTTGTGTAGGTCCCACCCTGGACTCTGGCAGCTCTAAGGAGCTAGGGTCAAACACCATCCTCAGTAGGCCAATAGGACAGATAAGCAATGGTGAAAAGCAGACAAAGAATTCCTCGGTGTGGCCACATTACAAGAGGATCACATAAAGAGATACAGTGACCTCCAAGTCCATCTTCAGGGCCTGACATGAGGAGGCTTAGATAGGAATAGACATCAAAAGGTCTTAGCCAAGGTGTGATTCTGCCCACCATCGCCAGGGCTCCCAGTCTGTCTTATAAATTTGTCTGGCACGTTGTCAGAACTGTAACATCTCCTGGGACAGGAGTCTCTCCTGTCTAGCTGGCACTCTGCTTCAGCCCTTTCTTTTCCTACTATGAGACTCCTGGAGAAATTCCAGTTCCTTGGAATCTATTGTCTCGGTAGTTGAGTGTGTCTTCCCTCCTGTCAGGGCTGCCACACTTGCACCCCATCTTCAGGCCAAAAGTCATTAGGTTGAGCCCGTGTTGAATTGGAATTGTCGGCGCCTGTAATCATCACAGGGCAGATTTTCCCGAGTTTACTAATTCTCTGCATCCCTTTTGACAAATAGTGTAAGCAGTAGAGATTCTTAATATTCCCACATGATGTTACAGCTCCTGGATGCTGCAGTTGGTCTGTAGAACTTACAGGTTTGCCTCAAGTGCTTTCTCCTGGGGTCTTCTGCTTCATTATGTTCTTCCAGTGCTATTTACTCATGGAATGCATTCTTTCTGTAGTCTCATCCCTTCATTCTCAAAGTAACTCGGTCACCGCCCGCTGTAATTCAGTGCTCCGTGCTCTAAATGGAAAGCCGTCTGCATTAGTTCTGTTGTTCATGACAAGATTATCGTGGGCAGGAGAGTCAGTCTTTTATTTGCTGGTTCGTGTGCTTGTATGTTTATTCCGGTTACAGTTATCATTTTAGAATTCTAAATGGATACAGACCCTTTGTCATTTAGAATATGTCATGACTGAATCTGTTAATGTACGCTTTGCACCCCACCCCCTAGTGCACACAGGTTGCATTAGATACTGAGCTCAGTCTGCCTGCCTGTCTCAGCGGAGCAAGGACTCCAGCTCTGGCTCCCCTTCCCTCCAGGCAGCGAGGCCAGGTGTCCGCAATAAGGAGTACCCATTCTTTTGGATCTTAGATAAGGGACTTCTTTTCAGTTGAGAGTGTTTTCTGAATCTTTTTTTTTTGTTTGTTTGTTTGTTTGAGACAGGGTTTCTCTGTAGCCTGTCCTGGTTGTAGACCAGGCTGGCCTCAAACTCACCTGCCTCTCTTTCCCGAGTGCTGGGATTAAAGGTGTGCACCACCACCACCTGGCTGGTTTCCTGAGTCTTATTGATACCAACGATTCTCTGTATCTCTAGATACGGTCCTAACGGGTTATAAAATATAGTGAGAATCAACTGGAGTGGCCTGCATTTCTGCTCCCTGTCAGGACTCACCTTGTGGTTAGGGATTCTCAAAGTTGGTTTTCCCTAGATCAAGCATTTCTTTTTGTAAACATTTATTTGTTTGTTTGTTTTGTGTGTGTATGTCCATGTGCCGTGGTGGGCCTATGACAGCCAGAGGACAGCTTTCGACTGTCAGTTCTCTCCGTACACTTGTGTGTATGTCCATGTGCCGTGGTGGGCCTATGACAGGCAGAGGACAGCTTTCGACTGTCAGTTCTCTCCGTACACCGTGCAGGTTCCAGGGTTCTTCAGGTTGTCAGGCGGGGAGCTACTTCACCAGCCCAAACAGAACTTCTCCGAAAGACACCAGCTGCTGATCACCCACTCCCATCTAGTTTCGGGAGTGGTTCCTAGTAATTTGCATTTCTGAACGCGGCCCCAGGTGATGAAGGACCTCCCTCCCCCATTGCAAAACGCCGTAGCAAACCGGGAACCAAGGCTTCACCTTGGGGGAGGGGGATGGGAATGAGGAAATAATAGCGATGGATTCCGATTGGATGGTTTGCTAGGGAGGGGAACCCACTTCTCTTCTAACATCTTGATTCTGATTGCCTTCCCGGTGGCACAGAATGCTGCTTCCTATGTGTAGGACAGGAAGGGCTAGAAGTTGATGTAAAAACCCAGAATATAGTAAACCATTCTTCCTCATAGCCCATTGTAGACCTGAGTGTGTGGGCATGGCGACTGCACACCACACTGTTGTTGAGAGTGAGAGGCCTCGGAACACTCAGCCCTAAGTCCTAAACGTGGGGTGTCCCTGGAAGAGGGGGCAGGAAGAGTGTAAGAGCTGAAGGGGATGGAGGACACCAAGGCAGCAAGGCCTGATGATCAACAGGACTGATGGACAGATGAACTCACAGAGACCGAGGCAGCATGCATAGAGCCTGCACAGGTCCGCACCAGGTGAGGTCTGAAGGGCTGAAAGTAGAAGTGGGCGCATGGCCGTCCCTAACCAGAAGCTGCCTCCAATCAATGACCACTTGCAAAAGAAGATTCCGCTTTCTCCAAGGGAGTCTATGGGGAAAACAAAGAACTCCAGAGGATAAGACGCCTTTGGAGAGGGGGGCTCCTTTTCCTTAAGGTTGTTTGTTTGTTCTGTTCTATTCCTGTGTGTTAGTTTTTGTTTTATCTTATTGTTTATTTTGTTATATTTTATTTATTTATTGCACCCTTAGAGCAGAGGTTCTAAACCTTCCTGATGCTGTGACCCTTTAATGCAATTCCTCATGCTGTGGTGACCCCCCAACCATAAAATTGTTTTCATTGCTACTTCATAACTGTAATTTTGCTATTGTTATAAATCGTAATGTTTTCTGAAATCTGTGTTTTCTGATGGTCTTGGGTGACCCTGTGAAAAGGTCCTTTGCCCCCACCCCAGGAGTCAAGACCCATAGGTTGAGAACCACTGCCTTGGAAAATTGTTTTCTAATGAGAGACACGGGGGTAGGGTGGGATGAGGGGAGGTGGGGGTGTGGGGGGCGGTGTGTGGATCTGGGTGGGAGGGGAGGTAAGGAGGGAGTAGAGGAGAGGAGCCGTAATCAAGATATATCATTTGAGAGAAAAAAAATTCTATTTTCAATAAAAGGAAAAGAAAAGGGATTTAGACAGTGAAACCAGGGGCGGGGGGATGGGAAAGGGGGAGAGAGAGAGCTCATCCTTGTTAATTAGAGTTTGTTGAGAGAGAGAGAGAGAAAGCAAGCACTCTTGTTATTAGAGTTTTAAAGTTAGTTGCTGGATCACACTACACTGATGGACCTGCTGTGGACTTCCTGCTGTTTGTGTAATTTCTCTCCCCCTATTTTTAGTTCTCTTGCCTGACTGACTCAGAGCAGGGTCTGGTGAGTATCACATACTCGGTATCACAGGCTGGCAGGTGGTTAGGCCTTGGCGCTGTGAAAGCGGAGTGCCTGTCAGGGTTAGCCTACTGTCCTCCACTACCTAAGAGCAGCCACAACCCGAGTCTCCATTTTCCTGGTGCTCTGAGAAGTGTGGCAGGCTGTGCTCCCTGCTTGGCCCGAGCAGCCCGTGGGGCTGCCCATCTTCATCTCGGGGTGAGCTGTCGGAACCCCTGTGCTCTGGTCTCCATTCTCAGCACACCCAGGGAGAATTAGGCAGAGGTGGGGGTCATGGCTGCAGGGCTCTGCCTCCTATTTGAAGGTTGCCAGTCAGGTAAGGTGTCTTTGCCTCCAGCAGATGCCCAAGAAAAGTGCTTGGCTGGAATGTTGATTTCTGAATCTTGTCAGAAGATGCGACTAGTCAGCTGGTGTCCCCCATGGCTGTCCAGTTGTGTCTGTGGCCAAAGGGCTTGATTAAGAAAAGCCACCCCAATCAGCCTCCCCTTCCAACAGCCCTAGATAGCAACCTCTGGGGCAATGCTCTTGGCATTTGAGCTTTGTAGGAATTGGACACTAACAGTTTGTGGTACTCGAGGGTTTTTCTAGCCACACTTCAGGAAACTTGGGGATTCTGGAAATAGCACTGGATAACGTAAGTGAAAGAGCAATTGGGGTACAGGAGATGCCATCCTGACTCTGGAGCCTTATTTTCAGCACCTAAGCGGAAGTTCTTTAGTCCTTCCCTTCAGGATTCCAATTCTAGGAATTTCTGATGGAATTCACATCTCATCCGGAGAAGCCTAAGGAAACGAAGTCAGTTCCAGCCACACCGACATGGCACGGTTTTTCCTCCCTCCCCCCTCCCGAAAGCTTATCAGCTTCTCCTTTTTTTTTTTTACTTATATGGAGGAAGGATTGTCCAGTGAGAAGGAAGGTCCTGGTAGCTTTTGGCTGCTCTTTTGGGCAGGTGGGAGTGTAGGGTAGATAGTGCTTCAGGACAATCCAGAGGCTCCCCGTTATAGCACAGCTGCACAGCTGGTGTGGGCCTGCGTCTCGTTCTTGCTTGCTGTGTGCTTGCACTGTTTCTGCATTTCCGTAGTCCCTCACGCAGCAGCTTGTTGTCTGTTCATACAGCACTCTGAGGAGTTTCCTAAAACAGGGACTTCCTGGTTGACTTGTCGTAATACAGCTGCTGAGAGTGACCTGGTGCTGTTAGGGGTTTAATTTTTCCATTCTTTAATTCGGGCAGAACTGTGACAATGTTCTTCCTGCAGTCCCTGAAGCATGGGTGGTTTTGGTCCTTGTAAGACATGACTGGATTGTAAGTTAGTGTGCTTTGCTAGGACACGGAATGATTGCTTATCAGCTGTGTCCATCCTCAGAATAAACCCTCCTGTGCACAGTGAACTCCTGGCTATTTTATCTTTAGTGGGAGGAGTTTAGACTACTGAGGCCTTGAAAAGTCTTAATGTCTTGTCTTAGTAAACTGACTCTAAGCCAGCTAAAGCACCAGTGTGCCATGGCTCTCTACAGATTCACCTGAGACATTTGCTGCTGTCTCCCCAGGCCGGCATGCTTTATGCCTTGACGGGGGGGGGGGGCAGGGGTTGAGATTTTGGAAGCTCTAGCTTCCTATTTTAGCCTCACCATCAACTGTGACACCGCTCTGGGTGGGGTTTTGCTCTGCTGGTCTTCAGGTGTAGAAAGTGGTTTGCAGCCCACTGGTTTTTTTTTTTTAAAGCCCCTTAGGCCATCACCCTATATAGTGCTCTGATTCCTGGTTTCCTGATTATCAATATCATATCTAGTGTTAAGTTTTAAGGCCAATCACAGAACAAATCTTCCAATTTCAGCAATTACCAATTATGGCCAGTCTTGTTAGTTTTTTTTTTTCTTAAGCTTGTTTCTTATATTAAGCCCACATGTAATTTTAAAAGGGAGTTCAGATGCCAACTCATGACATCTGTAAATATTGTGATATTTCAGTAACGATTTCTTTTTAAGACCACCAGATATGCACTGTTCAGATCTTCTCAACTGTCTTCAAAGACGTTTAGGTACACGTAGTTCAAACCAAGATGCAAACAGAGTCCATCAGTTTCGGCTGAGCAACCCACTGATTTTTCAGACCCATTTTCTTTCGTACAACGCCAGTTGATTTATTTTGAGAAACTTATTCTTTGACTTTCCCATAGGCTAGCATTTGCTGACTGGGTCATCCTAGAAACATCTGGCCAGATATAGAGCGATACAATTTGTTTTCTCTCAAGACTGTTTCTTCCGTTTTGTGAGGTGTGTGTGTGTATGCACACACACGCATGCGTGCACCAGGAAATGGCCCCGTGGATAGCCTGGGTGATGACCCCCATTCATATCTCAGGGAAATTGCATCTGTGGGTGATCTTTTCCTTTCACATCTGCTACCCATATTTGTAAGACACTGTGCCCAGAGAAGTACTGTGCTCGGCCTAGGCTTCCCGCTTCTTCTGACACCTGAAACACATCTGCTTTTCAGAGAACAGTCGCCAGGATTAGGGTTGTGTGACTCACTCTTTTGACTTGAGGGTAGTACAAAGGTGATCCGCCACCAGGAGAAACTGTACTTTGAATATTGAATACGCATCCCCCTGGGATGTCTTGTGGTGACTGCTTGCAGTCTGCCCAGGCACGCTGGGCAGGATGTGCTGTGGTGGGCGTGGTCATCGCATTTTCACTTGAAGTACATTTATTTTACAGTGGCCTCATTTGCAGTATAACTTCAAAAATAAAGAAGGATTGGAAATTTTAAACTCATGGTTTGAGATGGTTCTGAAGTGGACCATCTCTTACTGCTGCTTCCAGTGCCAGCTTTGGCCTGTGAGAGCCTCAAGTGTTGGGGCTGTTGCTTTTCAAATCTCTAAAGTTACCACCTTAGTGGCAGGGGGTGTGGCCTGGGGCCTGCAGAGATAGCCTGTCTGTCGCAGGCAGAGACTACAGTCCTGCAAAGAGCAATGGTATTGTGTATTTATAAAATAGAATTTGGGAACTGCATTGAGAGTTGAGGGTGCCTGTTGCCCCTGCTTGGCCATTGTGGCTAGGCCTTTTCAGCAGCTGAAAGATATTTCTTTTTAAATGGTTGCTTGTTTTGAAATGTATTATATACTTACTTGACATTTTAAATTCAGAATTAGAATGATAAAGTCTTGGTTTTGCATTGTGTGTGCTTTCTCCTGAAAATAATAAGTAGGTATGTTTATGTAATTACTTTTTGGCTTGATTATTTTATTTATACATAATACACAGAAATGTTTCAAGTAGCTATCCATGTTATTGCTAACGAGTGTATGCCAAACAGCTGAAAATACTTTGTCTTGAGGGTTTATCTCACTAGCAATCATAGTCAGATTGTTGTATTCCGGGCCGTGTTTATGCCACTAGCTGAACATATAATTTAGGTATTTCTTTCTGTTTTCAGACACTCAGAAGCTAATACCCAGAAGTTAATTTTGTTAACTGTGTGGTTCTGATGCCAAACAAGGTGTATTCAGAAAAGTCTCATGCCCTGTCACAGGCAGCTCTCTGTCTGTGGGTTCTACATCTCTGGATCTAACCAGCTTTGCATGGAAAATGTCACGTGTCTGTTGACACGTGTGCTGCTGGGCATACACATGCTGACTGACCTGTAACCAGTCCAGACTTTCTTGTCCTTCCCTAGGCTTTGTGTGTAACGACTGTTCTCACGGCCCTTATTGTGTTTGTATTAGCTCCCATCTAGAGAGAAGTAGGTTGTGTCTAAGGAAGGTGTGCACAAGCTACAACCATTTATAAAGGAGTTGAACAGCCCTGTCCCCTCTCCCATTATCGATGCCATGGTGTGGTGGGGTGAGTTTGCTGAAACTGTTGGGTCTGCAGGGACGTACCTTCTCAAACCAGGGCTCTTAGGCTAATTTGAGGCTCATTTTTGTTATGGTCCATATCATGGATTTGGACAAATAGATGGTATTTTGTTTTCTAGTGTAAGCAAATACACACACACATATATAAAGTACAGTTACAGGTTTAATATTTCCTATTTAAACAATCAGCTATGGTACCCTCTCTATACTTTGCCCAAGCTAGAGTCTCAAGACTTATTCCTAACTCTGGCATGTTATAGTTGAGTTAATCCTGACGCTGAGCCACTGAATGTGCTATTTATTCAGTTATTTTAGAAGGGATAATTATAGCAGCATCTGTCTAAACACTTTAATCATATGCCAAGATAGTTAGAAAACACATGACTATCCCTGTCTGTTTATTGCTTTTTCTGTAATTTACATGTCTGCTTCAGTGGTTCTCACCGGCATGATTTCAACACCCAAGGGATATTTGACAACATTTGGGGACACCTTTGGTTGCTCCAACTCCAAAGAGAGTGGAGGTTTCTGTTAAGTATCCCGTAATGCTGGGGACAGTCCCTAACAAAGCACTGTCTCTTCCCAAATGACAGTGTGCCGATGCTGAGAAAACCTGTCAGATTCACCCAGACATTTGAAGGCTTGTGTTCCTCCCTCTAGATGCACCCCTAACTCCCATTCACTTCCCGTCTTCCTTCCTCTTCCACTTCGCTGCTTTTCAGCAAAGCCAGACGTTTACAGCTAGGACTTTAGGAAGACACTGGCCATTTAAAATATGAAAAGCCATGAGAATATCAATGGTGTGTTCTTTACCCAGCTTCACAGAGAGAAAACAATTAGCACATGTTCTGTGTTGGTAAATAACTTATTTCAATGGAGTCAGTAATCTAACTAAGGACATAAGCATGGATGGTGTGTTCCTTTTCTTTGGGGGAGGCCTGCTGGAAACATTGGCGCTATGGTTTAGTTGCGGAGATCATGTCTGGGCCTGGAGGAGGTGTACAGAATGCACGTGTCAGGGCTGGCCGCTCCTTGGGAGCTTGAGGATTACCCAGGCATTTTCCCTTGATTTAGTAGTGGAGAGTGTCCAGTTAGTTCAGTGCTATTCCAGAAGTTGCAACATGGCTTGGCTTTCCTTGCCCACACTACCATATGGAGTAAACGAATGTGAATGTCGGCGGGGGAGCGGTGACACCACAGGACGAAGCCCTCTCCAGCTGGTCATTTCTCTTTGACAAAGGTATATGCAGTACACGTGGAATTGCAGAAGGGTGTACGCACACAGAGAGCTTCTCACTTCCTGGTGGCAGTTCACAGGCGTGTCTGCCCTTCTCCCCGGCAGAGTTCATTGTCAGTTTTAGGAACTGGTTTCTGGTTAGGTGGGTTTCAGCGTGCCTGTTGCTGGCTCTGTGCACCTGGCTTAGTGTGGTGCTGGTGGTTTCCAGGGAGTCCTAAGCTGGAGGAACGTGGGGTGTTAGCAGTTTGACCCTCTGAGGAGTGTGACGATGCGGGTAGCTGTTTTAATCTGATTCAGTTCATTTCCTACAGCACAGTTATTAAGACATTCATTTCTGGCCTCTGTTTCAGAGCTGGTATTAGTCACTGGGCATCCAGGAGACTCTTTGAACACAGGTGTCCTTGGGATTTCAATGGAGGTTATATTGACTTGGTGAAGGGTTTATTCTCTTCCATCTACTGTGGATAATTTTGCTGAAAAACATTTTATATGAAAGAATAGCATGTTAATATAAAGTACACTTGAACTTTCTATTCCCAGCACCCAGAGGCCAAGTTTGTTTTCTTATGTGCAGTTTTTCTGTTTCTTTTTCTAAAATCATTTGTTCTGCAAAGGATAGTTGATGAATAAATAAAACCACTGAATCGCACACTTTTTAAAAAAAGATTTATTATGTATACAATGTTCTTCCTGAATGTCTGCATGCCAAAAGAGGGTACCAGATCTCATTATAGATGGTTGTGGGTGCTGAGAATTGAACTCAGGACCTCTGGAAGAGCAGCCAGTGCTCTTAACCTCTGAGTTGTCTCTCCAGCCCCCACTTTTTACTTTTTTAAAGACAGGGTCTCACTATGTAGTTGTAGTTGTCCTGATTTTAATATTCAGGACCAGGCTGGTCTTGAACTCAGAGATAGATCTGCCAGCCTCTGCCTCTGCCTCTGCCTCCCAAATACTGAGATTAAAGGCACCATTGTGCGCAACTCCTTTGCCAAATGACATATTTTTATGCTGTGTGAATTGTATTTTAAATTAATAAAAATACAGCTTCAAAATTTGGAGACCAGTTTAGGAGCTGAAACACAACCAGGAGATCTACGCATTTTCGATTTGAACTCAAAGCGTTTTTATGGGTTGTCTAGATGGGAAGCCTGGAGTGAGCCCATTGAGGTTCCAGTAATTAAATGTGTGTAGATTAATGAGTCTGGATGATGAGAATAAGGTGGGAACACACTGTGATGTGGCTTAAGCACTGGTTATGCGTTCCTAGATAGATATGTCAGAGGAAAACTGTAGTTTTTATTTGTTTGGTTTTTTTTTCCCCCATTGACTCTTTGGGGGGGCCCACCACCCAGCTCCCCAGTAAGTACACACACAGGCTTATTCTTTCTTACAAATGCCTGGCCTTAGCTTGGTTTATTTCTATCCAGCTTTTCTTAACTTAAATTATCCTATATTTTGCCTCTGGACTTTTACCTTTCTCTGCTTCTCTGTATCTTTGCTTCCTGCTCCGTGACTTGCTGTGCAGCTGTATGGCTGAGCCCTGGCATCCTCCTCTCCTCTCCTTTCACTCCGTGATCCATCCTCTTTACAGATTTCTCTTATTTCTCCTTACTGCCTGCTGGCCCCGCCTGTCCTTTCTCCTGCCTGGCTATTGGCCATTCAGCTCTTTATTAGACCAATCAGGTGTTTTAGACAGGCAAAGTAACACAGCTTCACAGAGTCAAACAAAAAGGACATAAAAGAAGGCAGCATATCTTAGCATCATTAAACAAATGTTCCACAGCATAAGCAGATGTAACACATCTTAAAATAATATCCCACGACGGAAAATAGTAGCTGTTTACCCGCCTTTGGAAATCTCCTGTTAAGAAGTCAGGAAACAATCATGGTTTATGGTGGGTAGGGTGTCCCAGCATACCAGAGCTCTGTCACCCGCTAACAGGCATTCAGATCTCACCATATCACTGCCCCTGGCCGGACTGCCCCCCCC
>JAQHUG010000272.1:428263-441296 GCA_028555095.1 Dicrostonyx torquatus | reverse complement strand
AAAAAAAAAGTTGATCTTATTTTTTATTTCTAGGGGAGTGCAGATATAGTTTTAAAAACAGCACACATGTATACATTCTTTTCTTTTTGAATCTTCTCATTTGTCCTCATAACGACCTGCAGGGAATCATCGGATGTATTCTTTGGTGAGGTCTTTGTACTCTGCTTGTGGCTATGGGCTTGATAGCGGTTATCTAGCAGGCTGATAGTTTTTGCATAGTTTTTAGATCATAGCTTGTTATTACTAAAAACCTGATTTGAATTGTTCTTGCTTAACCAAAGTTTTGTGTAAACTGACAGTCCCAGATTCAAAGGGACAGAAGTGAACTTCACTTACACCCGTGGAGAGGTCTCATTCGGTCTGTCTTCCTCTTTCCGTGCGTACTTGGTGTGTGGATGGTTTGACAGCCCGTTGCTTGTCTCATGGAAGATGCTGTAAACACTTCTCGCATTTGACTAAAGATGGGCCTCTGGCACCTTAGGATGGCTTCTCAGCAGTTTCATCGCCATCCTGGCTACTCAAGTCATGCCCTGAGTCCTCTTGCTTTTCCTCCCTGCGGTACTGACAAGCACTGCGTGTGGACCTGTCCAAACATTAGACACCAAGGGTTTCCAGTTCACAGCTTTGCTTGTGGCCAGTGGATGTGGTGCACCCGGGTCTTGGCTCCTATTACAGGCACTTCTTTACCACTCACTTTCAGAAGGAGCAAGGTGTGCAAAGACCAGGTGAATTTCTGTCTGAAAAGCCTATTAAGGAAGATCCTCAGTGTCCCTGCTAGGATTTGGATCTTAAATGTCCCCCCAGTGACCCTGAGTTAAAGGTTTTCTCTGCAGCCTATGGCACCTTTAGGAACTGGGAGAACCCTTAGGAGGGTAGGGTCTAGAACAGTGGTTCATGACTCCTTGGCGGGGGTGGGTGGTGGATGGGTGGTGTCGAATGACCCTTTTACAGAAGTCATCTAAGACCATCAGAAAACACAGGTATTTGCGTTATGATTCATAGGAGTAGCAAAATTATAGTTATGAAGTAGCAAGAAAAATAATTTTATGGTTGGGGGTCACCACAACATGAGAACTGTATTAAAGGGTCCCAGCATTAGGAAGGCTGACAACCATTGGTCTGTAAGGGAGGTAGGTCCCCTTTCCTGAGTCCTGAAAGGGATGTTGGGACCCAGGCCACCTCCTTTCTCTCCCACTTTCTATCCCATGTGAGGTTAGCAGTGTTGCTCTACCTTGTACTCCTTCCATCTGTTCTGCCTTGCCACCAGCCCCCAAACAGTGGAGCCAGCCTGCCACTGACTGAATCCTCTAAAACTCTGAGCCGTAATAAACCTTTCCTCCATCACAGTCAATTATTATCCTTGGGTATTTTGTCGTAGAAACAGAAAGCTGACCTATGTCGTCCCCAAGGGAGTTAACACCCTGTAAAACTGAGGCATTCATGGGTGTCCTGGAAGGTTATTAGATCCAACCGCACAGATTGTCTTTAGAAAGCCTGGCTTCAGGCAAGCACCTCTTCTCAGTTAAAATCTTAAAAATCCATCCTTCTAGAATAGCACCTAGAACTTAGAAATACAGAGATGGTTGGCAGGGTCACAGCTAAGTCACATAGATAGTAAGGTCGGTGGTGTCAGCGGTAGGTTAAGAACTCTTGTCCAGATGCCAGCGTTTCGTTTCATCTTACAGGGAACACTTGAGGGAGAGAAAGGCACCTAGGATTTTCACTGTATTTGCTTATGGCTTTTCCTTATAGTGAATTGCACTGTTAAAACCACCCTGTTCTTGAGATAGAACTACAGAATGTAAAGAGAGGGATTCATTTTTAAATCAGAATTTATGAACTCGCCTTGTAACACTTTATCATGGTTCTGCTTGAATTATCACTTCCTATTCGAGTAAAATAGAATTCAGTTTTTCTGTGGGGTTTTTTTTCTTTCTTTTTTTATAACATTTTTGGGGGCATTATCATCCTAGGGATGAATTAATAGATCTCCTCCAAGTGAATTGTCAAGACAGGTCCCCTCTGGGTTGAAAATGTGATTAAAGATGCCAGTGAATTCGCATGAAAATCTGCAGAGCACGCCAGAGTTCCCTTGAAAATGCTAGAGGAAACCAGAATTGCTCGCCCAAGCGTGTGCACAGTGAATGCTCAGCCGGCTCGACAGGCCGGAGGCCGCTTGCCTCTTAACTTCCGTGTACTGGTCACAGATTTGAGGTGCTGGTCACAGATTCCCGGTGTGGTCAGAGGATGCTCTTAGCCTTTGGACTTTTGTTGCTATAATTTCTAATATAGCCTTTCTCTTTCTCTACAGATCCCATAGCTTCCTCTCCTACGAGTACCACACTGGCTCATTCTTCTCTGCTGAGGTCCGAGCTGACTTGAGAGCTTAGAGGATCACTGCAGCTTTGTAACCTTCAAGGTGTCCTCAGCAGGAAAAAAACCAAAACTCATCTTTTTGAAGAGTGCTACGTTTTGCCAGTCACCTCTTGCAACTGTGTGCCAAAGGTAAGCCGGCAGATTTCTGCATAAAAGAGGCAAAAGAAGTTGGCTGGTTTCTTTTGGGTTTTTTGTTTGTTTTTTGTTTTTGCCTCGAGTGCTTAATTTGCATAGCAGTTATTTGGTTTTTAAAATTTTAAAGATTTTTCTATTTGATGTGTATGAGTGTTTTTGTATGTCTGTGTGCATTGTGTGCATGCCCTAGGGCCCGTGAAAGTTCAAAGTAGGGCTTAGATCCCCTGAAACTGGAGTTATGGGTGCTTATAAGCCTCGATGTGGGTGTTGGGAGCTGAATCCAGGTCCTCCGCAAGAGTAGCAAGTGTTCTTAACCAATGAGGCATCTCTCCAGCCCCCAGCATCGCAGTTACTAAACGAGTACTACAGCAGTAGGTGATGGCCCTGATTTGTTTAAATGCATGAAATGTAAGCTCTGACAGGACATAGTTCAGAAACTGGGTTGTCACTGTTCTGACTTAGAGCGGGTAGTTTCGAGTGTTAAAGTAGAAGTGTGCAGACCAGTTCACATCTCCCTCCCATGCAGTGGGGTTCTGGAACGTTCTCTGAATTGAGAATGTACTAACTAGGGACTGGAAGCGTACAACCGGGAGGAGAGTGGCCTTCAGCCTGGCCAAGCTCAAGTCCAGCGTGGTGCTGAGAGGGTACGTTCACATCAGAAGAGATGCAGATAAATAACAGATTCCTAGGACTGCTTCCCAAGTCTGTGTGAGCAGTGCGCTCCAGCTCTATCAGGAGGAAGTGCTGACAGTAATTGACCTTGTGCAGCCAGGACCGCGGAGCCCCCACAGTGATATCGGTGGACAAAGATGGGGCAGTGTAACAAATATATGAAGGGGAGGGAGCAAGGGAGGGAGGTCTGTGTGTGAGAGTGCTGGGATTGATATAGTCTAGACAAGCATTCTATACATGACCTGTACCCCCAGGCCACAAAAATATCTTGGCCATGACTAGTCGTTTGAGGCCTTTGCAGGTCATCTGGTGTTCCCTCTGGCAGACAGAAATACCTCGTGAGAAGGTATATTGTCATCTGTAGAGGGTTGCCTCGGAATGGCAGGGCTAGCGCCCACCCTTCTCTTCCCATGCAAATCTCATACTGTTTCTGTTATTTAGATTGTCTTCAGATAGTCTCAAACCTAGGATTTGGTCTATGGAGTTTGGCATAATGATTTCTGTAAAATGTGCCTTTATCTGAATAGGAATTCTCTTTCATTTGGTCTGAAACGACCACTAAAAGACCTTGTTGTGAACGTGCTGTTTCTCCTTGATGCTTTCAAAACGTTTGTCTGGAAACGTGTTGATGTCCTAACTATAACTGTTACAGTGTGTGGTATTTAGAATGCCATAATGTTGACAATGCCATATTTCGTGAGGGTGTCATTAATGAAGTGCCCAGTGCTTTACCTTGATGACTTTATGGTTTCCTGTGGAGGAAGTGGCTCACTGTCCTAGGTGCGCTGGCTGTCTGAGGTGGCTTCAGAGTTAGGTGCTGGCCTGGAAGCCAGAGCTGAGTGACACGCCTTGGAACCTGATTCTCAGCCCTCCCCATGGTTGTTATCACATCACTGCCCACGGAGGGCGCTGTTGAGCTTCGGTTCCCCTCCGGTCTTCACAGGGCCCTCCACCTTCCCTTTGACTAGCCCATGGGGGTAGGGAGCATCCCCATCAGAGCAGATTTGCTTGCAAACGAAACTTCTCAAACTCCAGTGGCTCCTGGTCTTAGAAATGGTCACTGAAGTGGAGCCTTATTGGATTCAAGTCATTTGTAAATGTGGTCAGCTGTCAATCCGTTTGTCCAATTTCATGGACACGTAAGTTAGAAATTACAGCTTTTCAGATCTGATCACCAGAATGCATTACTGATTCATCAGGAACAGTCTGGCACTGCTTATGAGGGAGTTTTTAATGATCAGTCAGTGACAGTGAGAGACTCAGAGTCTGTACTGAGCGGGGAGAGGACTGTACGGACTCCTGGTTCTGACCAGCCTGCGCACTCGGCCGGTGCAGTATGGCGGCCAGCCAGTGATTTCAAGGGCTATGTTTATTTCATAAGGGATGAGATCTATACAGAAAGCATTTAATTTTGAGGTTTCGAGGGGGAGCAGACGTGTAATAAATGCTGTGAGCATTGGCCATATTCTAAGCCATTTAGCTATTATTGTTGCTTTAACACTGCCTTTCAGCAGCTACAAAACCTTCCTTCCATGTGTCCTGGCTGGCTAGGGTGAGAGCTTATGCAAGACCAGCTAGACTACATGGGCTGTATTGCTGTGAGACAATGGTTTGTACTCTATCAATTGTATTTTAATAAAATTTAATAAAATAAAATAATTTAATAAAATGCTGATTGGCCAGTAGCCAGACAAGAAGTAGAGGCAGGGTGACAAGAACAGCAGAATTCTGGGACAAAGAAAGCTCGTTCTGTAGTTGTGATCCAGCTGCAGAGATAACAAGATGTGACTGCCTCGCTGAAAAGGGTACCAAGCCCCATGACTAACACAGACAAGAATTATGGGCTAATATGTATTATGAGTTAATAAGAAGCCTGAGCTAATAGGCCAATTAGTTTATAACTAATGTAGATCTCTTTGTGATTCTTTGGGACTTAACGGCTGCAGGACCAGGCGGGACAGAAAACCTCGGTCAGCATTGTATCCCTTGTCTATAACCTGTCCATCTGGAGCAGGGAAGCACTGTCCTTTGAGGAAAGGCCCAGGGATGTTGCACTGGATCCATTTTGTAGGAGTGAAAGGACAAGTGGGTAGATACTAATTGTCCTGCATGGCACAGGCCAGACTTGGTGGCCTGAGTGGGTATGAGTCCTAGAGACAGTGGTGTGTGGGGCTAGAGATAAACTTTCTGACCCAAGATCTTTTGAAGTGTCAATAGGAAGGAAGCACAATGATTGGAGAGCATCCTCAATGTGCCAGACCACAGTGCCGTCTAGGAAGAATGGTGACTGGGATTACCATTATTGGATGTGTTTTCCTAGTTACTGGGTACCCCATATGTATACCAGGTTGCTAGGCCTAAAGTGGGCCTGGGCTGAGGGAGCAGTCTGGGGAGAATGGGTCTTTGAGCTCAATTCCAGGACGTGTTTTTCTGCCCCGTGGTCTCATCTCATTTAAAGTAAAGGCACAAAATTTGGGGCACCTCTGGCCAGCCTGCTCTGGAGAGTGGGGACCATGGAGACAGGATGCTTACGCCCCATTTTTGCACTCAGCTCATTTTGCTTACAGACGATCACTCAGCATTTCACTTGCGAACTGAAATTCCCTGTTGTTGGAAGTGGCTGTCCCTTAGTGAGGTGGTTGGCGCGAGACCTTTGTGTGCTATTCTGAGAGGAGAAATACCTTTCACTGGATTTCCCCGGCTTGTCAGTGGAGGCTAGGAATATCTTGGGATGTAGATTCTAGCCATGCTTCTGTGCCCATCCCATTTCATCCTGCGCAGATACTACAGTGCAGGAGAAAAGAACACACCAGACCTGTAGGTCACCCTGACATTCCTGAGATTACTATCCAGTGATAGATCATCAATGAAGGAAAGATTCACAACTTACATTCACATTATAGTTGATTTATATAAAAGCACATTTTCCTAAGGCTGCCCATCTGTTTTGTATTATTGCAACAAAATTCTCAAGGCTGGGGGGATATCTATGAAGAAAAGAAGCTTGTTTAGCTCACGGTTGTGGTGCTGCAACTGTGAGGGCCTTCTTGCGGGCAGAGTCTGAAGGCTGTGTGTGATGTCACACGCACATTCATTCATGCATGGATCTGCGCCTTGATGCTTCTGTCTAATTCCAGTCAGCCCCCTAAGTGTCCATAGATTAAGTTGCAGCCTCTTTAGTACCTCCTCCTTATATCTCATGGGGATTTCAGCATATGAACCCTGGAGGAGCCTCAGCCACATCCAAATCATAGCAATGTACGTAGAGAATGTCTTGGGTTGGTCTGTTCCATATTTTTAGCGCGGCCATGCATTTGTTGTTTTGGCGGTTGCTACAGTGACTTACTTAGAAAGGCTCTTTGCTCATGAGGCTGCCTGATGTGTGCTTAGGTCTTTAAGACTCCAGCTGCTGCCACAGGTGCACAGCTGGAGGTTGTCTGTTTGGCTGGAAGTGACTTGTTGAGTTTCTGCAGAAACAGAGGAGCCTGTGATAGTCCAGGCCGCAGTCTCTGCGGCTTGGACCAGTTTCTTCCTGTGCTAGGTAGTTTCCAGGGGCCCAAAGAGACCATAGCCTTTGATCTGCAGGTTTTATAGGGGAGAGATCTGTAATAATTGATTAAATAATTGTTCAGTAGGCATTTACAGCTGTGTACAAAAGCCCTAGAGCATTGCCTCCTCCATGATTACTGTAACGAATGGTTGCGGAACCCTGGTAGGGTCAGTAAGAGGATTGCCCTTTCTGCTTCATCTCTGGCCTCTATTGCAGATGGATCGCCTCGCATGCTAGGTGCATAGGTAAGGTCAGCATTTGAACCAGGCCTGCTGCTGGCCTTCTGCCCCTTTTCACGTTACCATTCCTGACGTGACATGGAGATGACAGTGACAACCGTGTACTTGCTGACCTTGACCCTGGACTCCAGGCTTTGCGAGAGAAGAAATACCGCGGTCAGAGCTTAGTGCTTCTAGGTATCGCAAGAGGCTGGGTGTGTTCTGCCCTACCCCAAAGCCTTTCATTTTTACATCAGCTTCCTTTGGTTTGATTTTTTTTTTTTAATTCCTGTCCCCATAGGAAAAATCTCCAGCTAGAAAATAGGATTTGAAGAATCCTTTTCAGAAACATGTGAAGGAAAAGGATAGTGAGAAGAAGGGGACAGGGACCCCTATTTTTGAGCTGGGCCATGGTAATTTTGCAGGCTGCTTAACCCACAGGCCTTAGTGCTTAGGGTCCTCTTAGCCCACTGATTGTGACTTAGTCACACCTGCCGTGACAGGAATTATCCACAGAGACGACAGTGCCTGGTGTTCAGTAGCCACTTCCTGTGTGCTAGCACCGCCTCTGGGCCCTTCTGCAGGGCAGAGCTTTTCATGTTGTTTTTTAACCTTTCAGTGTGATCAGTAGAATGATCATTTTCTCATGGTTGGAGTAGTGATAAGACAAGCTTCCCTGGCCATCTGTCTTCTCTGACGCCCTGAACCAGAGAAACCAAAGTTTTCTGCCTATATCCACCTTCCTTTTTTCCTGACAGATTGGTAGAAGTTGAATAACTAATATTCTGATTTTTATTTTTAAATGAAAATATTTTCCTTTTATCCAAGACTTCATTTCCTGCAGTTTGTTATCTTTGTCAGCCATTCCCAGAAAAAAAAAATTAAGTAGAAAATTCCAGAAATCATCCATTCAGCTATGCTCTCTGAGTAGTGCGATGAGTTCTTGCTGGGCTCCAATCAGGATTGAGTTGTCCTTTTGTCCAGTGTGTCCACACGGTGTACCCTCCCTCAGCAGTCACTTCTGCATGAGACCAACCTTGCATTAACAGGCTTGTGTATAGGGCTGGGACCTAACCGTCCATGCTTTCAGGCATGTAGATGCCATGCACGTAGCGGACAGTAGGGAGGCAGCAGCCAACTGCTCAGCTGTAAATGGTAGTGTTGCTGCTGCTGAGATTCTGAACTCAGGAAGAGTAGACAGGTTTGTCTTGACTTTTCCTCAGGAAAACAAAAGGTCATGTGTGTCAGGGCGGAAGTAAACACACTGCTATGTGTGTCAGGGCGGAAGTAAACACACTTCTTGTGTGTGTGTCAGGGCAGGCTTTTAGCAATGGGCCCTTGACTAGGTAAATAAAAAAATGAATTGCTTTGCCAGTGTGAGGGAGAGCAGATCGGATTCCCCCCCATGGACTCACCCCAAGAGTACACGCTAGGAGTAAGCGGCACCTGGTGGTCCTTGTAGCCTTGGCAGTGTGGGGTTCCTAAGTACATGGCACCTGCCCATGCCTCTGGTGGCTCTCTCTACAGGAGCACAGGGGGCCTGAGTTTTTTGCTTCTTCCTGTCAGGATTAATTTTCCTTTTGATTCTTTTATTTTTTTTTTCTAAACCACTGCAAATGTTTGTGGGCTCTGAGATTTAAAATGGCTATGAAAACATGAATAAATGAGACTATTGGAGATCGCAGTTTAAGGGGAATGACTTTGTGTGCTGTGTGAATAGTTGAGCCAAAGATGAAAAGATCTTTTGCGTAGAAGCAAAGGGAGACCCTAGTATTTGCTTTGGTGGAAGGTGGCTGCGCCCTCTGCCAGATCTGTGACCCTGGAGGCCAGCTTTAACTCCCGGGGTAGTGACATGTCCCCTCCAGGACTTTTGGTCACACCTAACATAGCACTGTCCTTTGGTAAGCCTTGAGTGTGATTTCACTGTAGGAAGTAAAGGCGATTCTCTGAAAAACTGTGGCCGTGTGAGGGCACAGGTCTCTGTAACCTTGTGCAGGCAGCAGGATGCAGAAGCCACATTCAGGAGGGACCTTCAACCTCTGTGGACTTCAAGCCAGAGGGGACATAGCAGTGGCACTCCTCCTGAGTATCTAGGCAGTTTGACTCTTGCGTGGACACGGGTGGAGGGAGTCTACGGACTCGGCATTCCATTTTTTTAACAGCTTGTCTCTTCCAGCCTTCGTTCCGGGTTCTCTTTGCAGTCGCTCTCTGTAGTTGGTGTGTACACAGCAGAAGTTCCCCTTACCCCCACTGATCACACAGAGGAACACTTAAGTCCACAGGTGCTGATTTTCATGTGCAGTAACCCCACCCCACCCCCAGCAGAGGAGATATGTTCTAAGACCTCTGCTTGGACACCTGGATAGAACCGAACCTCATAAGTCCAGATCCCACCCTGTGAAAACAAGGTTTTTCATAAATGCCAGTTAGGATCCTTTTGTAGGCCTCCACAGAACACTGGGGATGAGAAATGATGCTAACCTTACTGGGGGCAGTGTATACACCCTGTGGTAGTTTGAATAACAATGACCCCCATAGGCTCACATATTTGAAGTTATCAGGGAGTGGTACTCTTTGAGAAGGAGCAGGAGGTGTGGCCTTGATGGAGGAAGTGTGTCACTGGGGATGGGCCTTGGGCTCTCCCCATCCTTCTGTTTGGATCAGGATGTAGCTCTCAGCTACTGCTCCAGCACCATGTGCTCCCCACCATGATACTAGTGGACTAACCCTCTAAAACTGAAAGCAAGCCCCCAATTAAATGCTTTCTTTTCTCTCTCTCTCTCTCTCTCTCTCTCTCTCTCTCTCTCTCTCTCTCTCTCTCTCTCTCTCTCTCTCTCTTTCATTACCTTGCTCATTTGTTTCTTTAAAGCAATAGAATAGTGACTAAGACACACCCCGGGCTCTGTCATTTCCCTAGCCAGACCCTGCTGCCTTCAAAATTGCAATCCCTATGTCACTGTGTCCTGGTGACTAGACTTGGAACTCCCGGTTCTGTGAGAGGTGGAGCTTTGGAGAACACAAGGCTCTTTAGGAGGCTGATTGTTTCCTGTCTCCTCAAGTGGTTTGCTTAACAGCATGGATATTGCTTGTGAGGGAACGTTATTTTGACTGTGTCAGGAATAAAAACTTAACAATGCTTTATAGAATACCTTATCAATCATTTGTTTTCTCTGCCGAAGATAAAACTAGGAACCATCGTGTACCCACATCAGAACTAAGTTTCAGCATGGAAATCCCTCTCCCCCAGTTGCTTATGTTTGGGCTGCTTCTCACTAGTCCCCACAGGACCACTATCTGTCAAAGCAAGTCCTGGGCACTGTCTGTCCCACTGAGGGATTCTTCTTAGCACACGATAGAGTCACTGTATATGCATATATGTATACAAGTTTATGCGTGCAAGTTGTGATTGGAAGGATGGTTTAAATGCTCATTAAAATAAAGCAAAGGAGCGGTTATAGTAGTGTTTTCTAGGAAATGTCCCCAGAGGCTCATGTGTTAGAGGCTCTGTCCCTAGCTACTGGAACTATTGGGGTGTCAGAAACTCTTGAAGGTGGGGTCTGGTTGACATCACTGGAGGTGGACAGTGAAAGATATGGCTTGTCCTCTCCTGCCTGGCCACCATGTGATAAGGAGTCTCTCCCCTATTCCATATTGTGACTGTTTTGAAACCACCTTGCATGGGCCTGTCGTGGTAAAGCAAGCAAGCCACAGGCAAGTATGGCCATGAGCAGGTATGGGGAAGGGGTCTGTGGATGGAACAGTTCTCTGTCTTGGTGGCTACAGGAACCCACACACCATGAACTGACAACTGCTCACATGGGACCGCCATTATTGTCCTTAGCTAGGTAACATGTAAGTTTTGGAAGAAACGGGTGCTGGGTACAAGTAATTCTTCACAGTCCTGGGAATCTGTACTTCTCCAGAATGGAAGTTTAAGCAGTTGTTTTAAAAGTTGGGGCTGAGGAGGGGAAGGCTATCTTTTCTCCCTTGTTTCAGGAGCTTGTAGGTTGGAGTCTAAGAATTTCCAGTTTACGTTTCTGTGAGTGACTCACAGAAGGGAGGAAACAGAGCAGGGGTGGGGATGGAACTCCTACCATGATTGCTGCAGGTCTGTCAGCAGCGCTCTTGTTCTTGCGTTGAGCCCTCGCTGTGCTCGTGGTTATAATCTGCAATAATTTAGATTGAACTAATGTTGCGCAAGTAAATTAAATGGAGGCCATGTGTACTGACTACAAGAATACTACAATTCCAACCCCAGTCAGCGTGCGCACATGCGCGCGCGCACACACACACACACACACAAAGTGAATGCACTGTTTACTATGTTTTGACTGCTAAGTCTAACAAGCAAGGCTATAAACAATGGCTTTGCAAACAAGGATTTATTGCAAATGAGGTGCCTCCTTTCATAGATCTACCAACTCTGGGTCAAGAGACCCTGGCCCTTATCAAGAGTCAAGTGGTCCTGAAGTACAAAGTGGATGCTCAACGCCCATCTTACCGGTGTCTAAGAAGCTTCAGGGAATGCTGACTGACAGAGGAACACTACTCCTGTTACATGACTACCATACACCAGTTGTAACTGGTTAACCTGTTATATTGCTGCTAACTGAATGGTTGACTTTGCTTGGGTTTTTAGCAGACATCCGTTTTCCGTCCAGGAGTTCATCCTGCACACCACCTTGTAGTTCCCGGACCCGTTAGGTACCTCTTGGGTGTTGTGCCTCATACCTGTTTTAATGATCCCTGTGGTCGTAAGAGGTTTGGGATTTTGTAGAAGGCCCTTTTGCTGCATCGTGCTATATTTTTCCTTCTTATGGTCATATGGATCCGGATGAGCTCCTTACACAGTCAGGACGCCTCGCTGTTGGCATTGACCTTGGGCACCTGTCTCATTTCTCCTCTGTTGTGATGCCTTTCTGCTTGATACGCTGCTCTGTGGGAGCGGGGCTAGATGCACAGGGATTCTCTCCCAGCGTCTAGGTGGGGGATCCACCTCAGTTATTCCCGATCGTTCTGCCCATAGGATTTTCCCCATCTATTTACTTACTCATCATTTGTGTCCTTGCTTTTAAAAATTGATTCCAGCTCTGTATACATGAGGCCAAACCACATTGTCTATTTTGCTTGTGTTAGTGCATTCTAAAAGGGAGTCTTGAATTCTCTAGTCCTTAGACTTTCGCCACGTCTGTATTCTGAGTCACCTGTGCGCCTGCAGGAAAATGATTGCTTCATTTGTTTCCACTGCTGTAGGATACTGAGCTGTGTGACGCCACTGCCCATCTGTCCCTTTGGCTGATGTTGGGCCGGTTCTTGTCTTTCAGCATAGCATCCTCATTATTGCGGCTTCGAGCATCATTATAGACATCCCTAGCCCCTCAACACACTGAAGGTCTTTTCAGACTGTCAGTGGGCGTGCGACCTTGTATGCTCTACTGAGCATTCTGATCATTCTGACTGGCTTTCTAGCATACCCCACTTATTCCTCAGCAGAACGGGTGGACTCAGTTTGACCCCCAGCCTTTTCTGGTTTCCCCAGCTAGTGTTAAAGTGGGCTCTTACTGTGGTCGCAGGCAATGAATGAGTTTGAATGCTGTTTTATGTACATTCGCCATCTGTGCTGTCTGTCTGCAGCGACTTTGTTTGCCTGCGTTGTAGGGCCTTCCATTATTGTAGACGCCAGCCGTTTGTCATTATAGACATGGCTTCCTAGGAGCCATTTGTAAACAAGCATATTCACCCTTTTGCTCTGGAAACCCAAAATTCCTATGTGCAAATAACCAGGTGTGTTCAACTTGTGGCCTGCTGATGGCTTTGCCCTAGGAGTCTTGTGGGTTTAGCCCAACATTGAAAGGACTGAGAGACGGCTCAGCAGTCAAGAAGGCTTGCTGCTTGCTCTTCAGAGGACTGCAGCTTGATTTGCAGCTCCCACGTGACTTACAGCCACCTACAATTCCAGCTCCAGGGGATTAAACATCTTTATATGGCCCTCTTAGCTACCTGCACATGCAAGCATATACTTACAGAATCTCAGTCTCTCTCTCTCTCCTCTCTCTCTCTCTCTCTTTCTCTCTCTCTCTCT
>JAQHUG010000272.1:374397-419698 GCA_028555095.1 Dicrostonyx torquatus | reverse complement strand
AATGCAGAAGTGTTCCCTTTTCCCCACACCCTCTCCAGCATAAGTTGTCATCAGTGTTTTTGATCTTGGCCATTCTTACAGGTGTAAGATGGAATCTGAGTTGTTTTGATTTGTATTTCTCTGATGGCTAAGGATGTTGAGCTTTTCCTTAAGTGTCTTTCAGCCATTTTAGATTCCTGTATTGTGAGTTCTATGTTTAGGACTGTACCCCATTTTTTTTTTACTGGATTATTCCCAAATGATTTTAATCTCCTAATGTGGAAATGCGTAAATGAAAAGATCTGTTTTAGTCTTGTGTGCCTGAATATGGTAGAAAGTGTGGTATTCATGAATCAGACACGTGGGCTTCCTCTGTAACTCTGAACTCAGGGTATGAGATCAGAACTCCGACAGAAAGACAAGGGGGTTTGGGCCCAGTATCTTGTCTTTGTTCCTTCTGTAATTTGGGGGCATCTCCAGTCAGTAGAAAACTGATTTTTTTCCTGCAAGAATACTTGGGCTTCGTCTGCCCAGGAAGAGTGGAATTGCTGAAGTAGGTGGTGCCTGTGTGTGCTATGGACTTCATCAGATTTGTGCTGTATCTGTTGCTTTAATAAGCTGCATTTTGGAGTTGTTTTAATGTGTATTTTGACATGTTTTGAGATATAGTCTCAACTGCATGCTTTCACCATCTCTCTGCACTGCTTGCTTCTCCTCCCCCCAAGTATCCACTAGTCCTGTGTTGCCGTAGATTGTTTTTTTCCTTTCCTAGAGTGTCCTTTAGTGGAGTTGCTATTCAGGAACTAGTTAGGGGGTACCAAGGCAGACAGTTCAGGGGGTACTGTGGGGGAGTTTTACAATCGGGAGACAGTCCAGCTCCCCATTTGAGGATAGGTGGGAGTTCATAGTTAGAGGGGTTGAGGACATGGTGGGCGGATTCTTGCCGAAAGAGGCTAGGTGACCAGACATCACCTGCAGCATACCTGATCAGGTATGGGGTGGAGGATCTTGCTAGCACTGGGTGCTGCAAAGATAAAAGCCACAGAATACAGGGTTCCCAGGGTCTTCAATAAAGTTTGCTCCAAGGAGCCCCATGTGGAAATCCACATGCCCAGCCTGTCTGGCCTCCATGCTGCTCTCACTCCGGGAGGCACCTACACTTCCCCTCGCTCTGTCCCAGGCTTAAATATTTCATAGGCAGGTAGATGGCTTGTCTGGTCACCTCCTGTAGGATGTCTCTGTTGCTTTCCAGTTTGGGCAACTGTGAATAACATGGCTTAAATAGCGAAGTCCAGCTTTGTGTGGATACCAGTCTTCAAGAATAGTTTCTTTTTTTACAGGAAAGTTGTAGAGTTATTTGTGCGGAGCGTTCTCGTATACCCCTTAGCTGATTTCTCCGGTGTGTTATAACATATTACATTGAGTTGTCAAAAGTAATTAACATGGGCACATTGCTGTTGCCCAGGCTTTGTTTACGTTCAGCAGTGTTTCCGCCAATTTTCCTTCTCTATTTTACCATCGGTCTCAGGATGCCGCGTCGCATTAGTAGTACAGTAATTTGAATTTGAGTTTATAGAAATAGTTTGGGTGTGTTATATTTGCTCAATGTCTTCAAACTCCTCAGCATATGCTGAGAACTTGAGTGTAAACCTATCAGCTAGAAGGGGCTGGTGTCGTTTAGTCAAATGAGCACTTTATTTTGAGCGGGCTTTTTTTTTTTTTAAGTTTGCATCTGGCTTCGGTAAAATGTGCAGCTCATGTAGTGCAGGAAGAGGGGCTGCAGGCTTTGGTGACAAGATGGTTCTCGGCAGCCCTAGAGCTTGCTGGAAGGTCATTTTAAGGACGAGTGTTTCAAGAGCCTGGAGGAGACTGGTGGCAGTGCAGTCACAGGAGCTGTCATTGCCTAAATTTTCAGCTCCGCCAGAGGACGAGGTGTGCGGGCAGATAATGAGCATCTTTAAATGTTTTGCTGGCAGAAGGACTCCATGAAAGATGACAGAAGAAGTCATTGTCATAGCCAAGTGGGACTACACGGCCCAGCAGGATCAGGAGCTTGACATCAGGAAGAACGAGAGACTGTGGCTGCTGGACGACTCCAAGACGTGGTGGCGGGTGAGGAACGCAGCCAACAGGACAGGCTACGTGCCGTCCAACTACGTGGAGCGCAAGAACAGCCTGAAGAAGGGCTCCCTGGTAAAGAATCTCAAGGACACGCTAGGTGAGTATCCACATCCCACCTGGAATAGCTAAGCTGGGGGACAGCATTGCTGCTTCAGTGTGTGTGTGTGTGTGTGTGTGTGTGTGTGTGTGTGTGTGTGTGTGTGTGTGTGTGTGTGATAGAGAGAGGGGGGAGGGGGAAGGAGGGAGAGAGATGTGGTATGTATAGTTTGTGTTTATGTGATGTACTGTGTAGAAGTATGATATGGTATGTTACTTGTGTGTGCATGTATGTGTTTTGTGTGTGAGTATGATAGTGTGTAAACATGCTATGTGTAGTGTGTGTGTATGTGGTGTGCTGTGTGTAGTGTGTGTGTATGCGGTGTGCTGTGTAGGGGTACAATGTGGTATGTTATGTGTAAGTGTGTGTTTAGTTAACAACCTCCTACTTAGGTTTTGTACTGAGGTCAAGTTAAAGACTCTTTATCATTTTCTGGATAATTGATAGTTTGGAATCTCGGGTAAATCAACACTTGTGTGTGCTGTGGACCCCTACACAGTGGTCTCCTTACATCCAAACTCTAGAAGACCCTGACTTAGACCCATGACAAGTTTCACACCTTCGCCCATCAGCACAGTAACCCTTTACTCTTAGAAATCCCCATGCATTGACCTTTGTACATACTGAAGGAAGAGGCCGGTACTTTTTGGTCTGTTTTTGTTTTTGTTTGTTCTTGTCTTGGGTGATAGGATATTTTATACCAGCTTCAGGCAGTAAGTTGATGTGTAGTTGGGGTGATGAGCAATCAGAAGCCTCTCAGATGGACACTTCCACAAGCCCTGGAAGTTATGACATTCCCTGGGTCTTCCCGGTGGTGCCTCTTCTCCTCCTCTGGTGTATTAGTTCATTTCCTAACACTGTAGCAAACTCCTTGTTGGTGGGTTGCTTTATAAAGAATAAGGCTTAAGGCTTACACAAGGTCGAGTGGCTATATATGTATTGCCTTCTTGGTAAAGTTTCAGTGTAGTACAGGTGTCCTATGGCAAGAAATCTGTACATGTCTGTGCCTTCCGACATTGTTGTTCCCTTTGTATTCCACCAGTATTCATTTATACCCCTTCTATGTAGTACCTTTTGTGACCAAAGTCCCCACCTCTAAGTAGTGTGATAGGAACCAATTTCTTCCTTCCTACTACTCTCAGTGGGGATTAAATTCACGAAGGGACCCAGGTAAGGAGATACATTCAAACCACATCAGTCCATAGTCACGGGTACTACAGGAGATCGCTACCATAGTGGTGACCAGCCGTACCTGAGTGAACAGTGCCCACTATCCGTGGTTACTGTTTCATGTTGCCCTGGAATGTAATTCTTCATGTCCTTCTGGAAGGCTCCATGGAAGGACAACTGAGCTGATAGTTGACAGTTGTTGTCTCCTCAGGTAAGTATAGAGTTGTTTGTAGCCAACAGTGCCAGCTTGTCACTTCAGGTTCTCTGTGGACATGAGCCAGTACCATCCCCTAGCTAAGAGTATGTAGACTTTTCTTCGTGTAACTAAAAGAGGATTAGCTTCATTGGAGCGGGCAGGGGTAAGGGAGGCATGGGAAAACTGAGAATGACATCACACCGGATGTGTCTTGGGGTACCCAGCTTCTTTGTACAGTCCGTAAAGGTCTGTGCTCACTGTTCAGTGGGTGAAGCCTTCAGTCATTGGGAGGTATTTTGTGCTGCACATGGACTTTTTCTCAGGATGTCTGTGGCCAGCGCAGATTCCAAGACTGCTGGAAAAATTCCATTTGTATTAGCATTCTAGGTCTTTTTCCACAAAATTCTCTCCCCTGTGTATTCTTTTTCTTTGCTTGAGAAATGTTACTCAAGTATGATAAAGAAAGCGGTGTTGGTGAGTGGGTCAGTGCTTTAGTGTTGTTCTGAGTTTCTAACTGACTTTCCAGCCATCCCCTGACACACCCTCTGTAATGTTAGCCATTGTTGACGTATTTTGCCTTAAAAAAAAAAAATTCAGAATCCTGTAAACCACAAAACGGACATAACTTAGAAGTAGAAAAAGTAAGGCAAAGGAAGCCCCGTGAGGTCATGGAGAGCCCCTTAAATGGCTGTCTGTTGACTTTCTTAGGAGGAAAGACCAAGCCTCAGGTTGAGTTTCTAGGCCTCATCTTTGCCCGGTGTGTTCAGATTTCCCCAAGCGTGATCAGTTCATCTCATCCCACAGTCTCAAGTCACAGAGCAAAGCAGTGCATCCCACCCTGGTGCTGGGCCTGTTCCCCTGTCCCTGACAGATTGCCACCCAACCCCTGCTGGAATGCTTAGACTGCTCCAGAAGGCCAGTTCCATTTTTGGAGAACACAGATTGTTAGAAAGTGCTTCCTTAAATAGATTCAGAATTTTACATTTCTCAGACTTCTCCCCTTGGCTCTCGCTCTGCCCTCCAGGGTTGTGCCAAGCAGAGCACAAATCTCTCCAGTGAATGACGGTTCTTCTGTGAGCTTCCGACTCCATTTCAGCACATAGGTCTTGAAAACATTTGCATCATGTGTGAAAGATTGCAAAAATACAGATGAAACTGTTTCTTGATTTATTTATTTGTTAATAGGAATCAACTTTCAGAGCCAAGGGGCCTTTGGGACTCGGGGAGTAGTGGCCCATTTTATATGTGCATATACACACACAAAATGAGGGCACATGTGCCACAACATGTATGTGTGTGTATGTGTTGGGGGGGGGTCAGAAGACAACCCACAGCAGACTGTTTCTTGTTTCTAACGTGTAAGTCCCAGGGATAGAACTCATCTGCCATCTTCAGATTTGATGGCAGGCACCCTTAGCCATTGAGCTACCTCGCTGGCTTGGCTCCCGTTTTTAATATTTGGTTGCTGCTGCTGTTTGTGTGGTTTGACATCTCTGTCATGATTGCCTTTGCTATCCGACAAAGAAGGACCTTGCTATCTGAACAGAAGCTTCCTATTGAAGCCGTATCCAGAAGAAGGGGAGGCACCTCCTCTATCGGTCTCCGTCTGCGATAGCTTCCTTCCCCACAGGCTGACTTCCACAAAGTGTAGGTCAGACACTGTACTTTCTGTAGCCCCTCCTGTCTCCCAGGTGTCTAGTGTGATGCAGACCTCGGAGACTGAGTGTTTGGGGCTTCCTGTTTAGTTAAGGACTCCGGTGTGTCCTCAGAGTCAGAACATGAGTTATGGACTGCATTGTGAGAATGGAAAGGCTCTCTGCTGGGTGAAGGTAGCAACAGACTAATGCCCTGGACTGCATCCCTTAGCTTCGTGTACTGCGTGCATCATCCGTGTGCGATTCATGCTTGCTGCAGGAGTCCACTGAGTCCGAGGTCCATGGTAGGGCTTCATGATTGATGCCTTCTTTGTCGCAAATTGCGCAGGAGTCCCCCAGAGCCACAGTGCTATGAGCTGGAGCTTCTCTCCGTTAGGGGAGGAGACAGTGGCTTTGTGTGGCTGTCTGTGTGCCTGGGAGACTTACATCTTGTCACGCAGTGTTTCCTTCAAGCTGCTTGAAAGTAACAGTATATTAGACAAAAGCGTCTTGTGAAAAGTATTAACATTCTTTTCTTTCAGTGATTTGTAATTGAGCAAAACAATCTGATCTTGTATTTCCTTTCACGAGGGCAAAGCATTTATCTACTGGATTTTCTTCCATGTTGAGCTCCTGATCACAACAGTCAAGAAAAGGTTCCCATGCAGAACAAGGGGTGATGGGTTTCTTCAGTCTGAGCTCAGCAGTGAGCCAAGCCAGGCTACTTCTGGCCTTGATGTTGCAACTTGACCTGCATAACTATGTAGGCTAAATATTGTAAAGCCCTATGCTAAGCCTTTTGGGATGGAGATACTGTTCCCTAGGGGATAATTTTCAAAGATTTCTATGCATGTGCCTCAAGAACAGTTTTTGTTACCATTCTGATTCTAGCCACAACCCACCACAGCCCCAAAGGTGTTGAACTTTGCCTGGGTGATTATTAACAGCTAAAGAATTAGCCAGGTGGCAGCACTTGGGAGGCAGAGGCAGGAGGATCTCTGTGAGTTCAAGGCCAGCCTGGTCTACAAGAGCTAGTTCCAGGGCAGGCAACAAAGCGACACAGAGAAACCAAAAAAACAACAACAAAAACAAAAAACAAAACCTGAAGAATTGAGCAGAAGTGTTTGTGGTCTCTGTAGGGACAGGAGGAAAATGGGGGTGAAGAAAGATGAAGGTCAAGAGACAGACATAACCTACTCCAGACCCAAACAGAGAACTGGGAGGCCTTAGGCAGGGCTCATGGGGGGATGGGAGGATAGACAGGCAAGAGTGAACCCTGTCCTCATGCTGGTGTGCTGGGGTGAGGTGATACCTGGATGCTTGCCTCATACAGGGTGTTTTCTCTGCTTTCACCAAGTTCCTGCCTGGGAGCCTTCAGGTCCTAGGATCCCTTTGTTGCACTGCCAGGGGCTCCAGCCTGATATTGGAACCCTCTGGCAGACAAGGACAAGAGCTGTGCGCACAGAAAAGTGTTTCACAGTGAATAGTCAGGGAATATTAAGGCTGTGATACCTCTGTTCGAGAGAGAACTTGTATGACACTCACCAGTGACTTAAACACCTCTGTCAGATTTGGTTTTAAAGTTTTAAGTGAACTAGGAAGTGAGTTTCTCCGTCATGTAAAAATTAGACACGTAGTTAAACAGTGACATTATAAGTAACCCCCACCAAGGCAGAGAGAACTTGCATTGTGGGCTGGTCTGGCCTTGATCTCACCAGGTAACCTAATGGACCTTGAATTCTCAGTAGTCTTACTCAGCCTTCTAAGTGCTGGGATTACCGTGTGAGCCAGGACGTGTGACTTCTCACATGTTTAGTGTGAAGACCACATGCAGTCTTCCAGGATACAATATACAGACTTCATGTATTTAGAGAAAGGTAAACTAGTGGTCCTGATTCTGATGCCTCTGACAGGGGTGAAATGGTCCCCTGTAGAAATTGTCAGCTAGATCACAGGGTCAAGTGATTTCTCCCATTGGTGCCATCATATTTTGCTTCTTAAAGCATACCTGTTTCCCAGAAAGGATACTTACAATTCCCTTAGTTGCCGTTCTGGGTTTTGTCTTCCATCAGTGTCAGTGAACTGGGAGTAAGCAGTAGCGGGCAGAAGCCAGGTGTCATAGAGCGTCAGGGCCACTGGATACCTGCAGCAATTGCCTGAAAAATAAGCATGCATGGAGCAGCTTGCAAGTCACCAAGTACTTTGTCCTTGTCCAAACAGCCTACCCCTCATGTATTGTCCCTATCAACAGTAAAGGGCCAAATTCTGTCTAGAATCTAGATTTGGAGGCTTCAAACAGTAGGACAAGGCTCTTAAGCCAGTGGGCATGCTAATATGCTCTTATGACTTACATAAAAAGATATAGGTTGTTAATTTAAGCAAGATGTGTATAGCCGGTTGGGATGTGAACTTGTAAAAACATCTGCTGTTACACTGAAGCTGGCGATACCACCCCTGGCGTGAGAATGTCCCTGTGGCTTTCCTAAGAACACCAGATAGGACATCCAGAGTACACTTCAGCTCTGACTGACGTGTTTGTCTACTTAGAGTTGGCCGTCTGGGTTGAGTGGCAGGTCTCCCTGTGCAGTAGATTTGGAAACTGACTCCAAGTTAGCATTCTGGACCATAGGAGAACAGTTTAAAAACAATACTTTATTGTTCTAGACATGAAAAACTAGGTCCTGATTAACACAGCTTGAACGAGGTTCCAGGTTAGATGATGATGATGATGATTAATGAATGGAAATTTCTCAGGTTTGGTGGATGTCTGCGTGTGTAATACTGGGGTGGTCTCAGCAACTTAGTCTCTAATGGCTCCCAGAAACAGGGTTTCTGTTGCCCTGCTGTGTATTAAAAGCAAACAGGCACACCGAGAGAGTTCTTTAGAGACCACCCTGTGTCCAGAGGCATCTCATGGTCAAGGGGGTGCTAGGACACGAGCCCCAGCTCTGTAGGAGCTTTGCAGTACTATAGTGACTGCAGTTTGGAATTAGCCTTTCAGAGACCAGGCAGTATCGTGAGTATGCACTGTGATCGAACGTCAGGCGGGGAAAACCGCAGGTGCCGGTACTTTCTGCTGATTCCTCATCACAGTGATGCCCCTGACTGCTTTGCAACTTCCTGTGGTCGACCTATTTTCTGAGTATCTCTGGGATGAGAGTGAGGAATGCCTGCTGCTTGTGGCAACCACCCAGACTGTTTTTGAGCCACTGTTCAGGTCTTGTTTATGCAACTATTTCTAAGAGAGGAAGTCTCACAGCAGACCTCCTGGTATTCTGGCTCCTTCATTCTTTCCGCCCCCTTTTCTGTGGCGTTCCCTGAGCTGTGCTGTCAATTGGGGCGGGGAACCATACAGTGCATTGCATTGGTCTTTGCATTGTGTCTATGTGTCATTTTCTGTAATGGTCTCCAGTACAGAGCAGTTAGCCCCATATACACACAAACAATGAAAATGGACTCAGCAGATTGTATTTATATATTTTCCCATTTATATATAATATATATGTAACAATAATAAAAAAAGAGGCCATCAATTTGAACTGGTGAGAGCATGGGAAGGGTTGAGAGAGGAAAGGGAAAGAGACAAGTGATGTGATTATGTTTTAATTAAAAATGTAAAAAAAAAACCCATGAAATGACTGTATTTATGAAACTATCAAATAGTTGTCTCTAGTCTTTAAAGTAGGCGTAGCTTTAAGAAAATTGGAATCTGTGAAAATAACTTAGATGGAAGTACATTCTCCAGGTGTCTTGGCTCTGAAAGAACCGGTTAGCATTTGTACCTAATGTCTTGATGCCTGGACAGATTACAGCTAGGTTGTTTGATGACTTGTGACTGTTCTCAGAGGAGTTAGTGCAAAGCATATGGACACTTTCTGCAGGGGCCTGACACTGGCCGGGAATGGCAGATTTCTGAGGTCCCTATACTGGTTTGGGGGAATGCCTAGAGTTTGTGTACTTTTTTATCCCGTTTGGGGAGATGTTGGTTTGCGGCAGTGCGTCTGTTGTAGAAGTCGTGGGCTTTTCTGCACTGGCTGTTCTTCAGGAATGAGAACACTGCTGCTAGCCACCCTGCCCTGGAACATCCTCCCTAGCCAAGGCTCTCTGTGCAGCAGCTTCATTAGAGAACAGGACAAAGGCCAGCACGCCCCCGGAAAATTTGTATTATAACGTTAAAAAGGCAGGCTCTCTGTTCCGTCTCAGGTGTCCAGCTTCTCCCAAGGTCTGTTTTGTCATGACTTCACCCTCTCCACGGTGTGATCTCCGCCATTGTGCAAGCATGAATTAAACATAATGCATTGTAATTTAGAATCCATTGCAACTCCGTCTCACCAGATTGTTCCCAATCGAAACAGACTGTCACATGCATTATTGCAGGGATCCTATGGAAACGTAGTGCTGTGCTGCCAGACATTCAGAATAAATTCAGATTTGTTTTCGTATGTCATAAGCTTCCAAGTATTTAGAACCAAAAATGTAAAACAACTTCCAACAGATTAGTGGGAGGATGATTAGAAAATAGAGACAGATTGTTTTGAAGGGAAGAAAAATTACTAATAGGACAAAAGCTAGGAGAGACCTAGAGATGTGGGAGGAGCGTATACCTCAGGAAACTTGGTGAAGCACAGTAGAGCGCATGAGACTCATGCTACTTTGCCGGGGGGGGGCTGTTGTAGCCCCCGTGTCTTCATGGAGGTCAGAGAGTCAGGTTCAGCACTGGGAGCCCCTGTGTCTGCTTATCGGCTCCATATTAAAGATTCTACCAACTCCGAGCAGATTGAAAATAATCAGGGATGCCGTGTGTTTATGAGCGTAGGTACAGCTCTCTGTTCTTGTCATTATTCCATAGGATACAGCGCACCATCTACACAGCGCGTACATTAAATTGGGTGGTACTTGGCCAACAGTACATGAGGGTGTGTGTGGGTTCTATTCTATGCAAATAGTCTGCCATGTTATATAAGGGATGTGCAGAGACATGAGTTGGTGACCATGGCAGATCATGGGACACTGCCCTGGGGATCCTGAAGACTGTCTGTGTTTCAGGATAATTGACATATTGACCATTTTGTACATCTCACCATGTGACAGCTTGCTAAAGAACTCCCCCTCTGAGTTAAAGAGTTAATTCGAGCCGTGGAACAGAGCGGCGTGGACTAAAAATGCCTGGGAATGAGTAAGACCATCTTACCGTGTTTCAGACCATGTTTCCCCATATGGCCTGCATTTGTTGTTCGCTCCTTTCCATATGTCTGAAATGTTCCTTTTCTCTACTGCGTGTTTCCATCCGTGGCTGAGGCGCCTTGGGGCATCGCTAACTGGTACCATGTAGCTGTATTGACTGCTGAGTCCCCCCCATACTTACCTGAGCACCTACTGGTACCCACTTTCCTCTGCCCTTGTGCTCACTGTTGGTAGTATGGAGAGGGTAGGTGGGCATCCAAGGGCTCCTGCTTGGTGCCAGGGTCTACTTAACAGGCTCAGCCAGGTGGTTCTGGGTATTTTTCTATGGGTCAACCTAGGTCACATGCATGACCTTTTGCCTAGAGTTAGTGGTTCTCATCCTGTGGTCTGTGATCCCTTTGGGGGTCAAAAGACCCTTTCATAGCGGTACCATATCAGATATTTTCATTACAATTCACAGCTGTGGCAAAGTGACAATTATGAAGAAGCATAAGTTTATGGTCAGCATGAAGAACTGTGTTAAAGGGCTGCAGCTTTCGGAAGGTTGAGAACCACTGGCCTAGAGGTTTATCCCTCCAGGCTGTTACTGCTACTCCGCTCTGTTCCTGAATTTACAGGTTTACAGGTTCTGCAAACATGTTTGTTGTTGTTGCTAGGTTGTTGTTGGTTTACCCAGCTGTGGAAACCACTTCGCAGGACAGTTCTTAAATCTTTTTGAAGCTGCACCACCTGTGTTTTTTCAAGAACGCATGGCATGGGTAATGGCTCTCCGTAGGAAATTTGCTTGGTTTTTGTCTTTTTTGTTTCCTTAGGAAGCACAGCTGTTGAGTGGCTGACACAAAATTTGTGAATAGGTATTTGTAAGTAGAGTTACCTGTAATGTGTTGTCATTGTCGTGCTATTAATTGAAGTTGACCAGATCCACACTGTTTAACCTGGCGTGCTATGTTACAGAGTAGCATTGACAGAAGTTAGCTGTGTGGTCCTCAGAAGGACCCCTGGATCCACTGTGGCTTTTTATATGTTATTGATTCCTGTGTAGATAGTCCATGGACTCTGTGCTGATGTCTAGAAGGTTCTTCTAGATCACTATGCCATACTTTGCTATGAAAGTCAGACAGTTGAGGCTTAGCCAAAGCCAGGAGCGAAGGCCCTTGTGTCCCAGCTGGGCACTGTTGATTGTAGGCCATCAGTGATTGAGGACTTAGAGGAAGGGGCACAGGCCTCTGGAGGACTGGGCATTGATCACCTCTGTCTACCCTGAACAGCAAGGAATCTGCCCAGATACCTGTGCCTTGGAAGCAGTGCCCTTTCTCCTCCTGACACTAAGACCTCTGTTGAGTAGACTAAGTAGCCTCTCTCGGATTATTCCTGGTCTCTCTGGTATATCATCTACTCTGCCCCCAAGGGCAGGAGGGAGGTGGCACCTGCCCCTGGAGAATGTCACAGGAGACAAACCCATGCAGCTCAGTTGAAAAAGCCTTGCCTCTACCTTTCTCCATTTGATCCACCTCCGACTCTAACTCTGGCATTAATCAGAATTCTTGTTTACAGCAAGCCCCTAGGCAACTGCCACTTGGGTTCTTGCTGTGTGCCAGTCACTTAAGTCCAGAGCTCTCCCAGTTACTTCACCCACCTGGCATGGCCCCCACCCCCACCCAACCCTTCTCTGTGACAGATGGTGACAGGGATAGCAGAAGAGGTGCTGTAGTGTTCCCCAGATCTGGGCAGCTTGGGAGCTATCCTGCAGGAGCACCATATTTGCCCGCGTCTGCCCCATTACCATTTGCTCATTTTAATTGGCAATGTTCAGTTCTTGTAGTTCCAATACAATCTTAAAAGCTAGGTGTGTGCTCGACTTTTGCTGGTGGTTTGATAGTTCCAGTCCTACTGGAGAATGTCTCTTGTAATCTGTGCCTCATCTCACCCTCTTGCATATTCAAATGATTCATACTCCTGGATCGGGTGTATGTGTTGAGAGGTGCTGAATATTTATTTTCATCAAAAAAATGTAATGAAAAATGAAGGTATTTTCATTTGGCATCTGTGTTACCATTTGACTTTTGCATTTGTCTTAAAAAAAAAACATCATTTTTCACAACCTTAAATGTTTAGTCCCATCACTTACCTGTCCGCTAACAAAGGAGCAGCTTTCAGTTGTGCCAGGAGTTTGCAGCCCTGTGCACAAGGAACCGTGTGTGTGTGTGGGGGGGGGAGCTGATGTCCCCAACACCTCTGTCCTGCAGAGGGACTTCCAGGTTAGAGGGAGGACGCGGAGTGACAGCACTCACCCAGCTCACAGATCTCATTTCCTCCCATCCTTAGCATTCAATCCTGAACTTGGGAGTTTTATATAATAACATTCAGGAGAGCCCTTTGTTATAAGGCACGCGCTCCTAGAAAGAAATGAACGTTAGTTGCAGAGTCAAGAGAGAAGAAAGAGTGGGAGGGTCAGGAATGCAACCCCTTGTTGGCCACACCTTCTACCCTCACAGGCCCACAGTTAGAGTTTGAGCTTTCTCAAAGGGTAGGGAGAAGAAAACGCTCCTCTAGGAGAAGATGGTACCACTGAAGGGGATTGACCTGTCGGGGCTCCAAGTAGTCACCAGCACTGGTTAGGAATGGCTGACCAAGTGTTTGAAATGGGAGTGGTGTGAGAGGAAAGCCGAGTTCATTAATCGAGTGTGTGTTTTCCGTTGTTTGCTTGTTTATAATGGGTAAGTGGCCCTAAGCAGCAGCAGGGAAGAACTGCACACAAGATGGCTTCCTCATAGGGTGCTCCACTGCTGCGTTTAATGCTCTTGACAGATCTAGGAGTTCAGCAGATCTTTGGGGTAAGCACCCCTGTTCTGGAGGAAAGCCCACATTGTACTTATTCCTTGGACACTGTTGTTGCACATGTATGTGCCCAGGACATCTTTCCACAGCTGTGCTGGCTGTGACCCACAGAGGGACTTTTTCAAAGCTGGAGTTCACGTGGAGGAACAAAAGTTCCAGGATGAGTGTCCTGCCCGCTCTCAGTGTCCTTGGGTTCACACATTCTGGCTGTCAGAGAGTACACACTCTCCCCTCCGTAGAGCATAAAGACCCCACATGACCCCAGTGACAGCGGCTGAGGTCTTGGGGTGAGGTGGGACGGAGTGTTTGTGATCCCTAAAGGAGGAGTGACAGCATAGGTGCCTTGCCTCCGAGTGGTTTAGAATTCAGACCTCTCTTGTTCCTAACAATGGTTCCCTGGTGCCCACTAAAGAGGATTTTCCCTAGCAAGATACTGAGGTGGGAATTGCCAGATGACCAGCCTTTTGCTTTGCCATGGTTGTTCTGTCAGCCTCTGGGGAGAGCTCTGCTTCTCCACTGCCCACTCCCCTTCTCTGTACTTTCCAAGGGGTCTCTGGAGACTCCAGCCCATCATGCACTTGCTTTCCCCAAGTCCACCCCCTGACTTATGTCCCCTGATCCTGCTCTCCGTGTTGAACCCAGACTTGCGCATTTTGAAGCATCTCAAAGTTTATCTGCCCCTGACTCCAAATAGCCTGTAGTTCCTGCCATGGGTACTCCTGGTCTTTCTAGGTTGACTCCTCTGCTTCCTGTGGGCTCAGAAGCCACAGGCTCACAGGGACATCCCAGTGAGTCCTTTTTATTATACTTGTCACCATGGTGACATTTAGTATTTTTAGTTGACTTTATTAATAGGTCCTAACTCTAATGGAAGAAATGTCCATATATTAGTAGCCTCTGGTCATAATTTAGTATAAACAACATTTTTGCATAAGCAGGAGTTTTGGTTAGTTTCAGTTTAGGTTACTGATCTAACTTGTGGCAAAAGTTGTTGGCATCTGTACTTAGAGTCTACACGAATGACTCTTCTGGACTGGTCTGTGATGGCCAAGGGGTCAGAAGGACATTCTTCCTGCTTTGCTTCAGGCTAAACAGTGAACAGTGTAGGAGCAGAGATCTTTCTTGATAAGACAGAGAAGAAAGGGGCATAGGCAAAGGTGCCATTGATAGAAATTTACCCTGCAGTTATAGCTCACCCTAGTTCAATACAGGGGAGGGGGAGGTTGAGGGATGGTTGGGGGCAGCTATAGTCTGGTAAAATGTCCCTGAGGTCTTCTGTAGCCTAAGAGCCACCTGTTGTGCAGGAGAGCATGCCGAAATGTGAAGATGTTGGAAGATGCTGGAAGATGCCACCCTGCCCCCATGTTGTTCCCTTCAGCTCTCTGGCGGAGCAGCGAGTAGATTCATGCTCTTCTTCAGGATGCGACACTGGGTAGTACCTTGTCCTGTGCCCACCTTTGGTGGTTGTGCTGTGGCTGAGGTGGTCTGGTTTCAAAAAAAAAAAAACACAAAAACCTCGCTGGCCTCTCAGAGCCCACTTCTGCTGCCCCTGTAAATATCTGCATTTTGTTACTGGCATAGTTAAGTGTTCGTAGGACCAAAGGAACTGGCCACATTTGTGACTGAGGCCATTTTTATTTAAACTTGACTTTGTCTAAAACTGGTTTATACTCAGGAGCCTGTCCCATTCCCTGAACCACAAGTGGGGTTTCTTTGATACCTTCTAAGCCACCGTTGGCCATAGTGAAATGCGTCTGGGCTGCTCTCCACCGAGTCAGATAGCTTGCAGAGGGCAGGCTGCTTGGTGACGCCTCCCAAATACCTGTATTATTTGTCATAAATTGCTCAGGAGAACTGTGGCAGTGAAACCTAAGACACTTTGGGCTCAGAAAACAGTGTGCACCATCCCAGTGGTTTATGGAGCCCATGAGCCTGGTGTGCTTGCTGCCTTCTGTCTCTCTCACACCAAACTCAGGCGGCCCCAAACCATAAGTGCTATTTTCTTGCTTGTCTACAGACAGCAGTTTCATATGTAGGCATCAGTGGTTGGGCACATTCAAGAAGGTGGAGGTGGGAAGTGTAAATCAGGGAAGTCTGTTTTATTTTCTCAGTTGATGAGACAAAATCAGCTGAAACCTAGCTTTGGGAAAAAAAAATATACTAAAGTCAGCTTATATCGTGATAATGTAGGTTGGATTCGGGCGCTTGGTTCTTGCCCCGGGGCCTCTGTCTCCTTGGATCCTATCTTGCTCACCTCTACCCTCATTAACGCCAAATGCTGCTGGCATCTGTTGTCCATGGCTTTCCCTCACGATCCCTGGAAAGCTTGTGGAAACAGCTCATGTGCCCCCTTGGCCCAGCAGTTCAGGTAGAATAAGCCCAGCCAACCCAGGTGGAAAAACCTTGCATCTGGGAGGGGTTGGGAAGTGCTGACCAGGTTCACTGTATGGTCTTGCATGGTCAGCCTGTTTGGATGTCCTCACCCTAGTGTCTTAGGGTTTCTGTTGCTGTGACAAAACACCATGACCAAAAGAAACGTGGGGAGGAAAGGGTTTATTTCACCCTACCCCTTAAAAGCCCATCCCTAAAGAAACACTGAAGCAGAGAGGCCATAGAGGGACACTGCTTGCTTCCCAGGAGTGGTGTCATTCCTTGGAGCTGGGCCCACCCATAGTGTTAATTGAGAAGATGCCACACTGACTTGCCCACAGGCCTAGCCACTGGGGGCATTTTTTTCTTTCAACTGAGGTTCTGTCTTCTCAAATGACCCTTTGGCAAAAATGCTAGCCAGCATAGCAAATTTGAGGTTTGTCTTTTCACTTATTCTGGTGGTTTTGTTGTGGTTGTTAAATTATTTTAAAATTTACCCTGAAATAATCTAGTTGGTCTTCGCAGCGCTACCGCAAAACTCGATGCAAATCAAGCCAGTGGGCAGCAATGTGGAAGTGCTCCCAAGCCAAGTCACTTTGTACCTTCCTTCTTCAAACCCTGTCCAATCTCATGGCCTCTAATAAGAAAGGCCTTTCTTAATTTTTAGCTGACTTTAATAATAGGCCCTAACTCTAATGGAGTCCCCACACATTAATACCCTTTAGTCACAACAGTTTAAAGAGTGTAGGGAATATTTTTGGTTCCGTATCACTTATGTTACAGATATGATTAGTGGCAAAATTAAGTGATTTGCCCCAGAGTTCTCAGAATTCAAGCACACACCATCTGAGCAAGTTAGCTTGAATATATTTCAGAACTATCAAATTTGTTTGACATCTTCTCCCAAGTCTGCAGAGCTCCAGCTGGAAAATGACAGTCAGAGCCTGTCTCAGAGGTGTTTTGTTATAACAGCCCTTCATCTTGATAGGGGGGTGCATAAAAGATTTTGACTTTAAAATGACTAACATTAATAATGTATGACACGTTCAAACTTTTATTAGAACTCGGTCTTTAGTGTATATAATTTTATTCAGGAAAGTTAAAATGTGCCTGTTATTATCAAAAAATATGTAACTCGGGACCTTAAAGCTAACACCTAGGGCCAAAAAAATTGTCATGAAAGTATTAAAGTGTCATCCCCCTTTAAATGCAGCTCAGTTGTTAGCCATATATCTGCTCACAGACCAGAAATACAATTCCACAGTGCACATTTTGTCGTGTACAGGTGACACTGTGGCAAAATCTGTAGCTGGTCTTTTTTAGGTCTCTAGAGAAGTGGCTTCGTTGGGAGCTTAGTTACCTTCTATAGCTGGCAAACCTTACCCACCTTGGGCAGCTCTGTGCCAAGGAGGGCTGCTGCCTGGCCTGGGACACCCCAGCTGGTCCAGTCAGCCCTTCTGAGGGGCTGAAACCCGCGTCAGCTGCTGAGCACATTGTTGATTGCTTTCCTGCCGAGGGCCCTGTGGAGAGGAAATGGCATCATCGCTGCTCAGGGGCGCTATAGGGAAGAAATGTCAGGGACATAGGCAGGCACTTGCTTCTCAGTCTCCTTGGCAGTAGGCAGCCCATGGCAGGAGCTGAAAACTATTGGCCAAGCTGCTGAGGCCCAAGCATCTGTGTTCTGCCTCAGTTGGAGCGTTGAAACCTCACCCATCCTCTCTCTCCTCTTGGGAGGTTTATAAGACCTTTGAGAGGACTCAAAAATGGCTGCTCAGTGTCCTTTTTAAAAGGCCTTAGGGGAACCTGTTTCCTTCCCACCAGGTGAGGATATAGCCAGGAGGCCCCATTCTCACTGCTGTGAAACAGGACCTGCCCAGTCTGTGGGCTCTGTGATTTTAGACTTCTAGCTTCCAGAACTTCAGGAGATGAATTGGCGTAGCCCGGGTACTATGTAGTAGCAGGTTATTGTACAGGTGGGCCTCTAAGGTTTCTTCATTGTAAATGCTGCAGCTTTATTTGTCTGGAAACAGTAAGCCCAGGACCCTGAAAATGGTATGTAAGTGTTCTGCTCTTAGAGCAATAGATTTCAGAAGATTGAGAGTTTTCTCTGAGCACAGATCTTCAGCGTAGATGTTAAAATCTCACTCCTAAGACCTAGAAAACAGCATCTTGCAAGTGTTTTGCTTGGGGAATCTTTGCCTGGGATTTTCTCTTCCTCCTTTGTTCTATTTCCTTCCCATGCCAGGGTGTTCCAGTTCATGCATTATTGAACAGGCTGTCGGTAAAGCCATTGCTTTGCACAAGCACGATACTTTACCTGACCCAACACATAGCTTGCTAGCAGTTGGAGAGTTTCTAATGGGCTCATTCTAGAGAGTCTCATCTATATGATGTATGCAAAGCAAGCTGTGGCAGCACACCCAACTGCACAGCGCACAGCCTCGGGTCAGTTCTCTCAGGGATGGTTTTAGGATTAACGTGAGAATTGGAAAGGGAATGGCTTGTTGAACTCTCATGCAGGGATGTCTGACGTACACTGTGCCGGGTCAGTATAAGGTGGCAGGTACTAGGCGTCTTTGTTCTGGGTGGGATATACTGAGGACATCAGGAGGGACCCCACTGTTGGTGCTTGCATTGGGAGTTGGTTGTTGGGACCCCAGGGAGAAGGAATCTGGAGATACCACTAGAAAATCCCTACATGTGGTATAGATGGGGTGAGCAGACATTCTGGTGTGTTGGGGTTCTGGTCTGCCGTGTTCTTGTGGGTTTGCTATTTATAGCCAGTAAATATGACTTGGGTCCTTGAGAAATGGGCTTGCCTCTCTCATTGCGAAAATGTGTCAGATTCTAGGAGAAGAGGCATGGTACTGTGTTAAAATAGTGAACGCATATTAGAATTGAAGTGGTGTTTGTGTTACAGCTAAAAGCAATCGGTGGTGGGAGTTTCATGCGAGAAGCGACGAAGCGGGAAGGCATGCTGGGGAAAGTGTGCACACAGAGCAAGGGCATGGGGGAAGCCAGCCTATTCCTTCTTCATGTGCCTTGTCCCAGCTTCCAGGCAGTCAAAGCCGGAAGAGCAGGCTGGGAGTTATTACACAGGCTAGCCTGAACCTGGGATTGCAGTTTCTATCGTGGTCCTCACACAGGTGGTGCCACCACCTTGTTGTGGGTGCCCAGCTCCCTGCTACTCCCAACCCTAGGCCACCATTGTTCTCTTTGATGTCCTCAGCATTAAGCGGGGTGGAGGGGGGCGCAACAGATTATTTTGTCCCAACATTCAGAGTTTCTTGTGCCTTCTAGTTTAGCTGATACTGGCTCTACCATTGGGCAAGTCCAGGGCAAGGAGAAAAGTGGGTAGATGGACCCACTTCTCAGCACCCCACGTGACTTTCCTATACACACTCTGTCTCCCCAGCCTGTCTGCACTTGCTGTTCTACCCATATTCCTTACCCATGCTACTCCTATCTTAAAATCTCGGAGCTCTGCCTACTTCTAACTGGAAATTCAAGAACTGTTTTCATCGTCTTCTACCATAAAAGGGACCATTGACCTCTTGTTCCAGACTAGTAGATGGAAATAGTTCTTGACACCCCGGTTTGCTCTGATGGAGCTGGGCATCTGGTCTAATATGAATTAAATATGCTTTGATCGGGTGCCCTGGTCTATACCACTTCACTGTCTGGGAATGGCTATCCAGTTCCCCAGTCTCTCCTGATCTTGTTTTCCTCACTTGGCTTGGGGAGAATTGTGAGCGTTGGGCTAATATCTGTGGCCGGGCTATTGACACAACCACCACCACCAATACACACACAGTTTGTACAGCTGCTCTGTCCCAGCAGCTTCCATGACAGTTCCTGGTGTTGGAGGCCTGACTCGCAGAAGGCTTGCACACCCCTGGCATCACTGGGATTGTAGCCAAGAATCTGAAGAGGACTTTGGACCTCTTGTGACAAAGACACCCAAAACCCTTGCTCAGTTAAGAATACCCTGATTCTGGGAGACTTCTGTGTTTCACATGCATCATCGGAACCTAGATGCTCTTGTCAGACTAAATTGTGTCCCAAATCCATATGTTGAAATCCTGACACCCCTCCCCAGGACCTCAAAACTGGGATTATGTGGAGATGGGGCCTTTAGCAATTAAAGCAAGCATACTAAGAATGGATAGACCCAACAGTGTGGCTTGTATGTGAAGAATGACACGCACAGGGAGAACCAGGTGAGAACTGAACTGAACCTGGGGTTGGAGACCAAGAAGACTCTTAAGTAGAACGGAAATCTAAGTTTTGACCTAAGTCTTCTGGCTTGCTCTTACGTCCCCGTGTATTTGAATCAGATGCTTTGGTCCAGAACGAAGCAGCAGAGCAGTTGTCATGGCCTTACCTGGGTTGTGTATTCACCCAGACCAGTTCGCATCACCTCAAATGCTCCTGGCTCTGAACTGGGGCCAGTGGCCCCACTGAATGGTGAAGGATAAAGGCAGTATAGCCCCTGCATTTGGACCTGCACCCCAGGCAAAGTGACCCTGAAGACTAGCCTGCTTAGTCTGCAGGTTAAAGATGAGGGAACTAAACTACCCCTGGAGGTCACTTGGTGTCACTGGGGAGAAGGGGACTCTGCAAGGGACTTCACAGAATGCTCCTAGCAGAGCTGGTGGGGGAGGATTCCCTGAAAACTGAAGCATCCTGCCCCGTGCAAGGCATCCCCTGCTCTCAGCCAATGTTCTTTCCTCCCCTAGAATTGTCTGGAGTTCTACGTTTTAACTGGGTCAGAAGCATGCTTAGGTCAGGACTTCTCAAAATCACCCTCCTACGTATGGAAAGAAGCGTGTTTCACATTATAGGGCAGTGTTCGCTCACATGTGGCTGACAGAGGTATGCACAGGCAGACCACGATACTCGCTGACGATTTTCCGATCCCCTTAAACCCACTCTATCCGCTGACTTTCTGCAGCGCAATTCGTTGACCCAAGGATCCACTTCCAGGTTTCTCATCACAGTCTTCAGAGGCCTGCCTTGGACTTAGTATGTCAGTGGATCTGGTACTAATTCACTGACAGGAAAATCAGTCCTGAGTTTTGTGAGCAGAGATGAGTTACAAGTGGAGACGAAAGGTAGAAGGGCCAGCCAGCAGGCAGGGCATAGGAGGGAGCAACAAGGAACAAACTGTTCCGGAGGGAGCTAAGTGGATGCAGGACAGGGTACCAGCCGATAGGTCTTTACATTCATTTAGTCCAACTTCTTACCCCATATAAAATTGCAGGCATCTTCAATGCTGAGCCCCAGGGGTTCTCTAAAGCTGGCCGTCCTTCCAGAAGGATTTTTTCTGTCCTTGTTATCTTTGTGTCATAGACCCACTGGCATATTTGTTAACGCGTAAGTATCAGCTTTTAGTCACTTCCTATCTGTACCACACAGCTGTACCATTTTTTTTCCCCAGATGCTCACTGCCATTTGTAACTGGTCTTTGTGCTCTCCTGGTAAAAACACTTCCACGCCTTCATGGGTGTACAACATGTGCCCAGTACCAACTGAGCTCTCTGCCCTGTCTTCACAGGCCTCGGAAAGACACGCAGGAAGCCAAGCGCTCGAGATGCGTCCCCAACGCCGAGCACTGATGCGGAGTACCCAGCCAATGGCAGCGGCGCCGACCGCATCTACGACCTCAATATCCCTGCCTTCGTCAAGTTCGCCTACGTAGCTGAACGAGAGGATGAGCTGTCCCTGGTGAAGGGCTCCCGTGTCACGGTTATGGAGAAATGCAGCGATGGCTGGTGGCGTGGCAGCTTCAATGGGCAAATCGGCTGGTTCCCCTCCAACTATGTGCTGGAGGAGGCAGATGAGGCAGCAGCCGAGGCCCCCAGCTTCCTGAGCCTTCGTCGGGGTGCCGCGATGAGCAACGGGCAAGGCGCACGTGTGCTGCATGTGGTGCAGACGCTGTACCCCTTCAGCTCGGTCACTGAGGAGGAGCTTAGCTTCGAGAAGGGGGAGACCATGGAGGTGATTGAGAAGCCCGAGAACGACCCTGAATGGTGGAAATGCAAAAATGCCCGGGGCCAGGTGGGCCTAGTCCCCAAGAACTACGTGGTGGTCCTCAGTGACGGGCCTGCCCTGCACCCCACGCACACCCCGCAGATCAGCTACACCGGGCCCTCAGCCAGCGGACGATTCGCTGGTCGTGAGTGGTACTATGGCAACGTGACGCGGCACCAGGCCGAGTGCGTGCTCAATGAGCGGGGCGTCGAGGGCGACTTTCTCATTAGGGACAGCGAGTCCTCGGTAAGTGCCCGACTGCCCCTCTGCTGGGGCCGCACTGCCAGGAGAAAGCTAAGTGTACAGTTTCCTCACCTGCGAGCGAGTTCAGGGACTCACTCCGGCCCTGGTCTGAGGATGTTCAATCTCACGGTTTTCCTTACAGTTCATTTGCCTGATTCAACTTTGTTAAATATCTTACCAAGTCTTACTTACAGGTTAGACTTAGTCATGGACATAACAAAAAACTTATTTTTAGGGTTCTGATCTACCATGGCTTCGGGTAGCTGCCAGAGTTTTTGGCTCCCTCAAAAAGAACCACCTATGTGGGTGACATGACTGGTGTGCCATTCTCTTGTCATGATCACTGGCTATACTTGAAATAGCAAAATGGTATTTGAGGGCACATATTAATCTAGATAAATACTGTGTTGGCACAGGGTCCTCTGCTCCCATTTTAACTAAATCTAGGAAAGCTAGACTGAGATCCTTGCTGCCACTCTTTTTCCCGGATGTGGGGAGATGTGGGAGGGTGCCTTTCAGCTCCCATGGGTGATTTTGGCCCTGTAGTAAGGCTCTCCCTTTAGCAGTTTAAAGATGCAGGTTTCCTTTTCCTTCCTGGTCCCTCCCTGTGTAGGAGACCCCTGTGATGACTCGCTTGGTGCCATCTACATCTGAGCAATCAGCGGGTTCTCGGATAGCAGGTGCCCGGCTTGTGATGCAGCCTTTTGTTGCTGGTTCGTTATTCTTTGTAAACCACATAATCCCAAGGTTGTCTTGGCTGCACGCAGCACTGCTGCAAAGCTCATCCCTGAAAAGCTCTTAAAGTACTTACAAACAGGGTTGAACAGAAACCTGGAGTGCTTGCGGGAGATGAGTAAATGGGGAATAAGGCCACCTGTCTGGCACAGCCAGTCCTCCCGCAACAGGTGGCTGGTTGTTGGGGTTGTGGCTCATCGAGACTTTCTGAAAGAAGCAGTTTGACCACAGGCAGCCTTTCTGTGTGTGCCTCCTGGGAATAACCCATCTTTGTAGATACCTTCCCAGTGACTCTTCTAAAAACCTACAAGCAAGAATTTAGTCCTGTGTATTCAAGTGTTAACTGGTTCTCTGAGGCTTTGGTTTCGTGTGTTAAGTGCACACTCTAAGAGCGGGATGTGTGTGTTCCGCCCTGCCAGCCCGGTGAGCAGTGCGCCCTCATGCCCCGCAGGATTGATCTGAGAGAGATGCAGTCACAACCCTTTGTGGAGAGGGGCCCTGGAGTTTGTTCTTCGTAGCAGAAGGGGCATCAGACTTGCCGAAACCGAATCCCTTTATGTGTCAGCAGCCTTTCAGGGCCTTAGCCTCAGATGTTCTCAGGCAGTACTCCGAATGCTGACTACGCCTGAAATCTGAATCCCGAGATGTCCTGATCAAGCCCAGGGTTCAGTGTTGCTGGCAGGACTTCACATGGCTTTGTCCTCACGCCTTGGAAGCTCCGTGCATGGCTGCCTTTAGATCACATTCTGGGCCTATGAGGAATTGAGAACAGTGATATCTCTCCCACTGCAGAGTAGGAACAGGGAAGGCTCTGAAAATCCAATTAGTGTGCAGAATGCCCGGTCTAAGTGCTTGAGAGCCAGACGCTTGTATTTGAAGTGGCTTCTTGGGAGAGAAGGGGCAAGAACCACATACTGGCATCATTTATTGACAGATGAGCATGCCCCCTAGGGTTTCTAGCCCAAAAAGACCTGTTAATTTTCTGTGTCCGCATCAGCAGCCTGCTTCCTACTGATGGAGGCATTTATTATTTACCATTTTTTTAACTCCCTTTTATGGACATCCTTTATCTTGCCTAACTTAAGAAGCTGAGGTCAGACAGGCTTTTGTTGCCAGCAGTGTATGAGGGCAAAGAAGGCCTTTTTGGAACGTGTATCATCTCCAGAGATGCTGATTGGCCTGCAGCTGAAGATCTTGGGGCTGTTAAACTGTGGGTCCATGCCAAGAACCTGTTACATGGGGCTTCCAAATTGTGTTGTGTTTATCCATGGATGAAAAAAATGGGCCACGTTCACATTTACCGTCTTGTCTGTTTGCAGCTCCGTTCAGTGGAGGGCCTGTCCTAATGGATACATGGGTCCTTGTCTTTTTGCACCTCTGCCTCTCCTGTGTTCTGTCTCATTTTTCCTGTTCTCTTGGGATTTTGCAGGTCAGAGCCTGTTCTCACAGTCAAGCCCAGGTCACACAGAACATTAATTTGCAATCTAATTGCATGTCACGGGCCTGGGGGGGTTGACTCTACCACAAGACTAAGGCAGATGCATTTGGGCCTTGAGCCTCCATTATGGAAGTGGTTCTGGGAAGGCCTGACTCCTGAGTGAGAACAGTAGCTCTGGGGAACCCGTCTTACTGACAGATGTCAATTAAAATCTGTCTTAGGTGATTGCAAGGTAAGCAAGGCTCTGGATGATGTTCTATACTGATAAATGCCTACTGTTTTTCTCGAATTAAAATCTACCCATATCTGGGTACGTGGAGGTCCACTTTTGAGGTCAGTGGGTATATTGCAAGTAAAATGAACATTGCTTTATCTTTGCCTCCAGGATGGAGGAAGTATGCTAGACTTGAGGAACGAACAACCTGTCTGTCTAGATGGGGATTCTTACAATGCAGTTCAGATCCAAATTCCCTCAGGAGCTGTGAATGTAGAGATTACTGTCCCCCCACCCCCTCAGCATTCCTGATCTGGGACACCTGGTGCCCAAGAACTTTCAATTTGACATATCGATGTCATTGATGCTGCCTGTCCACTAATACTTGTTACAGTTATTTTGGTTGACCGTGCTGGAGATAGATGCAGGGTCTCTCCTGTACATGGCTTGGTAAAGGTTCTAATACTGGGCTGCATCCTGAGCCCTTATCATAAGTTGTGGATGGTTTCATATATCTTACCCAGTTATAAACACCACATCTGGATAATATGATATCCTAAGAATGGTAGAAATGAAAACATTGTTTGAGAGCTTAATTATCTGCCGAACCCTTAGCTTCTGTTAGGGGGAATTCATGTCTTGAAATGTTCTATAACCTTTTTTTTTAAAAAACTCCTCTCAGTTTTGAAGATAAAGTAGCAGTATTTGCCTTGTGTTGGCAGTTGGAGAATTCAGAAGATCTCATTATCAAAGTGTAAGCTGTTTCTGAGTCAGTTTGGAAGACAGGCACAGACAAATGAGTTCCTTTCGGATGTTCACTGCTCAGCTCCTAGCTTCGCGCCTACTGACTTGGTGTTAGGACAAGGAGACTGTCCCCGAGCAGCGTCTCTATCCATCTCTCCCCGTCTTAGAGTGTCTAGGGCTATGATAAACACCATGACCAGAAGCAACTTGAGGAGAAAGCAGCTTCCTTAGCTTATACTTCTGCATCATAGTCCATTATTGTAGTTGTTGTCAGGTCTGAAACTTGAGAACTGAAGGCTGGAACTGAAGCAGAGGCTATGGAAGGGTGCTGCTTACTGGCTTTCTCTCCATGGCTTACACAGCCTGCTATATAGCACCCAGGACCACCAGCCCAGGGGTGGCACTGCTGGCAGTGAGCTGTCTCCTCTCACATCAGTTAGCAAGTAAGAAAATGCAGCACAGGCTTGCCCACAGGTCAGTCTGGTGGGGACATATTTTCAGTTGAAGCTTCCTCTTCCAAAATGGCTCTAGATTATGTCAAATTGACCTAAAACTGGCATCACACTTCTGTTGGGGGGGGGGAGAAAAGTCATTTTTGTCATGGTTTATGCACAGTACCAAATGAAAATTTTTTTCACTTTAACCTATTAAAAACATTTCCCCTTCTCCAGATCTACCCACTCTCCTAACTCCATTCCTCCCTCCCCCCTCTCTATCTCTCTCTCTCTCTCTAGAAAACAAGCAATCAAGCAATTTTTTTAAAAGAAGACACCACACACATATAAAAGCACAAAATCAGAAACCGTAATATACATGCAAAAGATCAAAAATACTCCAACAATATGAGACAGAAAGCTTAGAAAAATACCATTGAATTCTTTTTTTTCTTTTGTTTTTTCGATTTGTTGGTGTTGACCATCTCCTGCTGGGCATGAGGTTTACCCGTTAGTGTGGTTAATACATCCAGTGAGACTCCATGGGAGAAAAACTCTTTTTTTCTTTTTTTTCTTTTTTCTTTTTGGACGTCAGTTACACATAGCTTCCTAGTCAAGGGTGGGACCCTGTGTCCACTTTCTCCTCTCGGTGACAGGGCCCCATCTGGCTTGAACATGCGCAGGCCTTGTTCATGCTGCCACAGTCTCTTGAGAGTTCATATGGACATCAGTCCTGCTGTGTCCGGAAGACACTGTTTCCTTAGAGTCCTCATCTGCTCCAGTTCTTACAGTCTTCCCACCATCTCTTCTGCATAGCTCCCTGAGCCCTGAGGAGAAGAGTTTCACGAAGGACTGAGTGTTCCAAAATCTCTCGCTCTCCACACATCGTCCAGTTGTAGGTCTCTGTATGATTTACTATGATGACCTGTGGGTATAGCGGTATGTCATCAGGAGTCATTTTATGGCTGTCTTCCTTCAGCACAGTGGTTCTCAACCTTCTTAATGCTGTGACCTTTTAATACAGTTCCTCGTGTTGTGGTGACCCCCTACCATAAAACTGTTTTCATTGCTACTTTGTAACTGTAATTTTGCTTCTGTTCAGAACGATAACATTTTTTGGAGCTAGAGAGTTGCCAAAGGGGTCGTGACCCACGGGTTAAGAACCACTTCAGTGTAACAAGACAATAATATTTGGGTTTCCCCTGAGCTCATGCCCTGTCCAGTCGCAAGTTCTTCAGCATGGAAAGCAGTGGCTATGCATGAATTCCATCTGATGAAATGGACCTCAAATCCAACCATAAGATGGTTGGTTACTCCTGCAGTGTTGGAGCCACTATTACATAAGCATATTTCGCGGGCAGGTCATCATTGCAGATGGCAGGGTTTATAGCTGGATTGATGATTGCCTTCCTCCTCCTGTAATGTGCCAGGTACTTTCCAGTACCAGGAACGCTCAGGTGCCCGCTCAGCTTCTCCGTTCAGTGTGGTATGTTACCATTGTCTTCAGCAGTAGGACCTTACCATTGAATCTTAAACTATACACGTATTTAGAATGGGTTCTTTTCCTAAGATCCATTGCTCATAGCCTGACTGCTTCCCCATTCTCAAGTGAGCCAGAGCTTTGGAGGCAGACGCCACTTCACCAGCCTTTGGCCTTCCTTCCGTATTTGCTTTAAAGCAGACAGCACACCATGGTCTGGGACCTGTGAAAAGACTGAAGTATGAGAGATCAACTCTTAGCAAAGATGGCTCATCCTGTCCGTGCATATATTCCAAACCCCAGCTTTCCAGTCCCGACGTTTTGAGCAAAGGGTGCTAGACCTACAGTGCTGAATCCCTGTTGACCTTTCTGAGTGAAATATAGAGCTAAAGGAATGGAAAAAATGGAGAACAACCTCCAGCATGTGGCATCACAATGTCTGTGAGTTGAGTCTTCTCAGCCAATAGTTGTCTGGACTGGGATGGTAAAACATCCTTTGCTCTTCATCATCATCTCACAAGTGGCCTTTTCGTTGCCCCAGCAATGCTTTTAGTTTCTGTGTATTGCGTATTCTCACCTCCATCCGTTCCTCCATCTTGGCTTTGCCTGCCGAGACCTTGGTACAAATGTGGAGAACTAAAACACCACCTTCCCCTTTCCCTGCAGCTAAACATGTCCACCTTCCTGGCAAAGAAACATCTTTCCATTCTCATTCTGGCTAACTTTACTTCTGCAAAGTCTTGGCTGGCTTGCAGGCTTGAGCAGGTGCATCTTCTGTCCCCCTGGGTTCCCCTTTCGGTGAGGGTTAGCACAGAGATATGTCAGGGACACTTAACTGTGTCTGCCTGGCTTGGCACTGAAGCCTAAGAACTGTTAGACCTCTCAGGGTGAATTGGCTATGTACAGTTCAGAAGATTCTGCTCTGAGCCCAGCCCAGAGCAGGCTGTAGGGCTGCCCAGTTGAGCCTGTATTTTGTTCTCATGTGGGGTTATGACCGACTGCTGACTGCCTTGGGTCACGCCCGTGGCCTCTGAAGTGCTATTGTTGCTACTGCTACAGGGTCCAGATGCTGGCTCTTCAAGTCTGACAGCATGGTGAGGGGAGAAGAGGTCTCCATTGTCAGCTAACACAGCTTTTCAGAATAAGAAAAGATGCCAAATCAGCAATTCAGCCTTAAGAGTGTTCAGAAATGCTCTCATTAAAATCCCTTAGATCAGGAGCTCCTTTTCATATAAAGATAGATGTCGAGATCATGCAAAATTGGTAGTACATGGTAGAAATGGTTTTCACCCAAAATATAGAAAAGGAGACTGAAAAAGGAAACTTAAAATCCCAGGTCCAAATATACCTTTATCACGAGTCTCTGAAATGCCCATGTGGCGAGAACTGTACTAATGGGGAACTCCTGGGGTTGCCTTTCTCTGGCTCGGAAGACACTGAGTGTGTGTGTCTGCCTTGGAGATGGAGATGGAGACCTTCCTTTGCCCCACGGAGGAGTTGTCAGAGATTAGCTTGCCTCCCGGCGATCCCACAAGCAGTCTGGAGAGGAAATGGTAGAAACAGCATGGCTTGGACCATGTTTGTCTTTAACAGAACACATGCAGGGCCATGCAGACTGAAGGCGAGCAGGTCTGCGGACCAGCAGGTCCATGCTTGTCCCTCTGCCCAGCTTTCTGCTGTGAAGAATGGGATATAGATGCAGAAGGTCCCAAGTCACAGGTGAGACCCACACCAGTATCCTTTCAAGAGTTCTTTGCCATTTCCCAAGGAAATTCCATGGGAAATGTTAATGTTTAGTTATAAAATGACTTGGTTGTAAGGGACTTGCAGATGAAACGGTCACACAGCTCGGGAAGACAGCCACTGAACACTTGGCCCAGGCCTCCCTACAGCAGGAGCCTCCCTCACGATTTACACTTTCACTCTCTGGTACCTTTTTACAGACTTAGCATCCACAACAAAGAAAGGATCACAGCAGAGTTGAAACTAGAAACAGTTAGCTTCATAACCTCTTTCATGCCTTGTCCTTTGGCCTGCATTCCACCACAGTGTGTTCACACTGCAGAGAGGCACAGTGGCACTAGCAACCACAGTGTCCCTAGGAGTTTTGAAAAGTGGACCAAAATGTGATTCATAGAATGAGCTAGGAAGTCCAGAGATTCCTGACCATCCCTTAGTTCACTCCTGGTGCCTGAGAAAAACTAAAATGGTCACCAAGTGACTCAGGTGGCCTAAAGCAAAAGCTCTGTTTGCTCTCCAGGAGGCCCCACAGGAGGACTGTGCCTCCTCTCCCCACAGCGTCCCCTGTTTCTCCTGGCCACCCCTGGTGGCTTCTGTGGTAGGAAGGGAACATCCTCCCCACCCATGGTGGTGCTTCCGTTTCCTGGAGTCCCATCAGAGTTTCACAGATCTTATGCAGATCATCACTCCATCTTTACTTTTTGCGGTCAAACGTCTTCAGGACCAAACTGGCTGTTCCGACAGTTTGTAGGTGTGACAGTTTGTAGGTGTACCTTTCAGTCGGTAGCACTTTGCACATCTTTCTGCAGCTGTCAATCTTCGGGGCTTCATTGCTGTCCCACACTGAAACTCTGTCCCCATTGAACGCTCACTCCCTGTCTGCCCTCTTCCCTGGGGTTCCCTTCCCACTCTCTCTGATTTTTTTTTTAATACTTAGGGGCCTCTTATAAATGGAATTATACAGCGGTTGTCTGCCTGTGCCTGGTTTATTTCACTTCTAATGTCCTCAGAGTTCATCAGTGTTGTGGAATTGCTTTAGAAATTGTCCTTCTTGAATACTGAATAATATTACATATCCACTCATCTGGTGATGAGTTTTTGAAGTGTTTCCAGTTTGCTTATTTCTTGTTAATGCTGCTGTGGTTGTGGGTATATACGTATTTCTACTTTGATTTCTCTTGTGTACCCTTTGGTAGGTTTGCTCTTCACTGTTTTGAGAGGCAGTCGGGACCTGTAACACGAATGAATGTCTGCTGGTATAGCACATTTTCAGATTGCCTGAGGAATGTCTCCTCAATTTGGATTAAGAACACTCCAGACTCCCTGGTACTCCTGCTTAGCATGAGCTGATTGTATGTCCTCCGCTCAAGAAGCCCATGAAATTAAAAACCCGCCTTCCCCACTGTACCATTTTACTGCTGTACCGTAACAAGCCCACACATGTCATGGCGTCAAACTAAGGATCTCAGACTAAAAGCAAATTTCCCTGTTCGGAAAGTCCTATTAATTAGCAAACACCAGGCGGATCATATGCCTGTTCCAGCCATCCCCAGTTACTACCCCTGAAAACAAGGCTCTTTTGCTGTGGTTGTCTCAAGAATCATCCACACAGCACAGTCCTGCTCCTGGCAAGCTGATGCAGGGAGGGCACCCCCATCTTAGCTCAGAATGGATCTACTTGCAGAATATTAATATGAGGAGCCTGAAACTAAAACGTAACCCCCTAAGGAGAACCTGGAGCCATTTGAAGAAGGTTGAACAGCTCCCAACCTGTATGTGTCCTTGTACGCAGCTGTCTGATAACTACTTGGTGACCTTAGTGCCCATGTCTGGGGTTGTGAGCAGGCAGTGTATGCCTGTTGTTTACTTTCCAAGTGGGCCCCAGTGAATACTGAGGCTGGCTCTCTGGGATATCAGGTCAGTGGTTGGGATATCACTGCTCATGTTCAATCAGCCCCGTTAAATACGGACATCGGAAGGCACTAACAGTGGTGCCGGCAATTTGAATACCCCAGTAGGAAACAAGCGGCAGCTTGCAGCATTCTTGAGGGCCTGGGAGCTTAGTAGCTGTGGTAGATAGTATTGATTGGGCCTGTTGGCATGCTTCTAACTAGTATCTGTAACTGCTTCTAACTAGTATCCATCTGTAACTCTCTTGGTTCTCAGGTTCAGGGTTGGGTTGTCATATCGTTACCTTCAAGCAGCTATTTGATGCTGGCGTGAAAAGGCAGGAGCAGTGATCCCGGCAGTTAAAATATTCCAAGGGAAAGCAGACTGCAGCTTTCAGCATTACAGAGGTTCCCAGAGCATAAAAGGGTCAATGTGTTATAGATGTTGCTCATGAGGCTTGTTGGCATGCTCACCTGTGATGGAATCAGAGTTCCATGATCCTTTGAAGAAAGTGTCAGGTTCTGTGTCTTGCCCACCCAGGGGCTCATGCATGGCCCTGTTAGTAAAAGCCTGAGGCTCATTGCTTGCTGGGCCTCCTCCCAGCCATCCAGTCCTGGGTATAGCATGGAGATAGATATAGCATAATTCAGACTGCTATCATTTGTGATTCCTTTCTTCATGCAGCAGTGGCTGGTGGGTGAGCCTGCTGCCCACTGTGTTTGAGCTGCCCCTGGCTCCTATCCTAGAATGGCCAAGGGCAGGGATGGACTCCTCATCTGCAGTACTCGCCCAACCCATCAAATAAGCCATTGGGCTTTGTGAACTTCGGGGACAGGACCTTCTGGAAAGAGGGCTAGCTACTGGCTCCTGCGTAGTAGTAACAAGCCCCCCAGGGATGGGAAACAGCATGAGCAGGCTTCAAAGGTCTTGTCATGGGTGTGGACTGACTGCTTCAGGGTGAGTCCTAAGGGACAGCCTGACCCTGCCTAGGCAAACAGGCTTTCAAGGGATGTTGGAGCTTTTGAGAGCATCTTTTAGGCATTATCTAACCAGGGGACAGAGGACAGTCCAAGAATACCATAAATGGAAGTGAAAGGGGCCCAGGGGTGTGGTGTGAGTCTCTTCACTTCTTCCTGAGCCACACTGCCCCTCTAGTGCCACAGAAAGACAGGTCCTCCTTTTTCCACCACAGGTCCCATGCACACCGCCAGCAAGCCCTTCCTGCCTGTAACTCAGACTCAGCTTCCCTATCTCGAGAGGCCTTTCCTGGCTCCACAAGTGTGTTAACACACTCACATGTGCACTCACATGTACATGGATGTTTGCACACTTCACATGCCTGTTTACTTGCATACAACTTTCACAAGTACACGCTCTCCTTCATGTTGTGTCTCCTAGCTCATGAGCTGTGAGGACACTTTTTTTTTTTTTCAATAGAAGGAAGTAGCACAGTTGCAATCATGGACCGACCTCTGAACTCACCTCCTTACCGGGTATCGTATAAAGAGTCATACGATCATTAGTAAACATTGAATCGGTTGATACCTCCGTGCAGTATCTTTCCGATTGGCTTTCAATACATGGATGGGATGGCCAGTTTTAGTAAAAACACTAGTATACCCCAAAATATACTCTAGCCAGTAAGGAACTGAACTCATCACAGAATTTAGACTTTTCTCATTGAAATCTGTGCTTGACCCACCATGGGGGGCATCTCTGGGACATAGCAAACTTTTTAAAAAACATATCCACTGCTTTGACGTTATCTGTTGTTAAAAGGGGCTTAAATTCTAATAGAAATGCAAAAGAAGTGCTTCTAGTTTGCCTGCCTGCATGAAGGCCATTGTGAATAATTCCCAGTTTGTCAGAAATAATTTGGGGAAATGGAAGTCTCAGGGTTCTCCCGCCTCAAGGTTAACCCAGTTGTCATTCTCTCTCTAGTGAGTTCCTACTTGTCAGAGGCCCAGAGCCTTTGTCCCTGAATCCACGGGAAGCAGAATTTCATCAGTGTTTGAATCCGAACTGGAAAGCCCCGGGCTGCCAGTCAGTCTGAGGACTGTGCTGCTCCGGGCGCACACAGTGCTTGTTCAGGCAGACCCCGGTCTCCGAGGTGCCTACGCTGCTGGTAACTCCCTTTTTCTTCCTCCCCAGCCCAGTGACTTCTCTGTGTCTCTCAAAGCGTCAGGGAGGAACAAGCACTTCAAGGTGCAGCTGGTGGACAGCGTCTACTGCATTGGGCAGCGGCGGTTCCATAGCATGGACGAGCTCGTGGAGCACTACAAGAAGGCCCCCATCTTCACCAGCGAACATGGCGAGAAGCTCTACCTCGTCCGGGCCCTGCAGTGAAGGCAGCCATCGGCTTCTCTGTGCCCTGCCCACTGTGGGCCTCGCTGCCACCTCTGCCTCCCAGAGCCCAGCGCTGTCAGCCACGTCCACCCATGCGGCCTGGGTCACCTCCACTCTGCAGCCCTGTCGGTTGACCATAGCTACCCAGGTCCTCACAGCCATGCCCGTGGCCACCACCTTCGGGCCATCGTCAGGTGGTGAGGGTCAAAGGGAGCAAAGCTGCTCACTTTTTTCCTTTACACTTGGAAGCAGTCTGTTTAAATCCTTCACACAGAGACACAGACACACACACACACAGTAAAAGACTGGGGCCTATTTGGAGGGCAGAAAGTCTGTATGTAGTGAACATGTGACCTTAGTACACACACTCTGAGAGCTGTGTCCACGGGTGCTTGGTGCCTCCCATCAGCCATGCTGGTCCAGGGCCTGCGTATATATATATTATTAGTATTTTTTTTGGCTCCAGGCTCTGCAGGAGTCCAAGAATGTGCGGATAGCAATACTGGAAACCCTGGGGAGGTGATGGTAAGGGAACTGCCCAGTGCCTTTGAGGCTGTGCTTGCAATAAAAGAGGGATTTTTTTTTTTTTTTGGTCTGCAAAAGAGGCCACAGCAGAAAGAAAGAAACTCGGGTAATGTATCCCCAGGTGTGCCATCCACATAGTGCTTTTTCCTTGCCCTTCGGCTTGTTTGAATTTCACAATTATGTATTTAATTCTCAAAGTAATATGTATCTGTAGCCGTTTGTTGACACTAATAACAGATGATTAAGGAAAACAGCTGATCTCTCGGGAAGGGGAGCTACCAATACTTTATACATACACACTATATATATATATAATATATGTATATTATATATATATTATTTGCTTTACAGGGAAATTTTTCAGGGTTTACAAAAGAGTATGTGATTGGTAGTGACAGAATGTTTATGAAGAAATTGCATTTTCATTTTTTTTCTTTACATTTGAACTTCTTTATAGTTTGACTATAGAGTCTTGAGATGGCACATTCCTACGATTGAAGAAGGGGTCTTGAGATCCCCTAAACTTGCATACCCAGTTTTTTGAATATTGTAATAAAAAAAAAAGTATCATGACAAAGCTGTGTGTTCGTGTTTTGGAAGACCTGACTCTCTGGGGAAGGGACAGCTACAGGGGTCCCAGGAAACCCATCGCAAAAGGGAGATGGCTTGTTGGGTACAGTGCCTGCTGCCCAGGCTTGAGGACCTGAGTTCAGAGCCTCTGCACCCACAGAATGTGAGTCACGTGTATCTAACACTAGCACTAAAGCCAGCCCCAGAGCTCGCTGCTTATGCGTTCTGAACAGTCCATGCGCACTGGGGTCAGTGAGAAGCGCTGTCTCAAAGGATAGAGTAGATAGTGGGTGGCCCTGATGGTGACCTCTGACCTCCAAGTCCATGTGGCATGGACATACGCACATATTCACACATGTCACAAGCACACAAATGAGAGCGCGCTCAGAGGAGCTCAGCACATTGATTGCTTGTATGTCTTGTTTTCCTATCCTTGCTTTAGTGGTGGTAGTAGCGTGTATGAGGCCGGGAGGTATGCATGTGGAAGTCGGAGAAGTTGGTTCTCTCCTTCCCCCTTTCTATGGCATCTGAGGGTCAGTCGCAGCTGCTCGCCTAGGCTCGCACAGCAAACACGTGTGCCCTCCGAGCCATCTCACCAGTCCCTGTGGTCCACACTGTTGTGTTGAGATGCTAAGTCTTAAGTGGCAGAATTCCAGGAGAACCCAACACAGCAAGCTGGAAGTTCACTTTTTGGAAATGAGTGGTTTAAACGTATGAAGTTGACGGAGCTGTTAAAGGTGCAGTCTCCTGGCTGTCCCTGGAAACCTTGCTGTCTCCATCAGTGTTTACTGTTCAGTTATCTGCTTTGCCAAATGCAGGAGTGTGTCCTCTGTGCCGGCTTGGTGTCAACCCTGTGAGGTGACCCCACTGATGTGCCCGTTTTAAAGGTGAAGACAGGTTTTAGATCAGTGTACAAGGCACACAACTGCTCTCTGAATGAGCAAGAACGCTGGCACAGGACTATGCCCTTTAGAGCGCCAGTCTTTTGAAGGTATGTGGCAGGTGACTGAGGTTGGCTCCCCTGGTTACAGTGAACAGACCTTCGTTCAGGTGAGTGCCACGAGTCATTACCATAGACATCTGTTCTCACCGGTGGAGATGGCAGATGCTGCCGTGGACTGTCATGCCTCACCTGCTGTGCCACTTAGGCCTTCTGCCAGCATGACTCTAGCGGGTGGCAGTTCAGGGAGAAGCACGCCATTGAAGAGCACAGGATGAACTGGGATTTCTCAAGGCCTATTGTCACTGGCGACAGCTGTCTTTGGTCTTGCCCACGCATTTCCTTGTGAGAGTCACCTGGCTGGCTAAGGTAAGGTAGGATTAACTGGGGTAGCCCCGGAAAGGGTTTCACGCGTAGTGCAGTGTCACTGAGTGTCACAGGATCCGCTCACCATCTTTCGTTAGTTGCTTTCCTGTGAGGACCTCACGGAAGAGCTCTTCAGTGTGCTCTTCTCTTCACCTGGTGGTCTTGGAGTCTGTGTACCCTTAGGACCTTTGACTCTTCAAGAGTCAGAAGAAGGCTTACTCCAGCAACTCCAGAAGCCCCTCCTTTAAAGGTCCATACCATGAGGCCCCACAGGACCGTAGGTAACATGAGAGCTTGACGAACCACATCCTGAGACATTGTCCTTGGGGCATTTCAGTTTTCTCCAGGTGGGGGTGGGAGTAGGGGAAGAACAGTCTCGACTGAAGATGGAGCAGAAGTTCAGTAGTGGAACCTGCGACTAAAAATGGAGACTCCATCCCCAGATGGTGCTCTCTTTCTCTGAGGATCCTGTCATTGCCCTTTTTTGGGGGGGTGGAAGGGTTGAGACAGGGTTTCTCTGTAGCTTTGGAGCCTATGCTGGAACTAGTTCTTGTAGACCAGGCTGGCCTCAAATTCACAGAGATCCACCTGCCTCTACCTTTCAAGTGCTGGGATTAAATGTGTGCACCATCATCGCCCAGTGGCATTGCTGTTTTAAGAGGAGTTCCTTCGACTGCTAGGCTTCCAGTTAAAGTAGGTTTGTTTCACACAGCTCAGGCACTCTAATCCTGATGCAGGAAATGTCTGCGTTTTAGGTGGGGCTGGTGCTGGGGTTGCACTCAAGGTCTTGGGCATGCCAAGCATACAGTGCCAATGAACTAGACCCACCACCACCTTTTTAGCTTCGAGGGGGTATCATTTCAAAGGTCTTGTATACATGTGCAATGCATGCTTGACTACGGAGCTTCACATTTCTCTGAAGTCTTTTGGTTTTGTTTTTGAGACATGGTCCTGCTATGTACCCCAGACTGGCCTTGTGATCCTCCTGCCTCAGCCTCTAAGTGACTCCACTCCCAGCTTTTCATCTGCGTTTTTCGCTACTGTAAGTGGGTCAGCCCTACATATGGGCTCTGTTGTTGCCTTCTTGAAAGCTTGAAGAGATCACCTGTCCATACACACATGTGAATTATTCTAAGCAGTCACCCTTCAGCACATCCTTCAAGCCATAACAGCTCTCAGACAGGAGCCTAGCCACAACAATGTCCTCGTTAGTTTTCTCTCAACTGGACATAAGCCACAGTCGTTTGGGAAAGGGGAACCTCAACTGAGAATATGCTTCCTCCATTTTGGCCCATGGAGCCAGAGCACCAGGTCTCGTCCTCAGACTGCTCTCGGATGAGGAGATGAAACCGTCAAAGCTTAGATAATGACCTGAGGAAGGCCCCAGTCTGAAGAGCCGGCGGACTTGAATAAAGCACGTGTCCTGTGGTGCCAAAGGAGTTGCTCACTTGAGAAGACCTAAGACCAAGTTCTACCCTCAGCCGTGGTGTAACTTCCAGCAAGTTCCAAAACTGTCTCAGTGGCCCTGCCTGCCTCATGGCAGGGATTTGAAAGACAGCCTTATGTAGTTCGATAAGACTAACTTTGCATGCTTTCTATATTCAGGGCTTAACAACTGTTGTTCAGCTTTTTAAATGAGTTCAATAACAAAGCAAAAAATATGTCCATGTACTAAGTTGTTACCTAATTGAAATTGTAATGGGTGTTCTGATAGTTTAAAAACCTCACTTCAGCCCTCCCATCTAGTCACACATAGGTACTGACAGGATTTATTTCTCCAAGTGCTTTGGTTTGCCCAAGAAGCTGAAGAGTAATAATGAGGTCATGACTCTGAAGGAATGAGACCAATTATTTATCTGACCGGATTCTCAGTGTCCACATGCCAGCCGTCTACATCACTCTCATCCTCTTGCAGTGTTTGGTCGGGGTGTTGCAGTCAGCGCTTGGACTTTTGCTATTGGGGCTTGTCACTGCACATGGTCCACCTGTACTCTGAGTGCCTGAAGGGATCAGTGCCACAAAATCTTCAGACTCACTTCTCATCCTCAATCCCAGATGGTGATGGCCGTGCTGGTTACAGAGTTACCTAAAGACCACGTGAAGAAACGAGAGGTGATTTTACATCACACTTTTTGAATTTCAGATATTCTATGATGACTGCAAATTATCCAAGTGAAAAGCACACAGAAAGCACTGGTTTCATGTGTTCATAAGTGACATGGAACCAGATAGATTGAATAAATACGGGCACTCCTGTGCTGACTGTGGGACATCCTCGGGAGATGTCTACTGTAGGCTGTCTTCTAGGTGCAATTAGAAAATGACTTTAGTCAGAATTTTCACCCAAACACTAGATAACATAATTACCAGTTTGAAACTGGGATAGCATCTATTAATAGCAGACTCCATGTTGAGGGCATTGAACTCAACCCAGATTATAGAGAAAACCGAGATGGTTCTGCTCAACCCAGGCCAGTTCCCTTGCTCTGCTTGTCTCCCCCATTAGTGCTTATAACCTCTGTAGGTTTGGTCATTATGCACTACAGTGATTTTTATTTGTTCTCTATCAACACGTACAGATGGAATGAAATTCCACAGACAGGCCTGGTTTTGTTGTTGTTTACTGCCGTAACCTAAACAAATGTTCTGTGTGATTTGTATTTGTTATTAACAGTCAATGAATTGACACGAGAGAAAAGGACTGTGTACTTAAAAAAGGGTCCTCATGTCGGAAAAAGTCATGTTGTCCTTGAAAAAGAATGCCAGCATGGCGTAAGCAATGTGGGGTTTTTTGTTTGCTTTTTACAAATTTTAGATAATGCTCTGTACTGGTTACTTTTCTTATTGTTGTGACAAAATACACCTGGCAAACACAGCTTAACAGGGCTGGAAAGGTGGTCTGATGGGGGAGGTGCTTCCCGTGCAAACATGAGGGCCCGAGTTCATCTCCAGCACCCATGGAGAAAGCTACCTGCCTGTAACCTCAGCGCTGGGGGAAGTGGATGCAGAGCCAGGTGGGACCTGATGGCTCACTGGCCAGGCAGTCTAGTCCAATGATGAGTTCTGGGGCTTAGGAGAGAGACCCTGTCTCAGAAGGTGAGGTAGAGAACAATAGAGGTGGGCATCCAGTAGCAACATCTGGCCTCGGTATGCACATGCATGGAAGTGTGCTTGTACATGCACACACACACACGTATGCACACATGAGGAAATCAACATGAGGAAGAAGAGTTCACTTTGACTCATAGTTTGAGAGCATGCTGTCCATCGTGGTGGGGAAGTCAGGGTGGCGAGAGCTCCAGCGTGGCTAGAGCTGCTGATCACATTCTAGCCATAGTCAGGAATCAGAGCTCCATGCTGATGCTCACTCACTTCCCCTTTTGGTTTAGTCTAGGAACCCAGTTCAGGAGATGATGACATTGCGTTCAGGTTGGGTCTTCCTCATCACTTAAGTTGCTCTAGAAACATCCTTGAAGACACACTGAAAAGAGAGTCTTGTGATAATTCTAAATCCAATCCAGTAGACATTCTATTTTTTATATTTATTTATTTATTATGTATACAATATTCTGTGTGTATGCCTGCAGGCCAGAAGAGGGCACCAAACCCCATTACAGATGGTTGTGAGCCACCATGTGATTGCCGGGAATTGAACTCAGGACCTTTGGAAGAGCAGGCAATGCTCTTAACCTCTGAGCCATCTCTCCAGCCCCCCCTTTTTTTTTTCCAGTAGACATTCTAAATGTAATACTAAATATTACAACTTATCAACCTGATAGCCAGAAGCATCTTTTTAAGTCATAACATCCCATCCCAAAACCCTAAAACTCCAATTTCATTTCATGATGCAGAATATATGTATTCCATCTCTAGACATGCCTGTGGTCTTTAACAGTCCCAACACGGTTCAAAGGTTTAAAAAAATCTATTCTGCTTGAGGTAATCCCTTAACTGTGAGTCCCTATAAATCAAAACCCAAATTACATGCCTCTGATAGTAAATTGCCCAGAATAAGCATCCTCGTTCCAAAATGGGAGAATAGCAAGGGATGAGAAACAAGCAAGCCCAAAACTCAGCAGGGAAAGCCCCAAACCCTACTGTTCCATAGCACGCATCTACAGTGTGTGATGGAATTATCTGGACTCTTAACAGCTTTGGGCAGCCCTTACCCCTCTGACTCATCCCTGTGACATGTGACCTCTCTCTTGGGCCAGCTCTGCTCTATGCCTTTAACTTTTCACTGTAGACATCCATGGGTCCAGTATCTCCAACCTCCTGGGAATTTCAAGGCAACTTAGGTATCACCTTTCTAGCTTCACACAGTGTGGTTTTTTCGGGTCTTCTTAAGAGGAATCCAAGGCCTGCCATGCATTCCCTGGACTCCGCAGCTTCCTTGCTGCAAGCCCCAGTGAGCTCCTTCCTCTTGCACGTGCAAAAGTAAAAGCAAGCAGACGACTCTGCCAAATTCTGCCAGTCAAGATGCAGTCTGGCCCCTCTGTCACAGCCACAGTAAGCCTCTGCTTCTTAATGCTCCTCCTGGGAAAACACTTCAGGGGGCAGCTCCCCTCCTGGAGGGAACCCTTCTGCTGCAGTCTGGGAAAACACTTTGGGGGGCGGGGCATCTCTCCTCCTCCTCCAGGAGGGAACCCTTCCGCTGCGTTCTCAGTTCAGTCCTCCAGCCTTCAAATGAATGTGCAGTTTTGAATGTTGGAACCTTAATGGGTGGCATCTTAGCCTCAGAGACTTTTCCTGTTATCCCAGTACAGAGTGGTGCCGGGCTCCTTCACAGTCTCAGCTGCCTCTTTTTGTCCACATCTTGGCAGAGTTAAGCTCACTCACGCCCCTCCCCTCAACAAGCTTCACATTTTCTTCTGCTCCCCTTTATTTCCACGAATCTGAATCCAGCTTTGGGGAGTGGCGGCCATGAAATTTCCTCCGCTAAACTACTGAATTGAAATTGAAATCCACTGCTTTCAATTTTAGCCTCACACTTGCTCTCAGGACACATGAAGCCAGATTTTATTTTGGCAGAACACAACACAAATGGCCTTTCGCCTGCTTCCCAACTGAGTCTTTGTTTCCCTCATAAACCTTGCCTCTACTGTCTTTTTCTGTTTGCATTCTAGTCTTCCAAACCCCCACCAGAATGGCCCACTAAATTCTGCTTCTACAACTTCGAGGGCTTTGCTGATTCACTGTTCCAAACTCTTCAACGTTTCTCCCATGTCCATTTTCAAAGACCTAAGAATCACACGGTCGGGTTTCACTACAGTGCCCCTATAGTACCATACAAAGGGTGGGACACATGCAAAGGCAGAGACAATGTGGCTTTTAAAAAAATTGTTTTGGAATTATTTATATGACAAATGAAAAACATTCTCAAATACAGTGAAATTGTAGCAAAGACTTTAGAAATGTATGCTTGAATATGTGATAGTGGTAACATTTCAGATTCAGCTTTTCATTTTTTCTGCTATACTGAAAACACCAGTAGTAAGTCTTACTCAAATTTACTTTCAAAAGAAAGTGCACCTATAGCGGACCTACTCTTGAGATAACCCATTAACTCATTAATCCAGAAACAGACTTCTTAATTCATGAGGACAGACTCCCCCATGATCCAAACACTCTTATGCCATCTCTTAATAGCTCTCTATGTGTATTAAATTTCAACATTAGTTTGGGGGGAATAGCACTCATCTTTTATGACTAAATAATATTTCCACCCCTCGGTTTCTGGCCATAAAAGCTCAATGGATTTGAAAACAATTACCTTCTCAGGAAGCAACCTGAGCATTCCTGAATATTCTTGAATGTTATCCTAAATGTTTTTGATCCCCACCAAATGGATGACCAAGCATTCAAAGCCAGAGTCTTCTCCTTCCTCTTCAGGTCACTATGGGAACCTGACATCGTTCCCTCTCAGAAGCTCCTCAGTAGCAGCAGTCTCGTGGGAAGGCTTCTGTTAGGTGCAGCCTGTTGCTAGGAGTCATCTGGAGGAGCTGCCATGGGCAGTGTGTGTCTCTGTCAACCTGGGCTCTTATGAGGGCACTTCCTCAGGTCTAGAGTCTTGACTGTCATAAAAACTACACAAGTAAATACCTCCCAGTACCCAGGCCTGACCTCTATCCCCAGAAGAATGTGGTGAATGGGGCAGAATGCTGAGCAATAGCACACAGAGACCTCCATGGGGTGAGGTCTCTCTCCTTACAAAGTGGGTCATGACTGTTATCATGACCAAATTTCTGGATTCTTCTTCTGACTCCCAATACTTGACACCACCTTGTTCACATGGTCCTGTTTGACCTCTATCTGACTTTGTTGGGCTGTCCCCAGTCTCTGAACTTGGTGGTGGCTTCCTAACCTCCTACCAGAACTCATGACTTCCCTTCTAAGTTAATTCCAGAGTGGTGTTCAGTGGAGTTCTCCAGAATGCATCGCATCTGTGTGATGCTCCAGGCAGGAGCAGACTGCTCCCAATCCAGTTTGTTCTTTCCTTTCTGCTCCTACTGGATGCTTTTGCCTTTTAGGTTCATCGGGTAGGACTCAAAAGTCACTCTTCTTTCCAAGTTCCAGGAGACATCATGTCCGTGCCACCATCCTAAACATACAAATCACACGGCTTGAGGCGAGAGGAAGCACTCCTCCCAGGTGTGTCACAGGTCAAGAACACTTCTCCATTGTTCCTCACCTGAACCTCTCCCTCCGAAACTGCCTTCCAGACCTTTTGAGCCATGCTGACAGATCTTACCCCATAGTTTCAATGCTCTTTGATCTGGGATATGGTTGTCATTGTACTGTTTCAGGACACACTTACCACTTTCTTCTCAGCCTTGGTAACTCCTGCCCCTACCAAAAGCCAGAAAAGCCCAAAGAGTGTGTCCTGCCACACCCAGAGTTAGGAGGTTAGGCTCTCAAATGAGTCTATTTCCAGTGAAGGTAAATGTTTAAGTCTCTATGTAAGCTCAAACTTACCTGTGAATGGATGACAGGAAATGAGTAGAAATGAATTTGTGTGACAGAGTTCCTGACCCTTATGAATGAATCTGCATATGGGTGGAAGGAAGAAAATAAGGAAAAAAATATCTTTCTGAGAGCCCTTCCCCTTGATATCTTGGATTGCCATACCAGCAATACACTGGAAGAAATGAGCCAGGATCAAAGGAGTGGGTATGGACTAGGTGTCTCAATGGATGGTAAGTCCATCTGGAATCTAAGCAAGAAGTCTGCAGGATAGCAAGCGAGACTCGCCTGGTGTCAATGGAAGCCACTGGCTGAAGCTAAGTGAGTCTGGATTCCCATCATTAATAAGTGGGGTAAAGCTGGAAACATCAGTTATCCTTGTTAGCATTCACATGTACAACCCTCGAGTTGGATCATAAAGCTTGTATGTGGGTCTTAACACAGCAGGGATTCAAAACCTTCCACTTTTTATCTCCGAGTGTGTGAAGACCTGAAGTCATATCTTGCAATATGGTACCCTTGGAGATTGTTTTAGTACCTCAGACAAAAGACTTGGCTCTGCTCCTCTTAGCCCTCCATCTCTGCCTGGGCATTGTTTGAAAGTTCTCAATAAGTTTCTCAGAAAGGAGCTGGTGCCACCTCAAGCTTGGGGGTCAAAATATTCTACAGAGTAGTGTGCCTATAGTGCATCCGTCGAGTAATAACTGGTCGGAAATGTCTCTTCCCCCACGGCAGTCTGAGTACTGGCCCTAGAAGTCCCTTGGCTATTCTAACCCATTCCTAATTTTTTTTATTTTATCTTATACAATCTCAGGTAGGTCTCTACATGTGGCACCAATAGACAGAAAAGTGAATGCATGCAAGGGCTCCCTTAACTTAGACCATTACACCCGAAATAGACCTTTCAAATCACTCTTAGATTTCTGGCTCTGAGATTTTTGCCTGAACACCCACTGAAAATTTCCAGCAACTTCCTACCTATTTGAAACATTTTCTTTTCAGTTTCCAAATCAGTCCCAGTGAAGCATAGGCTCCATTTCTTCTTCCTCAGCATTGTCCACCCTCAGCCACAGGCACAAGGACCACGACCCTAGGGGTTCCTTCCTGGGAATAGACTTGCACAAAGGCCGCTCTCATAGTTGTTTCTCTCTGTCCCTAGAAGTCCCCTGGCCGAGTCCCTTGGCTGGAACTTAAGCCACAGCTAAAGAGAAGGACACAAAAGGGCTACTGTGTGAGCTCTAAGTCAGTAGGAGGCAGGGGGGCCCATGGCTGACTCCCCAAAGGCATCTGCCTGCTCTTGAAGACTGAGTGGGCAGAGCTTCCTGAGTGCCATGGGTGGAGCTTTCTCGTTGCCGACGGGCAGGGGTAGGGTGAGGGGGTGGGTGTTACTCCACTGCCCTGCATCCTAACACTAAGACATGGCTTCTACCTCTGCCTTGCTGTCTTCCTACCCATGCAAAGGTCCTAAGGTCAAGCCCTAGACACCGTAGCCTAACCCACAGCAGTTCTTGAGCTGGTGTGATCAAAAAATGTGACAGTCCATGCCCTACCGAGAATTTTAATTTAGAAATATTAGAGATATTGCCTACTGGCCATTTCTAATAATTAGTATATCAGGAAAAGTCCCTCTCCTCCCCCTATAATTTATAATGCAAATTTTTAGCCAGATTATGGCCCATTGTCTGGGCAGTAGTTAGTGGGGCAAGGCCAATGGAGCCAGGCTAAGTGAAACTCAAGAGTGAGGATCACAAAATCTACCCTAGTTTACTTTCTATTGCTGTGATAAAACAAAGACCCAAAGCAATTTGGAGTGGAAAGGCTTTATTTCAGCTTAGAACCCCATCATCTAGGAAAGTTAGGGCAGGAGCAGAAGGCAGGAAGGAGCCTGGACGCAGGAAGTGAAGAGACCATGGAGGGGTGCTGCCTACTGGCTTATTCCCCTGGCTTTCTCAGCCTGCTTTCTTATAGAACCCAGACTCACTTGCCCAGGGATGATCATCCTGGAAGACGAGGCAGGCTGAGTATATTCTCAAGCCCGGGAAGTTAAGGAGCGAGCCACAGGGTAGTGCAATTTCCAGAGACCTGAACGGACCCACACTGTTATACCCGGTTACTGTAGACATTGGGCCACTTGAAAATGTGGCACATCTGAATGGAGACATGCCTAAGTGTAAAATACATACTAACTACGGAAAGAATAAAAACTACTTTGTAAGATTTTCTATTGATTACATGTTGAAAACATAATAAATTTGATACATTCCACTTAAGAAATTATTAGTAAATTTATTTTAATCTTTTCACTTTCAAATATGTTTCTAGCTAGACATTTTTTAAATGGCATGATTTAATCGCATTGCAATTCTGTGTGACAGTGTTGCCCTGGGCTATTTGCTTGCCTGAATACCCCAGTTCCACCAACATGGTCCCCAAGTTCCACACAAATACTGCACTCACAATCCAGTGGAGTCAGACAATACAATGCTATCAGACTGGGAAGTAAGAGGATCAGAAGTGAAGTCTTGGCAACTAAGAAGAAACTGACTTTACTCATAGACTTCGTAGATTCATGTTGAGAAAAAAAACTTCCAGAATGGAGAGAAGAAACAGGAAAGCAGCAGAAAATACAAAGATGGGGCAGGCATTGGAAGAAAATACTTTTAATATATTTTACTAATAAGCACTTTCAAAGAGAAATTGATATGCTCAATGTACAAATGAACAAAAAGATATGTATAGTCCAGGAAACAAAATGGACACATGAAAAGATCAAAAAAACACAAAAATGAGACTAAAACCCAAGCTCTTTTCATACCTTTCAGGCAGTGTGCAGTGCTGGGATTCACTGTGTACTCTTGTTGAGGGATGTGATTTTTGTTTGTTTGTTTGTTTAGGGACAAGGCCCGGGGCCTTTGCAAATTCCCGTCAAGAACTCAAACACTGAACTGACTCTCTAGAGCTAGGGATAGAAGTTGATGCAATTCCTTTCAGGAACAAATGGATAATATCTTTTAAGTGTTTTTATTATTTTTATATTATTAATATTTTGCC
>JAQHUG010000272.1:351709-365393 GCA_028555095.1 Dicrostonyx torquatus | reverse complement strand
ACATAAACATCCATGTAGACAGAACACATGTATACCTAAAATAAAATGATAATTTAAAAAAGAAGAAGAATACACAATGGATTGTTTAGGAAGTCCAAGATCCAGGACCAGCAGAAGCGGTATGAACTCAGGAATAGTGTTTGACTCTGTGGGTTCACAAGGCACATGCAATGCTGGGCAGCAATTCCCATGGTGCTCTGCAAGATGCACAGCTATCCAGCTTCAGGCAGTACACAGTCCCTGGGAAATGAGATTTACTTCTCACCTGGGACCAAGTTTCCAGGGGAGATGGGTGCTAGCTTCGACTTTCAAGTCTTTAGGTGGTCCACACAGCAACCACAACCAGGTTTATGTGTGGCTTGTGAAACCTAGTCGCGGAGGGCTGATGCCACTGTTCAAGGCCTGCCCAGCTACCCCCAACCATTTTCTGTCACTTTCTTTGTTTCCAGCTCAGCCTATGCCACTGAAAGTAGGCCAGAAAAGGGAAGGCAACTGAGAGAAGCCTTTGTTGGACCTGGAATTGTAACACCAGATGAAACAGGACACTCACTGGGTGAGTCTCAGCAGCCTGTTTATACAGCTGAAGAAAGGGCTTCTGAACCGATCAGCTCAACCACTCTGCCAGGGAAGTGGTCCCCCTCTGGCCATGTTTGTGACTGTCAAATGCCTGGTAGGAACTGTTCAAACAAGCCTGCCTTCAGAGCCAGAGAGATCAGCTGCAGTGTGTCCTTGTCTCTGGGTATCTCTCAAGATGCCTAGAGCAGACAAGAAGGTGGTCGGTCTGGCTGTTAGACTGGAAGTCCTTTTGCTCAAGACAGCAAGGCAGAGGCCCAAAGCTGCTAATTAGGAAGTCAAATCGCCCCATCCCCTGTGTCTTTGCCTCTTTCCAGGCAAATGAACATTAGGAGGAGTACTTTTTGATGTAAACCTATAGAATCTGTCATAAAAATGAGACTGGTTTGGAGACTTTAATAATGTTTCAAACCCCATGGGTATAAATGCTTACACCTCCATTAGGAAGTGGAGTCTCTGTTGCTTTGTGCTGGTCTGATTCGGGAAGTCTGAGTCAGTCACCCTTCATAGTTAAAGTTCAGAGACTGGAGAGAGAACATTCTGCCCTTCGAAACACAGAGAAGCCCCAAGTAAATCCATGGACTTCACTTGCTTTTAATTACTTGAGTTCGTCACTAGTGTTAGAAGTCACTTCACTGAACAATAAGGTAAAAGACCTGTGGTGGCTTGAAAGAAAATGGCCCTCAAAGGGCGTGGCCATTATTAAGAGATATGGCCTTATGGGAGGAAGTGTGTCACTGTGGGGGCGGGCTTTGAGGTTTCTTCTCTGAAGTGTGGCAGTTTGTTGACTTCCTGTTGCCTCTGAGTCAAGATGTAGGGCTCTCAGCTCTAGCATCACATCTGCCTGCAGGCCACAATGCTCCCTGCCATGATGATACTGGACTGAACCTCTGAAACTGTTAAGTGAGCCCCCTGACAGTTAAATGTTTCTTTAAAAGAGTCTGCCTTGACCATGGTGTCTCTTTACAGAAATAAAAATCCTACCTAAGACAAGACCCTTGCCAGCCATATTGTAGAAAAGGCGTCCACTGCCTGCTGCATTGTTGGTATTGTTTTCATGCTTATTTTAGGAATTTGGAGATAGCCTGATGTCGTTTAAATCGAAGGAAGTCCCTGACTCTTCACTTGAACCCCTGCAGGGGTTTGTAGGTGACATTGATGACACAGGGCCCAGAAAATCTCCATGCACAGAGCAGACAAACAGCTCTGTCTTGTCAGCATGTGTCCTATGAAAAGCCATGATGTTTGATTACCCATGTGCAGGCTGCTGATTATGGTACCTTCCTTTACTTCCAACCCCTTCCCCAATTCTTTCATCTACCTAGTTCATCTACCTCTAAACTCCCATCTTGAGGGTGCTGATTGGTGTCAGCCCGCTCCCACAGTTTGCTTCCTGATGAATAAACTCACTTGCAAAACTTTGTCATTTAGGGGATGATGCAAAGTATTTGGGGGTCGCTTGGTGTTCTCACCAATACCCTTAAACAACCGGAGCCAGCCTATGGGAAGGGTAACTTGGTGTAGGAGGGTCCTTCTGTGTTTCTGTGCTTTCATTGGTTAAATAAAGAGACTGCCTTGGCCTGTAGGATAGGGCGGAGTAGACAGAATAGAAGGCTGGAAAGAAAGGAAGTGTAGCAGACGCCATGATTCTCTGGCCCAAGATGGATATAGGTTAGAATCTTCCTGGTAAGCCACCACCTCATGGTGACACACAGACTTTTAGAAATGGGCTGAATCAGATGTAAGAGTTAGCCAAGCAAAGGCTAGAGATAATGGGCCAGGCAATAATTTAATTAATACAATTTTCGTGTGGTTATTTCAAATGTAAGCTAGCCCAGCGGCTGGGAGCTGGGCAGTGGTCGGGACACAGCCCACTCCTCAAGGGCCTGTGCTCCTCTCAGGTGCTGGGAACATAGCCCACACCTCTTATTACAGTAACTTCCGATAGTAAGAACAGGTAGAAGAAAATGGATGGAAGGGAAGCAATGGGTCAAGAAGCAGCCGAAGTGTGCAGATGTGAGCTCTGTGATGAAACAGCTGGGCGGCCAGGAAGGACAACCCATGACGTGGAAGAGAAGTCATACTTCTGAGTATCCGGAAAACAGATGAGAAAGGCAGTTCAATGGAGGAAGCCATCAGTGCGGTCAAACACTCTCGAGAGTGACTCGCAGCAAGAGGGTGGACAGGAGAAAGGGTAGATGAATGAGAACACCCATCGGATTGTGTGTATGTATGCTTCCTACATGTGTATCTGTATACCACATATGTACCTGGTGCTCATAAAGGGGACATTGGGTCCCCTGGAGATGGTTGTGAGCTGCCATGTGGGTCCTCTGGAAGAGCAGCCAGTGCTCTTAACTTCTGAGCCATCTCTCCAGCACCCTTATTAGATGCTTTGTAAGAGGCAATGAAGGCCAAAACTGAAGATGGAAGTATATATGGTTCTACCGAGTTGTAGCAGCACAGGAAACACAACATTAGAGCCAGAGAAGTGTCTTTCTCTGTGTGAGTGTCTCTATCTCCCCCATCTCTGTGTTAGAATAGACCTTGAGCAAACTCTGACTGACTCTGACCAAGTCCTAATGTTAAAACTCCAGTCCCTTTCCCATCACTGTCATTGTAAAACTCAGTCACCCATTATACATCATCTATCCTGATAGCCTAGGCAAGGCAGTTTCTAAAGATAAAACAAACAGCTTGTCTAGACAGCTAAAGGAGAGAGAAACTGGGCTTGCATATAGCCCCAGCAATTTAATGTCCCGCTCCCCAAACCACCTATATGAACTCCCATGTCCCTTTCCCCTTTCACAGACACCTCTTTCCCTCTGTGTCTGGCCCCCAGTGTTTGAAATCAACAGACCCATTTGTTGAGGTTAGGCTGGCCACGTTTTGGCCTTCTGTCTCGTTAAGTTGCCTCAGAAATCTAACTGTGTATGTAAGTTAGGAACAAGCATGGATCTCTAAACCGACAATGGTCTAGAAAAGAGGATGAACATAGAGTCACACTCGGTACATTCAGCAAATACTGTTTTGAGCTCCCTGCTTCAGAAGGCAGAGGATAACTCAAGCAGAAATGGATGAGCTATTTATTACAAGGGCACTGAAATATGGGGCCCAAAGACATGTGTGCGGCTTGGATAGAGGAGGGACAGATGGCAATAAGATGACATTAAATTGCTCTTGTCATGATATTAAATTGTTCTTGTCATTTTATGGCATCCCTTCTGTTGCTTTTTTAACCTCATTCTTTACTCCCACCATCAAGGTCTCTGTACCTGAGAGCTGCTGGTTTCTGAGTGTCTCTAAGGTGCTTTCTACAACTTCAGGCACCAAGAGAGCCACATTCAGTCATGTTAACACCCTACCTACAAGCTGCAGAGGAGATTGGGCGACTCAGAACACCATTTTGATGGTAAGGTGTAATTTCCCTTTATAAGCAGGGTGCTAGAGGGGAAAAAAAAGGCACTTCACAAAATCTGAGAATGGTGCAGAGAAACATGTTTAATAAAAAGAGTTGTTGAACTAGAACTAGCTAACACATAACACCTAGACAAGAAGTAGATACCCAGTATCCCATAGGGTTAAGCTTACTATACAGATAGCTTTCAAATATGAATATAAATAGTTATAGGCTTTGGAGAAACTGACATTGTGCACAGAGGCCACTCAACATCTGCCAATACATGCCTAGACTCTTCTAGCCTACAGAGATAGGTAGATGAGGAATTTATTTCAAGTCTCCTGAAACTAGAATTCTTGACCTCACCAAAGATCTACCTCCTGATGCATGGGGGAGGCGCATTTCATTTGGAGAGGGGAGACATTTCATTTGGAACCAGCCAAGTGATCAGAAAGGCACACCCTGCAATATCTGCTCCCAAGATAAGAACAGAGGGGGTGGATCTGAGACAGAGAGAACAGGATGTTGGCAGGTTTCTTAGCCAGCATCCTTGCTGGAAACAGGTTCTGCTAGGTGTGATACAATATGTTCTTTCAGCTTTACTGAAGACTTCATATGACATTTAGCAAGCTATGATAAATCCTTTCAACTTAAACCAGCTCAAGTGGATTCCTTTCTATGCAACTGAACCCCCAAGGGAAAGCAACATGAAGGCTATATATCAGAAAACTCAGGTGGGAGCCTTGCCATCCAGCCATAGCAGAGCCGGTTGGGCCAAAACACCAGAGTGATGGAACACCAACAGCCCATGTGTTCCTGACTAAGCCCAGGCTCACTCTGGACCCCTGGAAAGGCATGATTTACTTATTGTAGACAGATGTTTCTGTACTGCCTGGTCCCACAGACATTCCTTCCCAAAGAAACACACAGAGACTTATATTAATTATAAATTATTTGGCCTATTAGCTCAGGCTTATTATTAGCTAGCTCTTACAACTTAAATTAACCCATAATTTCTGTCTGTTTATTCACGTGGCTTGGTACCTTTTCTCAGTAAGGCATTCTTATCTTTCTTTCCCTATGTCTGGCTGATGACTGACTGCCTTTCTTCTTCCCAGAATTCTCCTAATCTGGTTGCCCTGCTTATACTTCCTGCCTGCCTACTGGCCAATTAGCATTTTATTAAACCAATATGAGAAACACATCTTTACAGTGTAGAAAAGTATTCTCCCACAACTTAAGGCAGTTCAGTGACCTCAACAACTGAGCAATGGGGAAATGAACAGCTTGAAAGCTACCTAGGCCCTCCCATTTGCTGTGTGTGAGCTGTAGACTCTGTTATTGCAGGAACCCAACCACCTTATCTCACAGAAGAGGGAAAGTGGATGATATAAGACATTCTTTGAATTGCAGGAGGACCCACATCTTCATCAGTGCACTAGATCCTAGAACATACAGGATACTTCATAAATTATGGTCAGGATGGTGAGGACGTGTTCCTGGACTTGAACGTATTTTATCAGTAATTTGAGATTCCCCACTTCCCCTTCCCCTTCAAGCGTATGTGCACAGAGCCCCACCTGTCCAGTGAGAATACACAGGACATTACAGGAATATTAGTTGCTTTATTACAGCCACAGGGAGAGCAGCAGCCAAGAACCCTCAGAAAATACAGCCATTTTCCCATGAGTCAAACAAATGTAAAGGCAATTTCCTAAGGACCAAATTTATTACTGATCGATGAAGTGTTTGCAGCATTAGATGGGAGGTGGTGGTTACTTAGCACAGAGCAGCGGTGCCGATTACATCAAACATTTGTTTTACATTTGAAAACTCTGGAAATGAAAATTAATGGATTCATGCAGGAGCAACTCTGTCTGTAGGGGACCAAGAGCTCTGAATAGCCTAGCAATTATTCATTTTCCTTTGAGTTCTTTTCTGTGATGGAAAAAAAAAGTGTTTTCAAGAAGGAAACTGCTGTGTGGAAGTCTGGCAGGTTTTCCCCAGAGCTGAATTATTCTTTTGTTTCCTGACCTGTGATAGGAGACTGTCAACTGAAACCAGGTGTCGGCAGGCCTTTGCCAGACTGGCCCTGTTCAAACTTGCAGATGCCACCTCCTGACATGGCCCTGCTCTGGGACTGGACACAGAGGCCATGCCACAGTGGCTGGAAGAAGGTGAGTATGCTGGTCCTCTGCAGCACAAGGGCACCGTGATCTTCCCATTTCAAAGGGAAGGTCTGGTCATCTGAAGCTATGGGCAGAGATCTTCTCCAAGACAGGTCAATAGTTAATTTAGTTGTCATGACAATGATAAAGAGGGCAAAAGAACTCAACTAAATGAGCTCAGAGCTGGCCTGGAAAACTCAGATCCACTGACTCCCCCCGCCTTTTTTTTTTACAGTTTGAATCCTTAATCCTAGGGAATACTTTGTATATTTTCAGTGACTGCCTGAAACCATGGCAGTCCAATATACCCACACTGTCTCTCACTGTTGACAGATAGAGGTAATTTCCTCTGTATGTACATACAATACAGTTTGGATACACTGGATAATAGGATGACTCACGGCCCAGAAGGGACACAGTAGGGTAGGTTGAGATTTTATTACACTATTCAGAATAATGTGCGATCAAAACTTATGACTCTTATTCCTGGAACTTTCCATTTCATGTTTTCAGGTTTTTGCTGACCAAAGGTAACTGGAACCTCAGGTGAGGAGGGCATTCTATATTCAGACCCATAGAGGCATACCTTGTGGCTCAGAGATAGCCCTGTGCCTGACACAGTGAGACCATCGTGTGTAATAAATGATCACTCATTCGTTACAAAACCAGAGGGACCAAAGAAGCAAGAGGAAGAAGATGCCTGGATGGCAACCAACCTCATACAGGTGACATTTGATTTTCTTCTTCTTTCACTCTAAAGAGTGTGTCAGATATGGGATGATGCTGAAGCTAAAAGCTGTGGCAGAATGGTCAGCTAAGCTGCTATCTGGGAGGCATCTCTGAGTTGTAAGGGGTTAAGGGTAGAAGGATGGCAGGCAACTGGACAGGCTAGCAGCACTGCTGCAAGATGGATAGAGACAAATGAACATCTTGACTCCCTTCCAGCCAAGCTGGCGGCTTTGTTTAATGAGGATGAAGATGGGCTTTTAGACACTACCACACCCTGGATGACTGGAGCCTCTCAATGAAATAATTCCAATGGTTATTGAGTAAGGTTCTCAATGTAACATTTTACCATCTTAAAACCATCTGGTAAAAATTGGTTACATAGTTTCCTTTAGAGTTAAGTGAATTAGGTATTGCTATGAGGTCCTTTCCATTACCCCCAGCACTTAAATTGTAAAAAATTAAACACACACATATACATATATATGTACACTTATATATATTGTTTCCAGAACTCCTATAATCATACAAGTCCGAGGGCAATTACATTTTCTGTGATTCAGAGAGAAAGAATGTCAAAATCGGGTCAAGAACAATGGTCTCATTCCATCAACTATTAACAAATTCCTGTCATTGTTGTGCCCAGTATCATCAGCCAAAATGCTGGAAAGCACAATGCCAGGAAGTAGAAACAACTGCTGTCTCCCAGAGGGTCCAGCTCTGATGCTCCTTAGACCTTTGAGCAGTTCTTTCAGAGTGGGAGAAGCCTGGCTGTAGGCTGGAAGAGGCCCTTGTTGTGAACGCAGAAATCAGAGCCCACACACCCTTCCTCAATGGATCTTCAGGGGACAGTAAAAAGCAGAGGGATCTGTCCTCAAGCGACTGGATTAGTCACTTGCTATTGTGACAAAATGCTTGACTAAAGCCAACTTCAGGTTTATTTTTGCTTCCAGTTCAAGGGGTATGGCCTACTGCGACAGGGAAGGTATGGCAGTATGAGCCGGTGGGTCACATCATGCCTGCACCCGGGAAGAAAAGAATGCTGAACGCTGGTTCTCATCTCATGTTCCTCTCTTTACCCCGCCTGGTTCCCTTGCCTATGCAACAGTGCCAGTCATATTTAAATGGGTGTCCCACCTCAAAGAACATAAAAATTTCTTACAGATGCCACCAGATTTCCATGATGATTCTAAATACTATCAGGATGATGGTCCATGTCAGCCACCATGGTCGCATACAACAGTGTGCACTCAGGGAGTCATGGCATCTGCTGACAATGAAAGGCTCTGGGAATTTCTGCAGTAAGGAAGTGTGCTTTGGACCAATTCTGTGTGCTCTGTGTTTGCTAATACCATCAGCCTCTTAGAGTCTGCCCCAAAGACAACCCAGAAACACCCACAAGAAAGGCAAGGTGTGCTTTAGGGGTCTCTAGAGACACTGTTGAGTGTCTTTAGACCCTGTTATCTCTGAAAGCCACTCTGAGAGGCATGCCTCTCACTGCAGAAGCATCCGCTTCACTGTTGTCCAGAACAGAACATACTAGAAACATCAAGGGGCCTTTCCTAAGGGCTCAGAATTAGAGGAAGTTTAACAAAGGATCTCAATTTGGAATAACTCTAAATGATTTTTTTTGTAGAGCTAAATGGGCCCAAAGAGCTACAAAGGTCTGGAGCAAAGTTCATCTGGGTTCTGGGTCAGTTCTGATGTTTCCTAAAAGTTAATTCTCCAAAGGCTTTGGTCTTGAGGAAGATAGAGGAATTCAGAGGCAGAGGAATTCTGAGAAAGCCCCTCCTTTCCCTGAGCCAAAGGCCCTGTGTCTTCCAAAGGTCCCAGACCACGGTGCTATTTGGACTAGGTGGGAACTAGGAGGTATGCTATAATCCTAGCATGGGGAGACGGAAGCAGGAGGACTTGTGAGAGTTCCAGCCCAGCTTAGCCGTGTAACCATGCTGGGTCCCCAAACACGGAAGGGAAAAGAGGAGGGAAACTAGGTTATGGGAAGCATGCCCTAGTCAGGACCACGCTCGCCCCCTTTCTTGTTTTCTTTACTTTCTGGCCACCATTAGGTGAGAAGAGTCTGCTATTGTCCAGAGGGTCTTAGGGTTTCTTTTCTATGCCAATTAAAGGAGGAAAAGGCAGGAGAAATCTCTGGTACAGCGGGCAGCAACAGATAATAAACTTTACAAGCAACAAAGCTCAGGGAGAGAAATAGTCCCCGTAGATCAGTCCCTTAGAGAGACGGGGGTTTAAGTGGTTCTAGCGGGCTGGGATGGACTCCCTCCCCTGTTTCAAATGGGTCCGTTTAGACAAAGAAAGAGGATCTGACTAGCACACAGCTGTGGGTGAACAACACACTCAGAAGTAGGGAGGGGCGGCTGCAGAAGAATGGTCTGCCAGGCCCGTCTCGTCTGGAGGATGAGGAAAAAGGTATAACTTTGCTAGCTCTACCATTTAGGTAGAGCCTCTTGGGGATCGAGCTAGCTTCTTCCCGCTGCCATCCATTCCTACCGTGATGTCTGGACTCAGCAGGGTTCTGAGAGCAAGGACACCCCCCCATGTATGTACTGACCCCCGAAACCTCAGGCATAATCAATCTTCTGCCTTTTAACTTGTCTATCTCAGGAATCGTGTTACAGAAAGAGAATTAGAAATAGTTTCTTTTAGGGTTGGAGCAGGACTGTGTCTGTCTGTCCTTGTTGCTCTACCAGTTCCCTTTGTCTCAATCACATTGGAGGACAAACAACAGCGTATGGGAAGTAGCCTGTAAGTATTACGCTTTTGTTTTTTCCAAACAGAAGGAATTTAATTCCTTTCCATGGGGTAAGGGATGTTCTGACAAGCCTTAAAACTGGACCGGCTCAGGCTTAGACATGAGTCTAAGTTTGAGTGCAATGAATTCCCCTTTCCACGCCTCACTTGTTTATTTGAAGACTTCCATGCCCCACGTCCAAGCCCATGATTCCCCGCGAGGACAATGCATCATGCCCGTGGTCCACCCTGCTCTGGAAGCATCTCTAATTCATACGTCACTGCTATCCATACCGGTGGGAGCTGGAGGAGGTAGGGACTAATATGAGGTTGTTTTGTTGCTCAGCTCAGGAAGTTAAGGAGTGGGCTTGCTGGAGTTCTGGGTGTTGGCCTTGTGTTTTTCTATCTTACCTCCTGCCGTGGGGCGCTATCTACCGAGGGCTACACACATCTGGTTCTACAGGCTGGATGTCTTGCCATTGCCTTCAGGGGATGATACTCATCCAGTCACTAAGAAAGTCCTACCCATAGCTTCCCGCGATGTTTTCCTTAACATACACAGCTCCAAACCCACCCCCACCTCTTCTAACCTGAAATCCTAATGTTAAAATTTAAAATAGAGGGATTTTATTATAAAATGCAACAGAGCTCATGTGGAGGGTTTATTGGGGAAGGGGCACGGAAAGGTAGGAGATTGAGACTAGCCGCTGGAGCGGAAAAGAAGAGAGACGGGAGGCGGGCAGGACCTGCCTTGTATGAGGGTACTTAGCGCATGTGTACAGAGCTACGTAGTACATGCGTACAGAGGCTACACAGCGATGTAGTGGACGACATTGTCAGGACCCTTAGCAGACCAGAGTACTGCCTGAGTACTGGCAACTTGGGATAGGCCAGCATAATGCTCGAATGCTAACATTCCGCCTCCCTTCTGATTATTATAAAAAAAAAAAAAGGTAAGGCACTAAAGGAGATAACAGGCGGGACAGGAATGAGGGTGCCAGGTTCTTGAAACTGCTTCCTGTTGACCTGGGGGCATAACAGTTTGGGGGACCTGAGAAAGCTGAGATGTTGGCCAGGTCCTGAGATAACTGGCTGTTTCACTTTGCTGTCCAGGCTCTGTGGGATGGTCTGGTGACACATGGACCTGACAAGATGTTAGCAGAGCAGAAGATAAAGTTCAGGTGGAAAGTTGAGGGAGGGGAGTTCCAAGACCCTGGAAGAGGTGAGAAATTTAGGCAATTGTCAGAACTTTATCTGGAAAGCATCGAACAGTGCATCTAGCATGTTCCAGGTGGATCCAAGTCTACTCCCCGGGGCTCACAAGAGGTTCTTGAGTTCACAAAAAGGTAAGTTTTTGGCACATTAACATTCCCACGGTTTATACTCAGTACTGAAATTCACATTATAAAAAAGGCAGCATACAAAAAAGCCTTTGAGTCATTGGGAACCCAGAAATGATTCCGGTTGAAAGCATTAACATTCTTTTTTTTTTTCTATCTGGAAAGCTGTGACAGATGTTTTTAGCACAGTGAAAAGTACCTTTTAAGTCTATAGTTAGAAAACAACCAAAGGGAATTTCAAATCCTGATCTTGTGGCTATGAGTGTACAGTGATCGTATGGTGTTTAGTTCTCTGCCAGGGCTAGATTAATAGCTTATCAGAATTCTATCAACTGCTATAAGAGGCTTTGGTGTCTTACTATAACAGTAGCATAGTGAGGAAAAGAAATCTGAATCAATTTATTCTTTTATAGATCTCAGATCACTTTCTCCTCATCACCGCTTAAACTTTCCTAGCTTCACATAAACAAACCTTAAAGTACCTTCTGTCCGATTCCCCAGGGATCCAGGGGGCTGACCACTGAGAGCAGTCACTGAGAGCAAAGAAAGTTCCTTTAAACAAAGGAATGGGAAGGAGCTATGCTGAAGTCTGTTTTGTGAGTTTATCTTTCCCTGAGTCTGGCAGCAAGGTGAACTGTGTCTAGACTTTGCATTAGCTCTAGGAGCGTGTGGCCTGGGACCTGAATCTTACACAGAGAACTGCGAAGGCAGCTGAAACCCTGGTTCCTGCTGTTACACTGACAAAGCTACTAGCCTAGTCATCAAACAGCATCAGAGACCTGAAGAAGACAAATTTTTCTTGAGTTAGTGATTCAAAATGACAGAGAATTACTTGCTGGCTACCTGGACAGCTCTCTCAGGGTCCTCCATGGTCGTTTAGAGGAGAGGTCTCAGGGCAGCTTCAGTCTTCAACTGCCAGGCCCAGGATATCTGTTGTAAATGGGGGGGGAGAGGTGCTGGTTGTGTTCCCCGCATCTGGCTCCCAGCCCCCAGCCGCCGGCCTGCTCAGCCACTGGTTGCTTATACCCGAAATAACCACATGAGAACTGTATTCATTTAAATACTGCCTGGCCCATTATCACTAGCCTCTTCTTGGATAGACCTTACATCATAAACTAACTCATTCCTAATAATCTGTGTGTCACCACGAGGTGGTGACTTACCAGAAAAGTCTAACCTGCATCCATCTCCGGCAGGGGCGTCATGGCATCTGGCACACTTCCTTTCTTCCCCGAACTCTATTCTGTCTACTCCGCCCACCTAAGGACTGTGTCCTCTCCTACAGGCCAGGCAGTCCTTTATTCAACCAATGAGAGTAACGCAAATACAGAACCCTCCTACACCAGATATCCGATAGAACTTCCTGTGCAATAGGAACTTGTGGGACTGTCTAGGCAAAGGTGAGGCAATCGGTTCCTCATTGTCCCGTTGACCATGGTCTGAAGAGGGTCTTGGCAGCAGTTGAGGTGAAAGGCAGTTTTTTCTCAGTGGCTGGCATTGCCAGGTTTGAATCAAGTTCCAGGTGGAGGTTCTTCTGTTCCCATTCATCTTTTTTTTTTTTGGAGGAAATAGAGGTGCTGCCAGAAGCTGGCATCTTTCTCTATCACGAAGAGCTTTTCAATTAAACATTTTAAATGCTATAGTCTGTAGATCTCTGAGCATTTGAGAAGTGTCTGTCTATCAGGCATATCTGAGGAGACAAACTTTGTTTCTAGTTACTTGTTTTAAGTTTAACTTTGAAAACATATACAGGAGACTAGGTAAAGCTTATCCCTATAATTAATTATATCAGTACTTAGCATGAATACAATTAAAGAACGTAATAATTCATAAGGACGACTGGCTATTTATTTGTGTTCCCTAACAGTCTTTAATATGTGAGCAGCTTTCATAAGACTAGGATTTTGAGTTCCATTCTTGTCAGGTTTAGCCTTAAAAATGATTTTAAATACTCTTCTAGTATCAAATAAAATCTTTTAATCAGAGATAATGGGTTCAGTAAAGAAACTAAAATAGTCGTTCTGTGGGTAAAAACAGAATAAGTTTATACCAAGCTATTAAGGCTGTCTTCTGAGAAGGCAAGAAAAAGTAAGAAGGGAAATAAAGGACCCCAGGGCAAAATGGGAACAGGAGAAAGGGGGATGGTGAGTTGGGGTGTGGCCCATGAGCAGGGTCAGAGGGAGCACAGAGGCCGGCACTGCCCTTTATAGGCCATGGGGAACTCTGTCAAAATGCCCAACTCTGGAAAAAAGACCCACAGGGGAACAAGCATTCCATCATAGAATATATATCTTATTTATCAAACATACATTTATTTATCTAAGTTCTCGAGAAGCTTGGTGTTGATCACCTGGCAAAGACATTAGTATTTAGGTGTAAATCTATAAGGTAGCTTTTGTTAATCTCAATAGATCTTCATAACCATAATTTTTTATCACCATATAGAGTATATTTTAAACCAGAGTTGAATCACATGTACAGTATGTTGTAACAGATCTAATGATATATTTTTATCATCACACAACAATCCACACCAATCTCAAATACTTGAGACTTGTTGCTTCCTTAGTGTAGAAGGAGATACAATGAACAGTGCTCATTAGGATTAAAAAATATACTCTTTAACCTTAGTAAAAAAAAAATTGTCTATTAGCCACATGGCTGCCTCCCTTATAATGAGGGAGAAGAGTCACATGGTAGCTATTTAAAACATGTTTTTTTAAAAAAAA
>JAQHUG010000272.1:332195-351694 GCA_028555095.1 Dicrostonyx torquatus | reverse complement strand
ACATGCACATATATGCACAGTTGAACCTAAGTTAATACATAGAGTTAAATTTACTTTATATTCATACTTAGAGTTAAGTCCAAGTCACACACATATACACATGCATGCATACGTGCATGCACACATACACACACATACGTGCACGCACACACATACACACATACGTGCATGCACAGACATATACACACAAACACATCTTAAATAGGAGTTGAATAAATTAAAGGAAAGGGAAAACTGACGGGTACTGAGCAAGACAAAGCTGACTTCTCCATCTCTGACTCCCATGTTCAGCAGACCGAGACAGGATGTTTAGAGAGGGCGAACAGGCAGATACAAGGAGGTTTTGGAGCAAAGAAAAAGAAAATGGAGTATTCCTTTTCGATTCCCCCGACTGCCTGGTCCAAAGAATACCTAGGTCAGTCTCATATCTAGGGGACTAGTCAGCAGCAGGTAGCCCTGCCAGGTACCCAATCACTGATACTGAATGAAAGACAAAGCTGTCGGTGAATGAGAAAGCAGGTTCGCTGCAGGTGGAAGAAAGTGGATCTGCTGTGGATGGAGCAGGCAGGTAGGGGCCCAGCTGAAGTATACTATTAAACAAACATGCCACATGCAGCAGTTAGCACAGGAGGTTTATTGGGAGGGGGAGAGCAAAAGAGTGAAAGGCCACGTCAGAGTGGGGACTTGAGAGAGGTAGGCAGACAAGGGGACGAAGATAAGAGAGAGAAGAAGAGGCAAGAAAGAAAATCAGAAACAAAGAAAAGAGAAGGGGCAAGAGACAGGCAAAGAGAATGAGCTCTGAGCTCTGCCTGGCGGGCACTTTTAACGGGTGCACATTTATAGCTGACGGTGGAAAGGGACCTAGTGACATGTAAGTGCTTTGGCAGCAGAGGCAGGGCTCACATTGGAATGCTTAGACGTACAAGACCCCAGTTTCTTTTCTCTATTGGAGAGAGTTCACTTAATGAAAGGGGGAAATACAGCTTAACAGGCTTCATAGATAGCAGGAGTTGAGTAGAGGAACAGGAAGAAAGAACAGAGAGAGGGCTGAACCGAAGATAGAGAAAGCTTTATTATAGGGTACCTCCTTTCATCTATCGGATCGCCAGTAGAATGCTTCGAAGGTCCTGAAAATTTTCAGGATATAGGGTGCCAGGAAGCAGCCATTTGAATTGAAGGGGTGTTTGGGCCAGATCTGACAGCAAAGGTGGATGAGTTTAAAAGCCCTTTTAGCAAAAAATATCCCAGGGTAGTGTCTGGAGGGATAGTGGAAGACGCAGTTCCGTGAGTGAGGTAGAGAAATAAGATGCTTAGGGTCTGCAGTTCCTAGCATCCCAGGAATTCAGAGAGGATTGGGTTTAGTAGGCACAGGCTGTCCTGTGCATATTCAGGCAAAGAACAGGGGCCAAGGGCTCCTAGCTGGATAGAAACAGTGGTTGCCTTGTACCAGGGCTTGATGGGACCAAAAGGTGAGAAAGCTGAGAAGCCCCCAACTAAACATTCCAGACTCTGTGTAAAAGGGTGCCAAACACTCCACACACAGTTCTGGGAGTCACTCGCTTCTCTGCTCCCTGTACCCTTTTCCATGCTTTTCCTTTTCTCTTACTCTTTTTTTTTTTTTAAATCAGATTGTCTGAAGGTTTTGTTTGCTTCCGACTTCCAGGAAAATCTTTATATGTTTTTCTTTGGGTTCACCTTGCTATTTGGCTTCTGCAGGCTTGTGAGCTGTAAGCTTAATGTCCTTTGTTAATGGCTAAGGTCCACTCATGAGTGAGTACATACCACACTCTTCTTTTTGGGTTTGGGATATCTCACTAAGAATAGAATTTTCTATTTCCATCCATTTGCATGCAAAATTCAAGATGTCATTGTTTTTTTCCGCTGAGTAGTATTCCAATGTGTATATATTCCACACTTTCTGGATCCATTCTTCCATTGAGGGGCACCTAGGTTGTTTCCAGGTTCTGGCTATTACAAATAATGCTGCTATGAACATAGTAGCACAAATGCTTTTTAGTACGGTTGGGCATCTCTTGGGTATATTCCCAAGAGTGGTATTGCTGGATCCTGAGGTAGATTGATTCCCAGTTTCCTGAGAAACCGCCACACTGATTTCCAAAGTGGTTGCACAAGTTTGCATTCCCACCAGCAATGGAGGACTGTTCCCCTTACTCCACAACCTCTCCAGCATAGGTTATCATTGGTGTTTTTGATTTTAGCCATTCTGACAGGTGTAAGATGGTATCTCAAAGTCGTTTTGATTTGCATTTCCCTGATCGCTAAGGAAGTTGAACATGACCTTAAGTATCTTTTAGCCATTCGAATTTCTTCTGATGAGAATTCTCTGTTCAGATCATTACCCCATTTTTTAATTGGGTAGTTTAGAATTTTTATGTCCAGTTTCTTGATTTCTTTGTATATTTTGGAGATCAGGCCTTTGTCTGATGTGGGGTTAGTGAAGATCTTCTCCCATTCAGTAGGATGCCTTTTTGTCTTAATGACTGTGTCCTTCGCTTTACAGAAGCTTCTCAGTTTCATGAGGTCCCATTTATTTATTGTTGTTCTTACTGTCTGTGCCACTGGGGTTTTACATAGGAAGTGATCTCCTGTGCCCATATATTGCAGGCTACTTCCCACTTTCTCTTCTATCAGGTGGTCGGATTTATATTGAGGTCTTAAAAGGACAGAAAAAGGGAGAGACTGAGGAATTCAGTGATCCCCCATATGGTCTTGCAGGCTTAGAAAAGTCTTGCAGGGCTGAAGAGATGGCTCAGTGGTTAAGAGCCTTTACTGCTTTGAAGAAGGACCTGAATTCAGCTTCTAGTGCCCATATCCAGAGGCTCACAACTGCTGTGACTCTAGCTCCAGGGCATCTAGCACTGACTCTTGGCTTCTGCAGCCACCACGTAAACATGCACATGCCACCATGTAAACATGTAATTAAAATGTAAACATGCAAACATGTAAATCAAGCTTTTAAAAAAGACTTTAAAAATCTATTGACTAATATGTCTAAAATTAATATCTAAAAAATTCTGATAGAAATTATCTTAAATGAACTAAACTATGGCTGAACTCTGAGAAGGAGTGTTTTAGGTTCATTGGGGGACAACCATAGAGATGGGGGATGTGACTAGGGGCAAGGCCTATGAGGAGCTGGGGAAGCCTAAGGCACTGCTCATATGCACCACTGTTCCATGGTATATTAGTACCTTTATGTTGTGGTGATACAACACATGACCAGAAATAACTTACAGAAGAGTTTATTTTGTCTTACGGCTCCAGAGAGATAAGAATCCACTATGGCAGGGCAGAGACATGGCAGTAAGTGGCAGGCATGATGGCAGGAGCAAGACGCTGAGAGCTTGCATCTTTAACTGCACGCATGAAGCAGAGAGGGAAGATTGGAAATGTCGCAAGGCTTTAAACTCTCAAAGCCTGCCCCCAGAGACATTCTTTCTCCAGCAAGGTCACGCCTCCCAAACATCTCCCAACAGTGCCACCAACTGGGAACCAAGTGTTCAAATACTTGCACCTATGGGGAACATTTCTCACCGAACACACACCTTATCTTCTTATTCAGGACCTCCTGCTTCTGTTATTTCTGGGGGGAGACTGGTTATTTTCAAACATGAGTTTCAATGCTTTGTAGCCTCAGTTTTCTGAGAGCTCAGGTGTTCCCTTTAGCAAGAACTGACTTGTTTTTGACATAGTTTGGGCCCATGAATCCCCAGAGTTATCTGGAGACAAATTTTTGGTTGTAGAGTCTTCTAGGAACTAGTTCTGAGACCTCACTTCAAATTATAGAAAGACTTTTACATCTGGGGAAGGAGACTTGGTGGAAAAGTGATGGGTTAAGAGACCCAGCTCTCTGCTTTGTTGCAAGAAGGAGAGAAAAGCACTTGTGGCTTTCTCTGGTGATAAGACTGGTCCCATAGTCCACTGTTTAGACATTCTTGAAGGGCTCTCTCCACCTGCTTCACAAGTTGATGTGCTTCAAGAGTATATAGAAAAAGTGAGTCTTGGTCATAACACACACACACACACATACACACACACATACACACACATCCCTTATAGCTGTATTGGTTGCTATACCCTCTTTTCTGTCCTTTGAGCTGGCGCTCTACTTCCCATCATAGCTAACTCTTTCCTACAAGACAACCTGCTGAACACTCCAAGAGGCACCTGTACTGTAAAATGCCTCCCAGCTCAGTTTTACAGAAATGTCCCAGAAGAGAAATGTGAAGGTTATAGACCCTGAAAAACAAAACTTCAAGCACGAGAATGCATTGTGAAGATTAATGATGTCACCTGCCATGGTGAGCTCAAGACAACTCCAAATTACCAACTGCATGTGGGTAAGGGTCAGGTTGGCTACATGAACAAGGGGGAAACATCTTTCACGTGTTATTTCATTCAGAGGAAGCTTTGGATGGCTTGAGGCAGTGGCCTTAACCAGCCTCAGAAAGAACAGAAACAATGTGCTCAGTCTAGAACCACCAGCGAGCTTTGATGCTCTCTCTGGATGCAGACGTTAACACAAGCTGAAGAGAAAGGATTTACCTGGTGACAGCAAAAATACTGACACCTTCTTTATTCCTGAGAGTTGGAGATGTTCTAGGAAGACTGGGAAAGACATTTGGGAAGCAGAAATAATGGGAGTTATTCTGGGAGGTTTATTGAGTGGCTGCAGCCACCAAGAGATGAGCCAGGCACTCAGGAAACAATGATAGGGGAACTGAAGACCCCAGAGCCACCCTCACTCCACAGAGATTATAGCAGGAAAAGGGAGGCAGCAGATGTCTCCAATGGAGATTTCCTAAGGGGATGACTATCAGTGCTCAAGCATGACTGTGTGGGGACAAATCAGTTCATTCACTCTAGGAAGGAGGTAGGACAACTGAAGTCTGCTAAAAGTGACACATGGGGGAAATACATAAGACTGGGGACTTGAAAACCCCAGGATTTTTCTAGACACTGAGACCAGCAAATAGTAGGCAAGGAGAAGGTGGATGTATGCCTTTGCCTCCAGTTGACCACACCTGCTGATCCTCATTCATAAGGGCTGTGGGTGAAGGACATGTTGTGAGTTCCACACCTACTGATCTTCATTCATAAGGGCTGTGGGTGAAGGACATGTTGTGAATCCTACACCTACTGATAATCATTCATAAGGGCTGTGGGTGAAGGACATGTTGTGAGTTCCACACCTACTGATCTTCATTCATAAGGACTGTGGGCGAAGGACATGTGAATCCTACACCTACTGATAATCATTTATAATGGATCTGAATGAAGGATACAGTGTAAAAACCTTCCAGATGTCTAATTCTATATGAAATGAGGAACAAGAAGACTTGTGATAAAAACTTAGTAGAAATCAGGGACCTTGGGATAAATTTCAGAAATCCAGGCCCCTCCACAGAATAACCAAAGTCTTTGAATAAAATGATCACTTTGAGCTCGCTGGTCTCAACCCCGGGACCCTCACTGCTAGAGTAGTCTTTTCATCATTGGAACATTCAGTGTTTGGATTGGGGCGAGAGAACATAAGACCTAAAAACCCAGTAAGTACTAACGGGGTGTTCTGGAAGCTTCACAACTGAAATGGATTCCAAGGATAACCGTGTCCATGGCCTGCTGCATAAACATAACCCTGGAGTTGAGGAAATGTTCTTAAAGACATGGGTATTCTGTAAGTGGTTACCAAGTGGTGGGCTTCCTGCCGCTCTGCCCGTGCTTTAGCAGGCTGTCAAGAGCTGCTGCTGCAGATAGACAGACTGGCACAAGTCTGCAAACTGAGACAGGAACATCAAGCTCAGGACCGAGAATGTGAGGGTTGCTTCAGCCCCTGCAAGGGTTTCTCTAATGACTTAGGGAAGTGAAGGCAGCTCACAGGATACAGCTGTTTCCCCCGCAACCCCATTTGAAAGAACAAACATTGCGCGCTCTCTCTCTTTCTCCTGTCTCCATCTTTGTGGTACTGGGATAACCAGTGTGATCCTTCGTGATCGATTTTTGCTTTGATTTTCTTTACTCTGCTTTAGTTTGGTAAATGTGGATTCTAGAGATTGAATTTAGGTCCTCCTGCTGCAGGACAGAGATTTAACTGACTGAGTTGTCTCCACAGCTCACAAATACCTTTTAAAGACTACGATCAAACACTGGGTTACTAGAGAAATATATTAATTTAAATTAAATAGAAACAGCCTAGAAGACAGCACAAAGACACTAGGATGGTTAGAAAATTTTTTAAGGGGATTAACAACATAAATGTAATATTTCCAAACATTCCTGTGTCTCTTAGTTATCACAATAAACTTTCGCTGGATCGCACCAAGTTGTACTTTTTTCCTAAGATCACTATGCACATCTTTCTAACATAAGAATAGGTACTTTTAGGAGTCCACAGGAAATGGCAGTTAAGATGGTTACTGTAGCTCTTACATATACAGATGTTCCTTTGAACCAGGCGCTCTTTATAGCTGAATGCAATCAGCCCCTCCTCCACCATCATATATAGCTCGGCTTTTGATAAAACTTGAATTTGCTAAACCTTGCAAAATAACTTCTGAGGATTTGTGGTCTTCTCTGAAAACTCCATTCATATTTTGATAGCCAGTTTCTGGTCTTCTGAAATAAAAGTCCACTGTCCACCAAACAGCTTTGATTCCCTTCCCCACACTTGCATGATCAAGAAGGTGCAAGAAAATCGAGGTGGAGAAAGCAGACCTCCTTTGTCTTCATTCCTTAAATCACTGACTAGAGTATTGGGTGTGCATCTTGCAAGGCAAATCCCTATGAACCAGGCACATGCTAGAATGTCTTTCTCTAGTAGATAGAAAAGAGAAAAGCTGTGTGATTAGAGCATCCTTCAGAACTTAACCATAGGATATCTGTCTTGGAAGTAAGGAATTGAGACGGATATTAGTTCCAGATACTCCCTTCTAGATACAGTCCAGATTGCTATTTGAAATAAGTACTGTTGGACACTACTCAGCGTTCACACTCTATCCATTCCCAACACACATGTGCCTACCCAACATACATACATGCATGCACTCACATACACACTCACATACAAACTCATGTGGCTCTCACACATTGTCACTCCTACCTAACACACAACATTCAATCATATACTCACATGCATTCTTACACACTGCACAGGCATACTTAACTCTACTTTACACACCCATACCCTCATAAACACTAGCACACACAAACCAAAGCCACATACAAGTATACATACATAAACACATAGACACTCCCCTTCCTACATAGCACCCCTAGCTCATTCTGTAATTATCACATCCCCTTCTTTACCCTGAGTTACCTGTATGAATAAGATTGGCCTAGAAGTCTTCAAGTCTATGTAACTCAACAATCAGTGGCTTAGCCGAGGACTGGATTCCCAGTTTGAAGATTCTCGGAATGAGGAAGCAAGTGTGGCCTTTGTCAATATAGCCATCATCTTCCAAGGTCCACAGAGAAGCCTCACATTACAATGATCCTCCCTGTGCCTGGGCAGTTACTGAAATATGTTCCTCCTCCCTCCCAAGCTCTCACAGTCTCGCCATAGTCCTGGATTGCAGTCTAGTCTATGCTTGGTCTTCCGCTGACTTGGACTCCAGTTGGTCTCTGCTTCTAGTTTCTTCTCATTGACCTTGCAATAAGCTATGACAGCTTCATTTTCACCAGACAGCCACCTAAGCTAATCAGTCTAATTCACCTTCCACGGGGTTAGATGAGAGACAAAGGAAAAGATAAAGCCCACACTTTCCACTTAGGACCACACAAATGAAACAAAGACAACATTGGCATCTGGACTTTGTGACAATCTATGAGTGGACAGTGCCTATATATTAAGACAATCCAGCTTGGGGACATATAAAAGAACCCATCTACCTAGTGAAGTGACACATCTGACAGAATCAAGGGATTGAATGAATCCACCATCTGGTTTGGAAAAAGAACACTGAAAAATCGAACTGGCCACTGAGCCATGCCCTGGCCTGTGCATCCTTTGGCTTCTGAGATATTATATTGGCATATGTCTTCCATTGCACTTGGCTCTGTGACATTACATTGGCCTGTATGCCCCCTTGCACTGCCCTCTGTGACACTACATTGGCTTGTGTCTCCCATTGTTCTAGCCTCTGTGACATCACATTGGCCTGTGTAGCCCATTGTACTGACCTTTGTGACATCACGTTAGCTTGTGTCTTCCATTGTACTGACTTCTGTGGCATGCATTGGCCTGTGTCTCCCACTGAACTGATGTCTCTGATATCACGTTGGCCCGTGTCTCACATTCCACTGGCCTCTGTGTTGTCTCATTGACCATTTATCTCACATTACACTGACTTCTTTGCTTTAAAATGACAGAATCCAATGCAAACAATGGGTTTTGGCTTCTTAAGTAGCATCCAGGTCGAACAGAGAACACAATGATATCACTGAAGTGTCCACATGAATTGGGGGTGGCAGAAGGGCCCCTGGCCCTCATGCCTTAAGATAGAAACTCAACCCCAGGTTCTCCAGAACATATGCCAGCTGAGAAGACCATTCATCCTTCCTCGTACCTTTTATTGAAATATATATTGAAAATCCTGCTGCTTAGCCATCCCCTGCTACCTATGTCTTATAGAAAACTCTTATATCCATGACACCCACAGACAGACACAAACATGGGAGAGCTGATGGAGTCAAGGATCATGGACTCATCTGAGGCCTATTTAGAACATAGTCTATGTCCTCTATGAAATAATGAATGCAACAGTGGCTTCTAGGACACGGAGGTGATGCATTGTCTGGAGACCTGCCCTAGTCTATTTTGTATTGCTGTGACAGAAGACCCAAGACCAGGTGTTTTATGAAGCACTAGCTAATGTTCCTGGCAGCAGAAAATTCCAAGAATATCATGCTGGCATCTGCTTGCATCTGGAGAGAGTTTTCTTGCCATGTCATAACGGGACAGAAGAACAGATTAAAGATGCTGCCTGATATGATCAAGCCTCACAAGATATGCAGTCAGGACTTGATCATAATTCTAAATTTTCTTTAGGTCCCCATAAGATTATCAGCACCCCCAACCAGCAGGAAGTAGCCTGGAAAACCACACCCACATTCCACCAAAATGGACTATGGATATTTTCCTTTGTTTAGAATGTTGGTTACAAGTTGTTTTGGCTAATGGTCAGGAGAAAAGCTAAACAAAGACTATTAGATACAGAGTTCTTGTTTTGTTTTGTTTTGTTTTAAAAAAAGAAGGGGAAGTGGTTTCTATTCTGTCAATTATATTTTAAATAAACACTGATTGGCCAGTAGCCAAGCAGGAAGTATAGGTGGGATAACCAGACAGGAAGTAGAGGTGGGGCAAGGAGAATTCTGGGAAGAAGGAAGCCCATTCCTCTGCAGTGCTCTCCCAGCCACAGAAGAAGCAAGATGAGACTTCCCTGCTGAATAAGGTACTGAGCCACATGGCTAACATAGGCAAGAATAATGGGCTAATATAAGTTATAAGAGTTAATAAGAAGCCTGAGCTAATGGGCCAGTCAGTTTATAACTAAAAAAAATGGGACAGAAGGTATCACATAGCAAGATGGAACAATCATACTAACTTGGCTTTCCCTCTTCTTATAAAGCCACCAATACCATCCTGGCGGCCCTAGGGGTTTTCAAGACAGTATCGAGCCCTAATCACTTCCCCATACTATCAACACAGGGATTTGGGGAAATCTAATTTCTGACACATGACTCTGGGGACACACTGAACCTCAGAAGTACCCAAATTGGAGCTCTCAGGGGTCTGCTAGCTTTCCTCTCTTCCCTGTTTGACGCTTACTGATGTTAGCAGAGTTGGATGGTGCCACAGAGTTAGGGCAATTCTAACCTCATTGCAGACTGCCTGTTATGGACTGTGGTTTGAAGTGTTCATGGGAACATAGCATCTGAAAAGAGCCCAGCCTCACTGACATGTTGATTTGAATGCAGATTCTCGAGAGCATCTGTACTGCGTCTAGTGGGTGAGCCTGAAGGGATGTTACTGAACTCACCTAGCATCATACATCGTTTCAAGAGGCAATGGATGGAGGAGATCTTGCTCTTTGCTTTCAAGCTGATTGTGTGTGTGCACCTCTAGCTGTTGGCTGAGCAAGTAAAGCTGCTATAGCGTCTGACAGCTATCACCCTGGCATGGAGGAGGCGCATGCGCAGGCTGAAGACAGAGTTTTCCTTACTTGTGGGAAAATGTAAGGTTTACTGTTAGCAGTCTTCAAAGAGCAGTCTCTGCTACCGAATAAAGGTTCTCAGAATGAGTGAGACTCGGGATAAAACCAAGTGGCAGTTTCTACCTCAGTAGGGACCTTAGCAACCTCATTTTCTCATCTATGACTGTACAGCCTGTGTGTTTAACAGTTCAAAGGCATGTACTTAAGAAGCATGTACTGTAGTTCTTGTTGTTAGGGTGTTGAAAGCATACAGGAAAAGACTTCACTGCTTTTGAGGCATGTCTCTCTTTACTCACCAACCTGTGATTATTGAAAGATTTAGTCCCAATTTCATCCATGGATGGTGTCACATGACCTTTTTTGAGTAAATACAAAAAAATACCCATTGATTTTAAATATGGATGAGTTCATGCAAGTCCAACTTGCTTAACCAACTGGATATTGGAGTTACATATGGAAGCATAGATTTTTTTTTTTTGGTTTTTCGAGACAGGGTTTCTCTGAAGCTTTGGAGCCTGTCCTGGAACTAGCTCTTGTAGCCCAGCCTGGTCTCGAACTCACAGAGATCTGCCTGCCTCTGCCTCCCGAGTGCTGGGATTAAAGGCGTGCGCCACCACTGCCCGGCCATGGAAGCATAAATTTTTTTTTTAAAAAAGATTTATTTATTATAAAGTGTTCTGTCTGTCTGCATGTATGTCAGAAGAGGGCACCAGATCTCATTACAGATGGCTGTGAGCCACCATGTCGTTGCTGGGAATTGAACTCAGGACCTCTGGAAGAGCAGTCAGTGCTCTTAAGCTCTGAGCCATCTCTCCAGCCCTATCATGGATGCTTTTTAGGCAACTGCATTACTTCACAATTCCCACCCAGGCATGGACAATGCTCATGAAATCTGCTTCACTGGAATTCCTGCCTGTATTAGTTGGGGTTCTCCAGAGAAACAGAACTGCCTGTTAGAATGAGTCCATATCTATATCCACTATTTATTTACTTTAAAATTGTAGTGCTGGGTACCAAACTTGGACCTCCTACAAAAGTAGAATGGCAAGGGGGGAAAGAATATAACTATATTTTAATTAAAAATAATGTATATAAAAATGCTTTGAGAGTACATCACAGCCCAGTCAGAATGGATATTATCAAGGAAACAAAGGATACAAATTCTGGTGAGTACATGAGAAAAGGACCCTTGCCTGCTGTTGGTAGGAGTGTAAAGTGATGCACTCATTATGGAAATCGGTGTGGAGATTTCTTAAAACGTTAAAAGTGGGAGTACCATAAAACACAGCTATGTCATTCTAGGGCATATAATCAAAGGACTCTGTCTCCTGATATGGAGACACATGCATGTCCGTGCTCAGTGTTCACATGCATGTCCGTGCTCAGTGTTCCTTTTTTAAAAATTAACAATATGTAGGGAATTGAATTAACCTAGATGCCTATCAGCTGATAATAAAAATGTGGTACATATATACAGTAGAATTTTATTCAACTGTAAAAAAAACCCCAAAATTAAGAAATTTACAGGAAAATGAATGGAACTGGAAAACATTTTACTGAATGAAGTAACTCAGGTCCAGAAAGACAAATATTATCTGTTCTCTTCCATACATTGATCTTTGCTTGGCATTTTTAGATTGTTTGCTCAGCTTGGGAGTATCTTAAAGGATAGGAAGCTAGAAAGAGACCATTGGTGGTGGGTTTGAGAGAACAATAGACCACGTGCTATGGAACTATAGGATGAAAATACTAGAGGTGGAAAGTTTAAATGGGGATGTGAGAGACAGAAGAGTGGAGGAGGGTTAGCCAAACCAAGACTATATAAAAAAAAAACCTAGATGGAAGCCAACTACACTGTAAGATAATTAAAAAACGTAATTAGAACTAGCAATTTGGCTCAGTGTTCTTGCCATACAAACCTGATGACCTGAACAAAATCCCAGTGCCATATTTGGGACACTTCCTCCAGTTTTGGTCAGGGAAACACCAGAGGTACCAAAAACAATGCTGAATATTTCCACTGTTCTCAGTTGCATACCAAAACTAGATGGTAAGATTCCCTTACTGAAGGCACCATATGCTTTGGTTACAGGACATTCAAAAACCAAGCTGGAAGAGAGCTGGAAGCTTCCTTCACACTGACTAGCTTTCAAAATTCTAGAAGGGGTTTGAAGGCTGGTTAAGGAGAAAGTCATTACCAGCATCACTCGGCTGTGAGCCCTGTGTGCTGACCTACATAGGCAATACTGCATAGTGATCTGCAAGGCAATAGTGGCATGGTTATTACGGGAGTGACCAATCACTTCCTGATTGTTTGAGCCCTGTTCCATAAGAGGGAATTTGTGCCTACTGCTGCAAACCTGATCAAAAGCCCATGGCTGAAGAATCATAGTCTCTAATAGGGAGCCTACTACTGCTATTTTGTTAAGTAGGAATGCTCTCAGATTCTCTTCTAAATATTTGTTTATGCACATGGATTAGTTCTGTTTTCAGCCTGTGTCAGAGAAACTTTTACTTACAGTGAGCAGTGGTTAATGCAGATTCATAAACTTGTACAAGTGATGAGAATAAGCAATTGTTGAATGCTCCATTTTAATTTATACATCTGTATCACTCTATCCAAGGCTCAGGGAACATTCTAGAAGAGAGGGCAGAAAGAAAGAGTCAGAGTAAGGAGAGTAGTGTTAGCAAGAGACATCTTTCGGAGATGACATTGTACTAGTGAATTCACAGAAGCTCGTGTTACCTGCACAAGACTGAGCCCATGAACACTGCATCATTGGTCGGGGAGGGGCTCATGAGTCCCCATCCTCCCTGAGGAGACATCAGTTAATGGTTGCTGAGGGAGGAAGAGTTGTTTTCCATCAGTGGTGCAGCCACTGGTAAGTTGTCTGTGCTCAAGTAAATAACCCATGTTCACACAAGCAACCATGACTAACCTCAGTGCATCACCACTAAACAAGCAAGCAAATAAACAAAAACCCATAAAAGCAGAGAGAGAGAATAGAGTTCAAGGGGAATGGGAGGAGGATACGGAGGGTTATGGGAAGAACATGATCAAAACACATTATAGACATTTATGAAATTGTCAAAGGGAAGTTTCACAGACAGACACACAGGACTTGGCAAGGGAAAGTTGGGGTGTTAGCTGATGTGGACAGAGTTCTATTTGGGAAGATGCAAGAGTTCTACACGTGGGCAGTGGTGGTTATAGCGCAGCAAGGTGTATGTGCTTACTGCTACTGAACCGCACTCTGAAAATAGTCGCCGGAACTTGAAGTTGTGCATAATTTGCAACTAATTTTAAAGAACTTATGCTTTTAGTAGTAAAATAATAAGGAAGGGTGTTTTAAAGATGATTCTTAAGTGTTTGCAAATAGTTCCTTGGTGAAATTAAAGCTACCCATGTAATGACTGACGGCCTTGATGATCAACCCATTTTCCTTCATGCAAATCAATTAGCTCTAAAACTAAGACTGCAAAATTTATAAAAAACATTGCCAAATAAGTAATCAGGCCTACATGGCTCAAAATAATGAGTGTGAGCATGAAGGTGCAGGGACAGCAAGGACAAGCTTGAGGAACAAAGGCTCTGTGTGACCTTAGGTGGGGCATGTGGCCTCTCTGATCCTGGGGACATCACCTTATTTCCAGGGATCAGCTCTAAGGTAAGGCCTATGCTCTGATTAGCAAAAATGAGCTGGATTGGATGTTGGTGGCATGCGACCGTCAGAGGCAGTCCCGGCTCCAGCAGGCAGCAGGTCTTTCTTTCGCAGCAACGACTCGAGCATCAAGACTCCTTTTCTTGTTCTGTGGCTGTCACTGTGCACTTCACAATTAACCTGCTGTGCCTTGTCCCCCATGCCAACACTTTTCTGATATACCAGGCCCTCTATCCATAAAAGATGATTTTGTTTTTGAAAGAGGAAGGTCAACACTAAGTCCATGCTGACTAGGGCTTGTTTCATGGAGACAATAGCTCATTTAGGAATTGCTTTCTTGAAAACAGAAAAAGAAAAAAAAATGTGTCAGATCTGATGCCAAGGATGCTATGCCTCAGAGCACGCCTGAGCTTTCTTTCCTGTCAGGAGGGGGAAACAGATATGAATGTGTGACATTGAACAAAGGACACAATGGCTTCTCTGTGCTGCCAGCAGCAACCTCTGTGTGGCTCTGTGGTCAGGATGCTCAGTGTTGTGTGGACAGGCAGTGACAGGGGCTAGGGAGGGCCTCAATTTCCAGAGAAACAGCTGAGGAGCAAGAGGAGCGAAGGCTTTGTGTCAGGCACATGAAATGATGCCAGCTCAGGCCACCTCAGAAGGTGAGCCCTTCGAAAGCCAGAGGCTTCCAAGGGGAAGCCAAAGCCTGGGGGTGGCCTCCTGAAAGGAGGCACATGATATATGAAGTGTATTAAGTATACTACTTGGTTTAGCCCAATTAATTTTAGTTTTTAGAGTTTCGATACAGTCAGGGCATTAGAAAACAAAGAAAACCAGCCCACAAACCACAATCCCAGAGAACTTAGACAACAATGAGGACACTAACAGACACTTACATAGATCTCATCTACATGGGAAGTAGAAGGTAGAAAAAGGCAAGATCTCCTGAGTAAATTGGGAGCATTGGGACCTTGGGGGGAGGGTTGAAGGGGGGAGGGGAGAGGCAGGGAGGGGAACAGAGAAAAATGTAGAGCTCAATAAAAATCAATAAAAAGAAAACATTCTCTCTCTTTCAGTGTGTGTATGCATATGTGCATGTGTGTTCATGTGTGTGTGAATGTATGTGTGTCTGTTCTATCAACTGCCAGAGCAATGCATGTAAATTCTACTGTGATGGCAGCCATGCTGGCTAGGTGGCTGTCAACGAGACTGACTCTGGATGTTGTTTAACAGCAAGATGCTGCCCATGAAGGGAGTGTTGAGCTGTGACTCGGCCACCAGTCACGGGGAGTCCTGAGCAGCGTGGCCCCTAGGCTGCCCTGTACCCGGAAGAGACACTGGATAGGCTTTAGTACCCCCACATCTGTTAGTCAGTGGATGGAGAGTGGCCTCAGGAAGGAACTGTGGCTTGGACCAGGGGATTGTCTTCAGGCAGGACAGCTTCACAGAACTGATGGCTGAAGGTGATCTCTGGCAACTGAGAGAAAAAGCCTTAAGTTTTGAAAGGAAGTCTGGGACTCCTTGCAGAGAATAAATAACTGTGAGGAATGAACGTAGAGGAACAGTGTGTGTGTGTGTGTGTGTGTGTGTGTGTGTGTGTGTGTGTGTATGAGGGCTGGGGGAGAGGTGTGAGTTTAATCTGTTTTCTAATATTACAATTAAATACCTGAGGTTGGGTACTTCCTTTAAAAAGAAGTTTATTTAGCTCATGCTTCTGAAGCTAGAAATCAGTTGGCTCCATAAATTGAGCTTCTGGTGGCACCCCAATTTCCATCTATGTCACAATGTGGCAAGTGGCACAAGGACAGAGGCATGTGTAAGAAGAGGGACCATGTGATGAAGCAGTGAGCCAGAGACTGAGAAGGAACCTGGCTGGCAGCATTCCACTCTTATTGGTACTGACCAGTGATCCATGGAACCACATGAATCCCTTCTCAGGGTGTTATACTATAGTCCCAGCAATCTTCCACTAGGACTATGTCTTAGATCTTAGTGCTGTCACCCTGGGGACCACATTCCAGCATTACCCTTTGGGGAAACATTGTAGCAGGAGGGTCAGGAAAGGGAAGAAGGAAGAGGGAGATGTGTTGGCAGAGGCTGCTTGTTCATTCACGGCCACCCAGACCCAAATAATTACACAGAAACTAAATTAATTGCAACACTACTTGGCCTATTAGCTTAGGCATATTTCTAGCTAATGCTTACATCTTAAGTCAACCCATCTCTGTTAATCTGTGCATCACCACAAGGTTTTGGGCCTACCAGCAAGGTTCCGGCAGTCTCCAGCCGGTGTCTTTTTCCTTTGGCAGCTACATGGCATCTCTCTGACTCTGCCTACTTTCTCCTAGCATTCAGCTTAGTTTTCCCTCCTAGCTCTATTCTGCCCTGCCACAGGCCAAAGCAGCTTCTCTATTAACCAATGATAATAAAACATATTCACAGCATATAGAGGGGAATCCCACATCAGGGATGCCTATATTAAGAGGAGGCATGGTGGCAGGACTAACAAGGTTAAAGCTTCAGCTTTTTCACTTGCAATATTATCTTTATCTATGTTCAGTCAATCTGAAGACCACATGTACACAGACACCCTTAATGCATTGCACAGAATTATACAACTATAAGATGGCACTATTGTGTGATTCTCAATCAAAGAAGCCTTCCTGGAAAGTGTTCAGCTATGCAGCCTGGAGGTTATGGCTGTCAAAGCCAAGCAAACACCTGAGCAAGACAGAGCAGACTCCCAGGCCATCTCTAGAACATCTGGAGCAGCAGGTCTGGGTTAGAAGTGGTGAGCCTGCATTTCCATCGAATTCCCAGGTAACACTGAGGCTGCAAGTTCATGCACCACACTTCTCAAAGTCTGAAGCCCCACCATTTATTTCCATGGCCACTGAAGTAGAAAACTCTGTGTGTCCATTGACCAGGTAGGCCACTGGGTGCTCAGATATTTGGGTCATTTCATTCTTGCTGTGTCTGTGGGGATATTTGGGATGGAACTGATTAGACAGGCTGGGTAAAGCAGATGGCTGCCCCATCATAAGTGGGTGTCTTCTCCTCTGTGGAAGATCTGCATGGATCAAAAGCTGAGTCATCGAGAACCCGCTGTCTCACTGACTGTTTTCTCCTGCTTTGGGGCTCAGATCAGGACTGGAACTAGCCCACTGGTTCTTCTGGGTGTCTGATTTGCTCTCTGTGGATCATGGGACTTCTTAGTGCTTAAAACTGGATAATCTAATCCCTTTTTGTTAATCAAATAATCAAACAAATTGGTCATTTGAAACAGTTATACTATGTAGCTCAGGATGGCCTATATCATACATCCTCCTGCCTCAATCTGGGATTGCAAGTTTAATGTCATATATCTATTAGTACATATACAGTTATAACAGGATATATACACATATATGACACATATTCCTATATAATAGTATCACAATCAGTATCTACTTATATGTAACATATTCTCTACATGTTATATATAATCAGTTGTATATCATAATATGTATTAACTATATGTATAATATAAAATAGTATGTATATATAGTATATTGTTATCTGTAATATACATGTATGTATCTATTTGATCAACCATTTTTCTGGGTACCTGTGGCTAATGAATACAACCACATATCTCAAACAATCGGTGCAGTTAAACCAGAAGACATTGGAAGTGAATTGGCTGTTAATGTTAAGTGTTAGAAAGGTGATGAGCACATCAGGCAGTGACATCTGTCCTTAGGAAGACAGAGATTATTTCCAAAGGGCCATGAAAGCCAGGATAGCTCTGGGCTTCAGAGGAATCCAGGGCCATCAGGTGGAATCATCAACCACTTGCAATCCTGAACAATGAGCTCCGGGTTATCACTGAAGACATAACCTGAGAGCAGAGACATGCTGGTTCTAGGCCTGCGGAGTGATGTGTTGGAAGTCCAACATAGCCTCTGTTGGCAGCTCTTCTGTCAGATCGTGGCTCTCCCTGAATTTCTCCCTGAAGCCTACCTGCTCTCCTAAACTCTCCTTCCCAATTCTTCCTTGGGGTTCCCTTCCAACTAGCTGTGTCTGCTTCCAAACCCCTCTGAGGTGTGATGACTCGCTAGCAGTCCTCTTCTTAGACAAAACCTGGGCTGCTTGTCCATGGGCCAGCCCCAGAAATCCCTGTCAATCCTATATTTCAAGCTTGACTCTAACGGAGGATGACATGAGATTTATTGGTCCAAGTAAACCAGGCCTCTTGTGTGCAGCTGCTTAGCTGTTTAGCTCCTGGAGACAGTGCAGATCCAGAACAATGGGTGTCATGTAAGTTGGGAAGCACCATCTTCCTGAATCCACACGTGCTCCTGGAAACACACATCACTTGTTCTCAGCCAGAAAGTTGAGACGTGTTGAAAACGTCTAATCTTGGGGATGCTTGAGGCAATTTAGAGATAATGAGCCTCTGTCTGTCTAGAAGAAGACACCATCTGGAGCTGAGGCACCCCTCTGTCGAGCCCCTTTTGGATACAGTAGAGCTTTTAGTCCTGTCAGCAGAAAGGAATTTAACAAAATGCATTTCCTAATGGCAGTGGAGTATATTCAGGGGACAGCTCTGTCCAGATCAATGTGTGAGTTAACTAAGGAGCCCAGCAGTTTTATGCCTCAATTCTCAGCTGACCTAGGGGCCACATCGCCTGTCCGTGTGATAAAGCAGTGCAGTAGGAACTGAGATGGCGATACTTGTCCTTGTTGCAGTCTGGGTAGGCTTAGGTGAGATGGATGGAAGGATTGCATGGCTCCAAAGAGGAGAAGCCACAGAGAGCACCAGCCTGGGTGTCTGTGTGGTTCCATGGAGCAGAGCCTTGTTTCTGTCACCGCTGCCACCAAACCTGACCTGTACTGACCTGAAATTGAGGCATGAGCTTAGCCATGCTTAACTGCTGTGTCTCTCAAGTTGTGCTCTTCAGAATTTAGCTTTCAGGAACTAGATGTGGTAACATGATCAGATTGGGGGTGAGGCCTGGAATGGAGGCACATGAAACTTTCCTGGGAGATAGAACCTCTTTGTACCCACTTCCCATGGGAAGCACCAGGAAGATGCACAGATCTTCCTGAGGGTACTTCCAGGGAGGAACAAGATTCTCAGAGCAGCCTGATGTCACAGTACTTACCGGGAATGTGCCACCCAGCCTTAGTTTCCCCCACCCCAACTCTGTCTGGTCTGTGTGTGGTCTTTGTATGTATGTGTATAGTTTGAAACAGGGTCTTACTGTGTACCCCAGGCTGGTCTTGAACTCAGGATTTTCCTTCCCTAGTCTCTTGAGCGCTGAGATCCCAAGTGTGTTCCGCCAAATGTGTTCCACCATACCAGGCTCCTGTTACTCACTTTCCAAACAGAGACAAAACTTAGAAGGAAATGCTTGGCCTACCCCCTCCCCCCATCCCAACTCCCACCCCCATCCCCACACCCGTGCTTCCACCTTTTGTCTGAAGGTTTTGTTTGGAGGGGGTAGGTGAAAGAGAGGGGGTAGAAGGGAGAAAGGAAGAACCGCGGAGAGCCTGGGTTGGGGGAGGGTGGAGATGTAGGAAGGGTGGTTATTGGGGAAGGGAATAAGATATCTACATTAAC
>JAQHUG010000272.1:321081-331620 GCA_028555095.1 Dicrostonyx torquatus | reverse complement strand
GGGAACAAGGGGAGTAAATGTAAATTTTGCTTTTAACAATAAAAAAAATAAATAAATAAAAAAGAAGGAAATGCTTGGAAATACATTGCCACGGATGCAAATCCAAAACGACACGGGGTCCCCAAACATCCTGAGCAGAACTTGCTTTGCAGATTCCCTTGGAAGTGACACCGTGCATCCTGAGTGATCTAGACTCAGTATCACTGAAAGGATGCACATCAAGTTTAATCTTCCTGATTCTGAGTGTTTAGTGAGCACCAAAGCTCAAGTCCACCTTAAATACAGAACTTTCTTTCTGCTCTGACACAGCCTGGAGCATCTTTTCGCTCTTCAGGCAAGAGAGAAGAATCTCTGGTCTCTGGTGCACTCGGGGTCCCGGCTGGTTGTTAAGGTGATGAGCCTGAATGAATTGCTGGGTGATAACACATCCACTGCTCTGGGAGCTGCATTAACCCGGCGAGGTTGTCATGGACCAGTGAATAGATGCTTCTTCCTGAGCTTGGAATGGCCCCCTGTGCCCTGGGAGCGTGGTTTCTGCTCTAGAGAGCAATTGGCTCTAATCATCCAAGAAATCAGGCCAGTGTCTTTATAATTTTTGACTGTCTCGGGACAAAGGTGCTGCAGCATTAGCACCAGCTATAGCAATGGCACGTAAACACCGCCGATTGTTCTAAATCTCCTATTAGAACAGTCCATGCCGTGAAATCATTTTAAATAAACGCAGATTGCCAACTCCCTCGACTCCTTTCTCATCCTTGGCTCCTTTGTAGCTCTCTCCTCGAAGATGAGCTCCCATTTCCTGCACTGGTGCTCCCCGACCCGCCTCTTTTCTGGGTAAGTGCCTGCTGCATTTCTCTCTCCACTGATGTCTCTTCTAAAGGCTGGCAAGCAGGATCCATAGGGAAGAAGCGTAGAAGACGTTGAGGAAGAGAAAGGGAGAAATGGGATGAACAATGAAGGGAAAGGACAATGAACAGAGAAATGGAAGAGAGAGGAAGTCATAGATCTCGAAAAAGAGTCAGCTGTTCCAGCCCCCACCCCCTCGCCACCCCACTCCTTCAGCATCCTTTCCTTCGTCAAAGGTCCCTATTTCTAGATGCCAACTGCAGTTCTCTCAGTTCTCACCGTATTTGCTTGGCCTCTTCCAGGTGGCACTTGCTGCTCGCCACCCTGTGTGGCAGCTGTGGATATTGTAGGGGCCAGAAATTGCCATGTGTGTTCCTGCATTCCGTTCGTGGCACAGGGTAGAACTTTCAAAAGTAGCACTGTGGTATCAGCCCAAGAGCTAAGATTGGAACGTGTCACCTCCCAGATGCCGGTGTTAGCAGTGTAACTGCAGTGAATGGCAAGATCTTTAGGAAGAGGCTAGGACTCCGGGCTCCATCTTCTTGATGAGGTTAAAGACGTCGGGAATGAGGTCCCAGGCGACCTCGGACTGGGTTGCTCTTCCACTCTCTGCCACAGGAGGACAGAGCATTCGTTTCTCCTCCCCTTCTGTGCTCTGGCACATGAAGACACAGAAAAAAAAATGTTCACACCAGAAACTGGCTCTTGGCTTTGGGCTTCTATATCCCAGGATTATGGGAAAAAGATATCTATTTTTCAAAAAGTACCCAGTCTGTGGTAGTTTGTTATAGATTAAAATACAAATCTAGAATAAATTTGCCAAAGATAGACCACGCTGTTAGTAACTGAACTTATATCATTGGTTCAGAAAGCATTGGGCATTTCTAGAAATTAAAATGAAACAAGTATGTGGACCACTGAGATGGTTTAGTGGGTAAAGGCACTTGCTGCCAAGCCTAATAGCCTGAGTTGATTCCCAGAAACCCACATATAGAGAACTGATCTAATAAGCATTTATCTAACTTCTACCACATGAGCACTGTGGCCCATTTATGTGCACACATATGTAGACATACACACACAAACACACACATACAACATATATACCGCACAGAAAAGATATGTGTTAGTCAGTCTTCTCTGGGACAAAATGCCTGAGATAGTTTAATGGGAGTAAATGTCTATTTATTCTCATGACTTTAGAAGTTGATGGATGATTGGTCTGGTTCCCCTGACTGTCGTTAGAATGTGAGAAGAGATGGGGTCCCGCAGATACACACCTTGAATGATACAAACCAAGCCTCCTACTAGGCCGTAGAGTCTACCGCCTCTCAATAGTGCCACCAGCTGGGTTAAGACTCTAGCACATGGTGGCACCTCAATTCCAAGCCATGCTGCAGTGCTAGGTTAAGATCATGCATCAGGAATGACAATATTTCACAGAATAACAAAACTAGAGTCTCTGATGGACAGAAATCTCCAAGTAGCTTGCAGGACCTGGGTGTGCTGGCAAGTTTTATGCCAACTTGACACAAGACAGAGTCATCAGAGAAGAAGGAGCCTCCATTGAGAAAATGTCTCCACAAGATTCAACTGCAGAAAATTTCATTATTAGTGATGGATGGGAAGGTCCAACTCATTGTGGTGGTGCCACTCCTGGGCTGGTGGTCCCGGGTTCTCCAATAAAGCAGCAAGCCATGTGAAGCAAGTCAGTAGGCAGCATCTTCATGGCTTCTGCATCAGCTCCTGCCTCCAGGTTCATGCTGAGTTTGAGTTTCTTCCATCACTGCTTTTGACGATGAGTGATAACATATGGAACTGTGAGGAAAATAAACCCTTCCCTCCCCATGTTGTCTTTGGTCATGATGTTTCATCACAGCAATAGCTACCCCAGCGAAGACACCGGACTTGAGTCATTCAGCAGCGAGACCAAAATTAGATGTGTTTTCCTAGAAACGCAAGTGTCCTTGGGCCTGACACAGTGAGGCAAATGCAAGGCTATGCTGCTCCCAGCTCTTCGTTTCTGATTTTGTGTAGTTTGCCAGACAGCCTTCTGGATACACTATAGAAACACATGAGCTGCAGTGAGCTGGCCCTTTCCACTTTCAGGTCATAAGACTCACTCCAGCGCATCCAGCCTGGTTCTCCTCAGGCTGTGGAAATATGAAGGATGTGGGCCCATGGAGGTGAGAATAACTTTCATTTTTTAATACATTTTATTTCTTTATATATATGCATGTCTTTGTACCTGATGCCTACAGAGGGCAGAAGAGGTTGTTGAAGCCAGTAGAACTGGAGTTACAGATAACCATCTGTCACAGCCTGCTTGTGGGTGCTGGAAATTGAGCACAGGTCCCCAGAAGGAGCAACAAGGGCATTTCCTCCCAGCCAAACACCGTTCCCCAGGGACTCAGTCTCTGGGTGGACAAGGGTCCTTCTAGTTCAGTGGTTCTCACTCTGTGGGTTGCAACCACTGGAAAACATATATTTCCAACGGTCTTAGGAACACCCACCATATTTTTATTTTTATTGCTACTTCATCACAGTAATTTTGCTGCTGAGCAGTGTCTCAGTTCCCAAGACCATCGTAAATATGTGTTTTCCAATGGTTGTGACCCACAGGTTCAAAATGGCTGCTCTGGTTTTTCCTGGTGACCCTTTCAGCCTTTTATTCTAGCCTACCTCCAGTCCTTTGTGACTCCACCAACCCACAGAACCTCTCTCTACCAGGGACCCAAAACTGCCACACCAGGCTGGGACTCAGGTAAGGTACCTTGATTCTCCTTCCTGTCCTTCGTTCTTGTCTCTCTAGACCCTTAGCCCTGCATGCTGGAGCCCCTCCTCCAAGCCTACCTTTATTCCTGGGGCCTTGGCTTCTTGGTGCCTACCCAGGATTCCCTAGTTCTTCCTATTGCTCCTCTCAATCTTTCCTTCTATCCCATCACCTTTCCTCTGTGACTCTCCACTGAACTGCAGAACATGTGGTTGTGACTCGGGGATCCGCATAACTGCTACACTTGTCTAGGACCCAGATTTAGCAACAAAAATTAAAGAATAGAACACCCACCTAACAAGAATGAAGCAAGATATCTACACCAAGAAACACTCCAAACATTTTAATTCCAGATGCACTAGGTCCTAGTGCAAAAATACAAAAGTGAAGAACCAGGACAATAAATATCCTCCAGAAGCCACCACGCCTATTGTGTTAGGCTCCAAGGAAAGCAATTTAGTTGAAGCACAAGACAAAGACTTCAAAATAGCAATTATGTGTATGTTTAGAGACCTTAAAGATGATGTGAATAAATGCCTTAATGAAGACTGGGAAAATACAAACAGTTGAAATGAAATAACGAAACCAAGACATGAAAACAGAATTTAACAAAGAAATACAATCACTGAAGAAAACCCAAACTGAAATAAAATATTAATTGAAAACTTTCAGAGGTAAGCCTCACAAACAGTTACAGATGTGGAGGAAAGGATTTCAGGTCTTGAAGACGAGGGAGGCGAAATGGCTGGCTCAGTCAAAATGTAAAATCAAAACAAGCAAACAAAAAAACCTAGGTACAAAACATCCTGGAAATCTGTGGCATATAAAGAAGCCAAATCTACAGATAATAGGAATAGAGGAAGGAAAAAAATTATGTCAAAAGCACAGAAAATATTTTTAACAGAAACATAGAGGAAAAGGCCTTCAATCTAAAGAAAGAAATGCCTATCAAGAGACAAGAAACATATGGACACCAAATAGACAGAATGGAAAAGAGATTCCAACAACGCATAATAGTCAAACACTAAATGATATACAGAAGAAAGAAAGGGATATTAAAATGTGCAAGGGGAGAAGACCAAGTCACATATAAATGCAAGCCTATTAGAACAATACACCTGACTTTTCAATGGAAATTCTGAAAACCAATAAAGCCTTGATGGGGGTTCTACAAACTCTGAGAGATCACAGATGCTTGCCCAGACTACTATTCCTAGCAAAATGATCAATCACAATTGATAGAAAAAGAAAAACGTTTTCTAATAAAAACAAACTTAGGCAATTTCTTTCTGCCAACCCAGTTCTACATAAGGCACTAGAAGGAATACTTTATTTCGAAGAAAAGGTTAACCACATCCAAGGGAACACAAAGAATAGATAATCCCATAATAGTCAAAAGAAAGTAAACAACAAATGAAAGGAGTTGATGAACACTGATAATTAGTAACTCTCAATATTAATGATCTCAATTCCCCAATAAAAAGATATAGAATAAGAGAATAGTTTAGAAAACAGAATCCATATTCCTGCTGTATCCAAGAAACATAGCTCATGACCAAGAGCAGACATCACCTTAGGTAAAAGGATGAAAAGAAAGCAAACAGACACAGGAAGCAAGCAGGCATAGCTATTTCAGTGTCTGATAAAACAGACATCAAAACAAAATTAATCAGAAAAGCTATGGAATGATACTTCATACCCACAAAATTAATCTAAGAGACTACTATAATTTTAAACATTTTTTGCACCAAATGCAATGGCACACAGTTCATAAAAACATCATTACTATAGCTAAAATTACATATTGACCCTCACACAGTGATAGTGGATAATTTTAGTAATCCACTCTCACCAATAGGCAGATCATCTAGACAAAAACTAAAGAAACACTGGAGTTAAATAAGGCCACAAACCAAATGGATCTAACAGAATATTCAGTCCAAACACTAAAATATATACTTTTGTTTCAGTAGCCTAAGTAACTTCCCCCAAATTCATCACATATTAGGACATAAAGCAAGTCAACAGGTGTAAAAAAATTAAATAACACCATGTATCCTATCTGACCACCAAAGACCAAAGCTGGATACAAACAATAGAACTATTTCAAAGTATACAAATTTATGGAAGAACAATTTACTACTAAATAAAAATGGGGTTAAGACAGCAATCATTATGGAAATTTAAAACTTTTAAGAAACAGGTACTTATTATTAATCATAAATACTCAGCTGATAGCTTAGGCTTATTATTAACTAGCTCTTACAACTTAAATTAACCCATTTCTATTCATATATGTGCTGTCACGTGGTTCATGTAGCTTGTTACCTCATTTTCTACACATTCTGTTCCCTCTGTGTCTATCTAATGACTCTGCTTTTCTTTTCCCCAACATTCTTTTAGTCTGACTCTCCCACCTAATCTCTTCTTGCCTAGGTATTGATCAGTTAGATCTTTATTAAGGCAATGAGAATAATAAATCTTCACAGTGTATAAAATGATTATTTCATAGCCTTTCCTCCTTTTTCTAATTCATAAGGAAAGTTTTAACTTCAACATAGTAAAATTATATACAACAAAACAGTTATCAAGCCAGAATTACACTTACAATAGCCAGTCCATTTGTATTTGGCAAATTTGGAGAAAATATTTTATTATCTATCTTATCTTTGTGAGTTTTCAGTTTTATACCTAATTTATGTTTTATAATAACTAAGGAACACTATAAGTTTAACTATTTGTTTTCAACTCCAAAGATCCCAGAAGGATGAACTATTACCTAACAACAGGGATATCTGGCTGTCTAGACAATCACCCAATGCTCTGCAAGGTTGAGGTATCCATCTTTGGCCTATAAGCCTATTATATTTGACAGACATTTCTGAGAAGCAAGGAATTTTGAAGGACTGTCCTACCTTGTCTTGACAAAGTTTGCAATCACCTTCTTTTGTGTCTTGCCAGTCCAGTCTGGATAGTATGCTATCAGTAATTGAGCAAAGACAGTTTCTTTGCCCAATGGTTAGCTTTTGCAACAAAGAAAACAAACTCCATATGAAGAGTTGGTTCTTTAAGAGGATGAATCAGACTGACGAACCTTTATCCAAATTAACCAAAAGATAAAAAGAGAGGACTCAAATTTAAAAAATTAAAAGGAATAGAGAGTTATTACAATAGATATCAAAGAAATTCCAATTATCATAAAGGTGAACTTTGAAAATCTGTATTCCACCAAACTGGAAAACCTAAAAGAAATGGATAAATTTATTAATATTTACAACCCACAAAAATTAAATCAAGATGAAATAAACCATTTAAACAGACCCATAGCCCTTAGTATTATGGAAGTGGTTATTTAAGTCTCCCAACTAAAAGAAGTCAGGTCCAGAGGGATATAGCACAGAATTCTACCAGACCTCCAAAGAAGAATAAATACTTTCACTCCTCAAGTTATTCTGTAAAATAAAAGCTAAAGAAACATTTTCTAATTCCTTTTACAAAATCACTATTACTCGGATAACAAGATCACACAAAAACCCAACAGCAAAGAAAATTATAGACCAATATCTCTGAGGAATATAGATGCAAAACTTCTCAATACAATACTTGCAATCAGGACTCAAGGGCACAGCAAAAGGCTTATCCACCATTATCAAATTAGGTTCATTCTGATGTAAGGATGGGTTAACATATGTAAATCAATAATGCATTAAATAAATAAAATAAGACAAAGAATGAAATGATTGTCTAATTAGATTCAAAGCGTTTGACAAAATCCAACATCCCTTAAAAATAAAGGTCGTGGAGAGTCTAGGTGAACAAAGAACATACCTAGATATAATAAATGCAATTTGAAGGAAGCACACAGGCAAAGTCATCCCAAATGGAAAGAAACTTAAAGCACTTCAATTAAAATCTGGAAGACAAGAGTGTCCACTCTATATACTTATTCAACATAGAACTTGACATCTTAGCTAGAGAAATAAGACAACTGAAAAACATCAAGGGGATACAAATAGGAAAGGAAGAAGTCAAAGTATCCTTATTTGCAAGTGATATAATTTTACACGCAAAAGACTCTAAAGAGTCTACCAGGCTACTTCTATTGTTGAAAAATACCTTGGACAAATATCAGGACACAAAGTTAATATGAAAATTAGTAACCTTCTTATATACAAATGACAAAAATACTGAGAAAGAAATCAGGTAATCAATGACTTTCACAATAGCCTAAAAATATCTCAGGATAACTCTTACCAAGCAAGTGAAAGACTTATATAATAAAAATATTAAGACATTGAAGAAACAAATTGAAGAAGCCACCTGAAGACGGAAGAATCTTTTATGCTCATGAGTCAGTATTATAAATATTGTGAAAATTGCTATCTTACAAAATGCAATCTACATATTCAATTCAGTCCCCAGCAGAATTCCAACATAATTATTCGCTGAAAATGAAAAAATTCAGTTTCATATGGAAACACAAAAGATCTAGAATAAAAAAAGAAATCCTAATTATTAAAAGAACTACTGAAGGTATCACCATTCCATATTTCAGATTTTATTTTACAGCTATAACAATGCAAACAACATAGCATTGGCATAAAAACAGACAAGCTAATCAATGGAATCAAATTAAAGATTATGATATAATTCCACATACCTATGGGTGTCTTGTTTTTGACAAAAAAACCAAGAATGTATACTGGAAAAATAAAAACAACTTCAACAAATGTTGCTGGTCAGACTGCATGTAGAAGAATGAAAATAGATCCATATCTATCATCCTGCACAAAATTCAACTCCAAAATGGTCAAAGGCCATAACATAAAATCAGGTACCCTGAATCTGATACAAGAGAAAGTGGGGAATGGTCTTGAATTCAAAGGCACAGGAAAAGAACACCAATAGCACAGACATTGAGACCAAAAATTAATTAACAGGACCTCACTAAGCTAAAAACAACCCTTCAGTACAGCGAAGAACACACCATCATTAGAGAAAAATGGCACCTTACAGAATGGGAAAATCTTTACCAATTACACATCTGATTGAAGGTTACTGTCTAGATGTATGATTAGAAATGTCACCCTTATTGACAAACATTAGTGTTGTTAGAAGGTACTTTCCAAATTACTGGAGGAGAAGAATAATCATCAATATCACCTAGCTACAAAGCCTGTGACCTACAACAAAGATCTGCTGGCAGACATTCTGGTGCAGTAATGACACGAATGTTTTGGAAGTAGCAGACCACTTTAAAAAAATCGTATTTAAAGTTTACTCTGAGATATAACATATAGACGATACTGATAGAGTGGTCAAGGACCTAGGACTAAATAGGTCATGGGCCTTAGGGAAACCTACTACAATTATTCTGCTAAGGGAACACAACAACACAGTGATTTCTGATGGCATATTGCTGTACCTACAGCATCACTCAAATCACACCAGACAAATTTCTTAAAGTAGATGGGAATTAACAAAAAGGTCCACAACTGAACAATGTGCAAATAATGAGACTTGGGAGCACTCAACTCTAAGTGGAATACCTTTACCAAACTCTTTCCCTTAGGGCTTAGGGTCTACGTGGAAGAAAAGTCCTAAAGACTGTAAAAGCCAGAGGTGTGGATGACTACAAAGAAACAGTACCTTCCAGATACAAGAGAATTGATACACACAAACTGAAAAGTCATCAGATCTGGAGAGACACCTGAGAATTCTTAAAGGGGAATTAGGTTCTATTTTTAAAAAATCTTTCTCATGTTAAGAATGGGGAATATTACAATGCAGGAAGTTAGCACTCTGTATGGTTCCACAATGGATTCTTTGAAATTGGAAAAAATAAGTGAAAGAATAACCAGCCTGTCTAGGATTGACATAATGCTGATTATAATTCTTATCAGTTTGATAATAATTGTATCATGTTTTATTCTTTAAAAGGAGGTTTGATATCTGTGACAGATATGAATAATTGACTGATAAGATACAAGCCTTAAAATAACACACTGAAGGTAGTAAGAAAAATAGTCACAGAGAAGACAGAAGACTTTAGATCAGAACTACCTTCCAACCTTAACCCTTTCTAGTTTTATTTAATAGAACAATATAAGTAAATACTTCAGTCTAAGGGGAAGGATATGACCAAGGCACCATATTTAGGGCTGAGCCATCCAAAGTCTCTTATTCTCTTTATGTTGTTCAGTTGTGGGTCTCTGTTACCAACCACTGCAAGAAGCTTCCCTGGTGAGGGTTGAGTGATGCACTGATCTATGGGTATAGCATTATGTCATTATGAGTCACTTTATTTCTATGTCCTTTTAGTAGAAATGATAGTGGTAGGTTTTCTCCTAGGGTCTGTGCCCTATCTAGCTGCTTCTGTGCCAGCTGTTCCAATGCCTGCAATTTGTATTCTGTTAAAGGCCATTGTTTAATCCATATAGATTTCTCAGTTAACCATTTTAAAGGCAAGGCTGTTAGTACCTCTGAAGGTTTGCTAGTTGCTTTGTGTTCTTGTACAGTCTGAATGGCTGGTGACCTCTGTTTATAATATCTTATAATATCCTTTGCAGAAATATGAGTTTTGGAGACTGTTGGAATGTTAACCTGGGTATTCCATTGCTGCAATAGGTCATGACTCCATAAATTCACTGCAATATTAGCTACATATGGCCTCAGCCTTCCTTTCTGTTATTCTGGCCCTATGCATTCAACCCACCTCCTCCTTTATTTTACTTGAGATAGGGTTCTAATTCCTAAGAATTGAATATCTGTCTCTTGAAGAGACCAATCTGGATGCCAAGATTCTGGAGTAATGATAGTCACTTCCACACCTGTGTCTAGTAGTCCCTCAATTTCAATGTCATTTGTATACACTCTTAGCTTTGGTCTTTGATCATTTATAGAAGTCTGCCAAAATATAC
>JAQHUG010000272.1:309204-319243 GCA_028555095.1 Dicrostonyx torquatus | reverse complement strand
CAGTTGGGGCTTAGAAAAAAGAGAAAACCCAAAGTTTTCCATCAGTGTGAGTTGCGAACTATGTGCTCCATGTGTGTGGGCTGGCATGTAATACACAGAGAGACAACTTGTAGGTCACAAGCTGGGGAGCACTGAGAAGCAGCCTGCTGTGTCTGAGGGCCGGCTAGAATCGTTGGCGGGATAGTCAGTGCCCAATGTGCCACGTGTCTGTGATATGAGCCAATAGGACTCTATGTACAGCAGCAAAAAGACAAGCAGTAACAAGCATTCCTGTAGTGACAACAGACTGGAATTACATGAATTAAATCTAAATGAGGGGCTAGAGAGATGTTTCAGTGGTTAGAGACACTGCCTGCTCTTCTAGAGGATCTGAGTTCAATTCCCAATACCCACATGGCAGTTCATATCTGTCCGTAATTCTAGTTTCAGGCGGAATCCGATGATCTCTTCTGGCTTTGCTGAGGACCAGGCACACACATGGTATACAGACATATAGGCAGCCAAAACAGCCTTTCATACAAAAAAATTAATTTATAAGTCTAAATGAACCAGGATAAAGAAATAATTTGACATTTATAGCTAGATTTCAATACTACTTTCTTAGTAATCAAGAGAAGAGCTCATTAAAGACTAGGCAATAGTAACAAAGATTTGACATCGTACACCTGGCCCAAATAACATGTATGCGACTTGCCCATGGACCAATGGAAGAAAACTCTTTTCAGATGTGCACAGGGGATGCTATAGAGTAGATGGGGTGCTAGGTCAGAAGAAAGTTCAAGAAACTTGGAAACTCAAATCATGCATAGCACATCCTCTAAAATTAGGCCAGAAATCAATAATAAAAATCTCAGTTAAGTGTACAGTGGAAGGAGCCGCCTCATCCTTGTTCCCAGGTGCTGGGGATTTAAATAACATGGTTTTAAATAACCCCTGAGCCCTGTAAGTCGCCAGGGGCCATAGACATTTTCCTGAAAATGAAGGAGGGAAATGGCTTCTCCAGATGTTTCATGTTGTCAGGATTACCTCTGACTAGAACCAGATGGAGATCTAAAGGGAAGGACAACTGTCTTTGCTGTTCCCCTGGGCACACACACAGCATCTGGAAAGGATCATGCATCCTCACTAAGTGGAATTTGTTCCAGCAATGCATGGCTAGTTGAACATTTGAAAACAGTGTAACTGACGACAACCAGTGCAGAAGAAGCACACCTGACAAGATTTAACCGTCACTCGGGACAAAAGCTCTCGCCAAACCTACAATGGGAGAGTCACTTAAAACAGACAAAGAGCATCTCCAAAAATCCACAGCCAACATCATACGAATGGTGAATGATAGATTTGTTTTTTGAGATAGAGGACAAGGCAAGGATCTCAACTCTCCACTTCCATCTAACAGTGTACTGAAATTCCAAGCCAAGAGACCTGGGTAAAATTACATACATATTTACATATTCTAATACACACACACACACACACTCATGCACATACATATATCTAATACATTCAAACATACATACATACACATGCATATATTTACACATACACACATATATATATATGTGCACATATACATACACACATAAACAACTTTGATATGAAGATCAGAAAGGAAGGGTTTGGAGGGATGACTCAGTGGTTAAGAATGCTTGCTGCTCTTGTAAAGAACTGGGGTTTGATCCTCAGTGCACGTATTGGGTGGCTAATAACCCCTGTGACTCCAGCTCTGGGGTATCTGACACCCTCTTTCAGCCTCTCTGGGGGCTGCTTTCATGTGTAAAACCCACAGACAGACACATACACATCACTTTTAAAGTAAACCTGAAATCAGATACAAGAAGACTGGAAAGAAACTACAACTCTCTCTACTCTCAGACCACGTGGTCCTACATTTAGAAAGCTTAGAGGACAGATCTTATGATTAATTCAACAAGGCTTCGGGATGCAAGATGAGTGCGCACAGATTAATTCTATTTCTATGCACTAGCAATGAATAATACAAAGATAGATATATAGTTAACACAACAACAAAACAATAAATTAAGAATATAACTAAAGAAAAAGAGTCCTATTGTACCTTGAAGTTATTAAACACATTAAGGGGATGCTCAGTAAGTAGAGAAGCATCAAGCCCATGCTTATGGGTTAGAGGTCTTTGGGCAAAAGTCCTCTACTACTAAGCTACATCTCCAGCCCAGATCAAAAGTCTTAACGGTGTTAAAGTAGTTACATTTTGTCTCTTATCCCTGCCCATGGCCTACAAGCTCAAGGTTCAGGTCCAGCCTGTGGCACTACTGGGAGCTGGTAGAGACTTTGTGAAGTAGAGGCTACTGGAAGGAAGTAAAGTCTTTTAGGCTCATCCTTAAAGGGAATATGGAACACTAAGTGAGTGGTTGCTCTCTCTCCTCAGCTACCATTAGGTAAGCAGCTTTGACACCCCATATACTTCATGATGTGCTACCTGGCTACCATGAGCTGAAACCTTCCAAATCGGGAGCTAACATATGCCTTTCCTGTTTGTGCTGCTTATCCGGGCATTTTGTCACAGACGGAGAAACTGATTAGCACAAATGTCAATATTCTCAACTGACCTATGGGTTCAATGCATTCTCGGCTAATCTCAGTTGTCCCATTTACAGGAATTGTCTAGCTGATCCTGAAGTACAATGGAAACTCAAGCAACCCTGTACGGCTGCAAAAGTCCTGGAAAGGAAGGGGAGTCACAGATATTTGGAAGCTATCCCAACACTAGTGTAACTTATTCTGTGTGTTCAGTACACGCATAGAGCCATGCAGTAGAAAGTCTCTAGAGACACATTTTGAGCTTATGTTCCACTAATTTGCAGCAGAGACGCTACAATCCACTGTGGACAGCACAGAACTTTCAACGCAGTTGCTACAGTGGTGTAGGAGGTCCTTCTGTCTATGTGTTGCTTTCACTGGTTAATAAAGGAACTGCTTTGGGCCTATAGTAGAGCTGTAGGGGAACAGAGCGAGGCAGGGAAAACTAAAAGGAATGCTGGGAGGAAGACCGGTGGAGTTGGAGAGACACCATGGAGCTGCTACCAGAGTCAGACATGCCGGAACTTTGCTGGTAGGCCACAACCTCGTGGTGATACACAGATTAATAGAAATGGGTTAAATTGAGATGTAAGAATTAGCCAATAAGAAATTAGAGCTAATGGGCTAAGCAGTGATTTAACTAATACAGTTCCTGAGTGATTATTTCGGGGCTGGGCAGCCGGGAACAACCAAGCAGCCCCTCCTTCTACACTACAGGATGGTTCCATTGAGACATATGAAACTGGACCTTTACTTAATATATAAAAGTTGACTCACAGTGAATCATTAACCTAAATATGAAGGTTAAGACTATAAAACTCATGCAGGAAAACCGGACGATGTATGGCTGTGACTCCGTGGGCAAAGCCTTCTGAGATAAGGATGAGTGGAAAAAGTGAAAAAGGGCACAGAGTGAATGTTTCATCCGCCTTTGTGTTCCAGTAAATCTCGCTGAGACTGTAATAAGACACTGTACAGAGTAAAAGAAAATAAATACAATTTTTAAAGAAGACATTATGGTACTGGCACAAAAACAGACATGTAGGTAGACCAGTGGGACAAAATCGAAGACCCAAACATCACACAAAACTCTGATCATTTAGTATTTGACAAAGATGCCAAAAGATATATTTTAGAGGAAAAAAAATCATCTTCAACAAATGGTCCTTGGAAAACTGGATGCCCATACTCAGGAAAAGGAAATTAGATCCTATATATCACCTCACCCAAAACTAACTCTAATGGATCAAAGACCTAAACATGAAACTTGAAACACTGTAACATTTGGAGAAAACATAGACAGTAGCCCTACACAATAAACACGTAGGTAAGGACTTTCTAAATAGCATTTCATTTGCCCAAGAACTAAGTCCAACAATTGACCAATGGGACTTTATAAAACTAAAAAGCTTCTGAACAGCTAAAGAAACAATCAATTGGGTGAAGAAGAAGAAGCCTAGAGAATGCGAATGCTATAAATGTGACAGGAGATTATGATCCATAATATATAAAGAACTAAAAAAAATGATAGTCTATTCAAAAAATGAGTCTGGAATATAAGCAGGAAGTTCTTGCAACAAGAAAGGGCGATTTTCTTCCGAAAGCAGTTTATGAGTGGCTGCAAACACGAGATAGAGGCTCAGAATCCTAGAGCCAGGAAACTGCACAACAGAATCACATCTGATCCCGCCTCATACCCACGTGGATGTCGATCCATAAAAGGACAGTCATAATGTGCTGGCGAAGTCTGGGAAAACCTTCATATGCCCCTGAAGGGAATGGGAAGCAGTACAACCACGCTGGAAACCAGGCATTTCCTCAATAGACTAAACACAGGCTCAACACATGACCTGGTCCTTCCACCCTACATACGCTAGGGAGAAATGCAAAGGTGTGCCCACATGCAAAAAAAAAATGCACCAATGTTTTTAGTGGCAATGCTCATAACAAAGGATAAAACTATCCAGACGTCCATTGACTGACAGATTGCTGAGAGGGAAATATCCATATGATAGAATATTATCGAGGAATAGAAAGGAGTCAAGCGCTAGCTCCAGTGTGGGCAAAATTCGAAAACGTTGTGGTAAATGGAAAGAAACCATCAGGAAACACTATAGATGGCATCATTACATTTGTCTTAAATTCGGAAACAGACAAACCCATGGAAACAGAAAGTAGATGAGCGGTTGTTGGGGCTGAGAGGGGAGGAGGGGAAGGGTGAGGAGATGGTTCGAGAATAACAACCGAGGTGGTGAGATGGTGGTGGTCGCTAATAAGGAGACAGGATTTTTATTGTTGGTTTGTTTGGATGTGGTAATAAAAATATCCAAAAATGAGTTGTGAGGATTGTACGACTCTAGGACTGTGCTCAAAATGACTGAATATTTTAAACGGTGACTATAGAGATGCGCTACATGTATTCCATCCTGGGTTCTTGTGGCAGCCTCTGAACTTTCCTTGTGCTCTCCTACTGGGCTGTTGCTGGGCTGGATTGGAGCACAGTTTACCCTGCTCAGAGGCCAAGGCTGGGTTAGTGCACATCACTTGCCCAAATGTTGATTCAGCCCCAGCAAGCCTAAAAATAGAGGGCTTTTCAAACAACAGAATGAATTCTGTGTGCTTGCCTTCTGCTTTATTCTGCTTCCTTCTGTTCCCTGATTAAAGTTCAGAATCCTTTTGCCTTCAAAGTTTATCTGTATGAACTGGTTAGCCCATTTTCCTGGCCCTAGAATGCTGTATACCAGCAGAAACTTTGGGTAGCCAGACCCCTGTGTGCAGATGTTGAGGATTAAGTTTCCAGCCCTGGGGAGTCTCTTGGCTTCAAAATGCTGACTTACTTTATGTATTTCCCAGATTGTTTTAACCATAAATTTCCGTCAGCATGGAGCACGCTCCCATTCTTCTCTGCAAGCTACTGATTTACTGCTAAAGCTGATGCCATCCTTTACGGGCCTCATAAACATGCCAGCGTGCGCTGCCACTCTCCAGGATGCACCAAAGTCACAACCATTCTCAGACACAGCACAAGGTCTTGGGCCACCCGTAAGGAGGCCACAGTGGGGCTCACGTCATTGGTCTTATCCATCAGCAGCTCTTCCCATGCCAGTCTATAGCAACTGCAGATCGGGTCCCTCTCGGGACCTCTCTCATCTCTCTCAGAGCCCTGGCTAAAGTTCCCCTGAAAATCCTCTCCCCTCCCTCCACCCCAGCTTTGAGGAGCTACTTAAGGTAGGGTTTCTCCTTCTAGCCTTCTTTTAAATTTCACCGTGGGAGACTCAACGCGCTTTCTCGAAATTGGAAGCCTTTACTAGCCAGCAACTAATTTACTAGGATTCTCAAAAACAAAACAGAACAGATTTCCCTATCATCTATTGTATTTCTACAAAAAAGAAAGCAGAAATCATTGAAATAACTAAAAGGATCACACCAACCATTTTAAATAAAAAGGTATTGTGGAGTGGTAAGGGGGGGAGTGGCAATCTAACTCAGTGGTGGAGCGCTTGGCCAATCTCCTGTGCGGCATTTCCACTCCTTTCTCCAGGCTGGTTCTCACTTGCATTTGAGAAGCTCCTGGCATCCTCTGTGCTTGCCCTCCCAACTGTCTAGTTGTTCTGTGCTTCCCAAAAGTGCCTCTCTGCTGTGTGAGACTTTAAGGTGCCTAGAAACGGATACAGTGGTGTTCAGCCCCACAGAGAGCGGCTCTCAAAACTAGTAACAGGAATATTCTGTGCACAACTGAGTTGAACGCCCTGGCTAAACATTTTGTGTCCATACAAAATGAAATGGGGAATCAGCTGTGGGTAGAGAAACCATTGAATCTGGGATATGGAAAAATAGTTGACCCTACTTGTTATGGTTCTGGCACTTTAAGAGAAAAGTCATGCCCAGTTCCTCCCCCATCCGCTGAGGCAGGCTGATCTTCAGAGCTCTCTTTCCTGTCTTTCTCTCAGAGAGGCAGGTTCTGTCTCTCTCTCCCCACTTCCCTCCTCCCCCCCATTCTGTCTGTCTCTCCTCTGTCTCCTCTCTTCCTTCTTCTCTCTCTCTGTCTCTCTTCTTCTCCCATTCCCCCTTTCCCCTCCATAACCCCAATATACGTTTAACTTTACTCTACATGGCGTGCCTATCCATGTCTCTGACTCCTGCCCGCCCGCCACGTGTCTCCCTGCCTGGGACCAGTCACCGCTCGGGGACTGGCAGCCATCTCTGCGTGGGACTGGCTGCTCTCAGGGCCCACTGCCTGCCGCCACATGGCCTGGCCTGCTACCACTGCTTGGAAACCTACAGCGTCTCTGCTGCCTACTGCTGCCGGGGCTCCTGTAGCATTTTTCACTACTGATCTGTGATTTCAACGCCCGCAGATTCAACAGACCAAGGACTCGAATGCTGTCTCTAATTTCATTTGGACTGAATAACCTTTCTGTCGTTATTTCTCAAATAATGTGTAATAGCAACTTTTTGCATGTATTTTCTTTGCATTGGGAAATATAGGACCCCTAGAGATTTCAAAAATTTTCTGCTCACATCAAATACCCTAGATACATGGGTATGTAAAATAAGCATACAAGCAAACATTTACAGTTAATAAATCATAAAGATATGTATTTTAAAATTATCTTTTGGTATACATGGAATTTTATCATTTATTTATGATTAAAGCAAATGTGCATACTAATGAGAGAGATGTGATGTTTATTTTTATATAAGGAATTAATTTTTGGTGGAATATTGAACTGAGCAAAAATATCTTCAAAATTTTTCAAAATTGACCTACATTTTATGTATAATTGCCAATGCTGAGGAGACCATTTCACATAAATACATAGTACAATATGGTGGAAATGTGTTTATGCCCATTTCAGAAACTGTTGGAAATTCTCTCCTAATTCCATGCCAAAATCATTAGAGTTTTTGAAACTCAAACCAGCAACTCAAACAGCAGTATTTTAAATCAAACATTTTTAACACAATACAATCTTCAGATGAGCTGAGGAGTGGCAGTAGAAGGTATTTAAAGCCTGTGCTTGTTGTAATGAAGCCATTCATTATGTTCCTATAAGAGCAGAAAACTTAAATTACAGGAGAAGCAAGCACTTCATGTCGTGGCATCCAGCAGTCTTGAATCAAGGTGTCTGAGAAAGCATTCGTTGGTATTGCATAGCGGGGTATGTGCAGTGCAGAAAGTACCTGAAGTGTGCTCATGACCAAGGGTGCAGTGAGGTCATGTGCATATGCCAGAATCTTCAGAAACATGCACTTTTATACCCCCACACAAAAGTGGGAAGAGGGCAAAAGACGACTTCAACACGACACAAAGGACAACCAGAACAGCAACTTGCCCCAATACTTGAGATATCAACAACTATACCCTGAGCTAAGTAAGCATTCTGTTATTTAGGCAGTGAACACACCCTAGACCACGTAGCCTGAAGGCAACCACTCCCTAGGTCAAATCCCCTATTTTAAAAGGAGCTTGAATTCTCTGACCTTTGATCAGGGTGGAGCAGATCTACCTCTTTGGGCCATCTCACTGTCCACTGCTTAACCACACCCTATGTCAGGGTGTGTAGCCACACTTGTCAACAGCTTTGAGCAAGAAAAATAAAACTCAAACTCTCTGACCTTCAGATAAGGTGAAATAGGTTCACATTTTGGGGTCCTGGCAAGGACCAAGAAAATTTTTAGAGTAGAGAGAAGGATCTGTGCTACTTATACACAAATGCTAAACTATTTCCTGTATCAGAGTCTGGCATTTCGTGTTGATAGAAATGACGGATATTTTCAAGATCCTTGCTGTGGATGACTTTCCACGAGCATGGTTTAGTTAGTGTTCTGTTGCTGTAAAAAGACTCCATGACCATGGCAACTCTTACAAAGGAAAACATTGAATTGAGGTGGCTTCCAGTTTTAGAGGTTTAGCCCATTATCATCATGGCAAGACATGATAGCATGCAGGCAGACACAGTGCTAGAGGAGGAGCTGAGATTTCTATATCTTGAGCTTCATGCAAAAGGAAGTAAACTGCCTCTATACCGAGCACAACTTGAGCATAGGAGACCTCAAAACCCACCTTCCCAGTGACACATTTCCTCCAACAAGGCCACACTTCCTAATAGTTCTACTCCCTATGAACTTATGGGGACTAATTACTTTCAAACTACGACAGAGCATTGGGGGTGTTAGTGGAAACTGACAGTCCAAATCTGGAATATGTATCAGCAAAAGATAGAAACAGAAGAAGACATGTATTTAACATGGGTAAATTGGCCATTCACGAACCTAGGAGGAAAGGTGGGAGATAAAAAGAGAAAGAAACCTGCTGCTCTAACTATCACACCTCATTCACAACTAAAGACTTGTTTGCCTTCTTCCAGCTGATTACTATCCTCTGTGTTTGGGAGATTCCAGGGCAGGGGAAAGATATAGTCAAGGACTTGAGAATGCTAAGAAAGAAGGCAAGTCAGAGATATGTGTGAAAACTCAAATTCCCCAAGAAATGGAGGGAGAAAAAACATACTTTCTGCTCTAAAATCCCTTTAAATAAATGGAACCACCTTGCTCCCACCCTGGAGACTCCAGGAGAGTTCAAAGCCTCTATTAAAATGAGTTCTTAATTCCCATGCTGCTCAACAAGACAATGTGCATCGTTTTCACCTGTAGTACCATGGGTGCATTATTTACAAAGCTTTTTGGTTGCTCCTTTAAAGAGGTTCCCTTTGTTCTGTGTGACTCAAAAGCAAAACTAAATGCACATTGCAGAAGTAACTGCTCAATAGATCATGTGGATCAGAGAATGGAGCTAATTCAGTCACGTAGGCCCTTTCCATGTGAAATTGCTCTTGGCCAACAGGCACAGAAGAATTATGAGTTTTGTCTGGCAACATCATCCATCACAATGAATTTCTCCTGTGTCTTTCCTTCTAGAGAAGGTGAAGCCATCAACTACAGACACATGAGGGAACCAGCCCAACAGATAAACCAGTCTCTCCTGTCTAGACAGAGGCCCAGTGTCTTGGATCAATCTTTTCTCTAGGGATCTCTACCGTGTGTGGGACATTCAGTCCCCAGTAGAGAAAATCAGTGATGGTAGATGAAAGAATGTCCAAGTTTTCCAGATAGCAACCAATCAGAAACCACAATTCATTCCTGAGTCTCTGTGCATTTTTTAACTTTATTTAACTTGATAACCTCTTAAGGATTTTTAGATTGAATGGTTTAAGTAATACATGGGTGCCAAAACATCAAACTTTTTGATCATTAATGGGGCATCAAATAATAGGAATAAAGGAAGGAGAAGAAACCCAGAGCAAAGGCACAGAAAATATTTTCAACAAAATCAAAGAAGAAAATTTCCATAACATAAATAAAGGGATGTCAAAGTACAAGAACTACACAGAACACCAAATAGACTAGACCACGGAGTAAATTTCCCTGGAAATGCAAGCCAAACTACTTTAAGATTCCATCTTACACCTTTCAG